>VYXD01012325.1:1167628-1380664 GCA_013397195.1 Hylia prasina | reverse complement strand
TGTTGACAGAACAGTCTCTGGGAAAGAGTTTCAGAGAAACCAAAACATCACAGGCACAAACCAGGGCTACACCCGGGTTTCTCCTTTGTTATGTTGGGAGCTTGCATTCAGGAAGGGTTTGCCAGAGCAGTGAGTTGCATTTTGTGGAAAACTTGGAACCCAGAGCTTGGGGCATTCACAGACCTGGACAGGGGTCTCACAGAATCACTATGAAGCAGCTTTATGAATGAGAAATAGGTACTGTGTTTGGTCAGATCTCTGCTAGCACACATGTGCAACATAGAATTTTCTACTGTTTAGGCTGGGGTTGGAGTGAACTTTATTCACAGGTTGAAGTTTCTGAAAGTCGATGTTTCCATAGAAGTGCTGTTGGGAGAGTTGTGAAAGCCAGACAGTGTCGCCTTTCTTTTTGTCCCATTCTTTACAAGAAAGGAGAAGTCTGGGTGGCAGTGTGTTCTTAATATAGGCTGCCAGGCAGGATGGAGAGTGCAAACTTCACCAATAAGGAGGAAAGCAGCACTTAACAGCAACTAATCCTTCTGTGAAAACCATGGGCTGTATTTAATCTCTTGATATGCAGAAGTGCTGCCCTCTCTGCAAGGATTTGACAGGCAGCTTCAGAAAGCTGGTAACCTGTTCTGAAATTTTTTATTTTTTTATAATTCTGCATTGATTGTGTTTGGTTTGTTTATTTTAAATAGGTTTAGAACTTTTTGTTAAACTTGGTTTAAGAGCCACATTAGTTTCTCAGTTGTTTTCAAAGTTCGCTCTTCAGGAGGGAGATTAGAGGTTGATACAGGTGAAGAACAAACATCTTTCACTGCGCAGTTGCTAATACTCTGCTTTGGAACTGTATTAGACAGAGCTGAATGCTTGTTTGCCAGCAGGGATGGAAAGGGAACTTCAATGGTACAGAAACTACAGTATTTGAAAACACAGCTAAAAGTGTTTACACTTTTTTTTTTTTTTTCCCTTTGTACTACTTGGCTTGATTGCACATTTTATAAGGCCAGAAACAATAATGTGTGACTTAACCAACTCAGAACTGAGTTGGATGGTGTTTGCAGAGTGAAATAGCAATTCTTTCCATTGGATTTACTTGGAATGGTGCCAGCAACGGATGTAAACTTAAACCAAGGAGGTATAAAGACTGATATTTGAAGAAAATGTAGATCTCTACATCTTTTTATTTAACAGATATGCTGGTCTTGTAGCTCTCCAGTACTCTTGTAGGTGAGGTTAATCATTCCTCTGAATTGTTATAACTTCTTAAGTCTTCATTCTGCCAGCTCCATGAGTCTTCAGTGTGGAAGGACCAACCATAGTTCCATTCCTGCTTCTTCAGTCATTGGGGAAAAAATGGGCAAAACCTTGAGGGGGAAAAAGAAAGAGTATGTTTTAAAAAACGCAGGAAATTCCTTTCCTGGAATTTGAACGTTCAGCTCATTAATTTTGAATTTTCAGGCAGTAAAGTGTTGTCTTGGAGAGCTACTCTCTTTCCCCAGTGGGGGTGCAACATGACCCCTTGGTCCAAGTGTTGAGTCGGACACACGAGGCGCAAAAGGGGTTTTGAGTTATTGTACTGAGGGAGAGCATACTTCAAAGGTTGCTTGAAAACATGTTTTTGGAAAAATTACGTTGAGAGAGATGGCAGCGTCCATAAGAGGAACAGTACTCAAGGAGAGTGTAAAATCATTCAGATGGAGAAATACACTTGGGTTCTGTACTGAAACACTCCTGAAGGTGCAGTTTCCTCAGCAGAGGAGTGAAATGTCTGTTCTTGTGTATTGAACTGACCTCTGCAGTAGAAGAATACTAGGGATTTTTCTTTTTTTGTCTGTTTAGACTGGACAGCCATTGTGAAAGGCCAAGCTTAACTGTGTGTTAATAAACTTGAGCTATTACAAGGCTGTACTCTGATAATGCATGCAGTCAGTATGATTATTTGTTCGTATCTGCAGTGACTGCATTATGTATTGCCAAAAAAGGCCATTCCCTATTCCAAAACAATTTCAGTATAAATATTGGACAGTCTCAGTTAATAAAGATAATTCTAGTTTGTTTCAGTAGAAGTGTATTGCAAAAGGCTTAAAAGGGTTTTCAGATATTTTTGCAGGAGTTTGTTATGGATTGCTTTGTAGGCAAATGTGCGGGACTGATTTTGAACAGAATTTTTTTTGTGAAAATAGCTGAAGGAAGTGGGAAAAGAGACTTTCTTTGGAGAGGAAGAACAGTTTATGTGCTGGGCTGGGAGGGTAGGGCTTGGAGACCTGACTGTGGTGGGAGTCAGAAGGTCCGAGGGATGACGTGATCCATCAGTCACAGAGCTCTGGAATGATGTGCTGCACCCAATTGCTCATGGTCTGGGACGTCTCTGTGAATGGGTATCAGAGTCCATTGCCAGACTAGAACTTTTTGCCAAGCTGGAGGCTTTTGCTCTCCTTATTCCATGACCCTTGGTGGCCATAAATAATTCAGGGAGGAAGTGTGCATTATCAGGGCTGGGTGCCCTTACCATGAGGCTGTGGATATAGTAGGTGAAAAGAGCTGCTTTGTCATGCTGGATGAAGGTGACTTAGAGCTGGGGTGTTTTAGCTGGAATGTCTTCTGGCAGTCCCAAGTCTCCAGCTGAGGCCTTAATTTTTGAGGAGGCTCTTTGGGGAGCACTTGGTGGTGATTTCCTCTCCAAAACCAGTGTGGCCCAGATTCTTAACAAATACTCTGGCAAAGAAGCTGATGGGCTTAACACTCATTCACAGCCAGAGGACTCACCCTATCAAGCCTGGCTCTCTAATTTGCTGTTCCTTGCCCTTCAGGCGTGCTGAAGTAAAAGCAGTCGTCTTGGGTGAAAAGGAGAAGAGCTGTTCAAAAGCTGCTAGGGAAGAGCCAAGAGCTGATCATCTGTTGATCCATATGTTCACACTGGATGGGACAAACCATGTTCTGTAACTCAGCCTGGCCCTGGAGGGCACTGTTCCTAAACCCCCCCGTGGCTGATCCCTTGCAGCTATTGCCTTCCAGCTCAGGGAATTCCAATAGCTGATCCAAATGCCCATGTCTTTCCCTTGCCCCTTCGTGCATGCCCCGTATTCCAGATCTGTCCTGCATTTGAGAAACTCTCATTGTTGTTCAGCAAGGTGGTTGTGAACCTGTGAAGGAGCTTTACTGTCTTCTTAAGGGCTCTGCATCCAGCCTGTCCCTGCTGGAGTCCCCCTCTAGCATTTTTGCCTTGTGAGAGCTCTTTGGCCCTTCTCTCTCCCAGCATGCACCTGCTCCTTTATCTCTTTCTCCAGCTCAGTCATGACCTCAAATGCCTTTTAAGTTTTTTCCTGATTTGGTGGCTTCATTTTGCATCAGGGCCTGTGTAAAAATAAAAATACTTCTTGCAAAAGTATCAGCATTTAAAAAGAGTGTTGCAGAGGAGGAGGCAGAGGAATTGAGAAGGGGAATTTGTACAAACAACGCTATTTATACTATCTATTCCTCTTGCTACTGTTACTGTTGGCTATAGATAGGGTTTAATTAAGCTATGTTAAATGCCTACCCAAGTAATAGACATTGATGTTGTTGAAGTCCTGTTGCTTGGAATGTCACATTGATGCCAACTGAATTAAATGATGCCATTTGGCTTTATTAACAACAGAGCTATGATGTAGTGACTATCTAGCTCCACAGTTGTGCCACCTTTTTTTGGCCTCTGTTTGGTGCCTGCTTAAGACTGGGGCAGACAGAAGGGAGGGTGGAAATTTACCTGCTTTCTTGAGACAGAAATTTCCTCCTCCTTTATTTTCAGGGTATTGATAGATATATATTCTGTCCAGTTTCTGCTTTTTTGAATAGCATGAACTCGGGAATGCAGTGTTTTTAGCTGCCTGCTTTGAATAGGACCTAACCAAGTAGGAAAAAATTGCTCCCAAAGTTGTGAATTAACAATACAACTGCATGTGGTTAAGATGTGTCAGCAGCACACCTGAGAGCTGGGAGTGGTCTGTCTCTGGGGCAGGTGTGTGGCACAGTGATGGTAGAATGGTACATTTGTGCAGTTTGGCACCCCAGACTGGGCAGACTGAGGCTGACCCTAACAGAGCCTGTGTCTCCTGGTGGAGCTGTGTTTTTCAGCACCTCAGGAATTGGGCCATCTGCTTAAGGTGTTAAGATTAAAGCATTCAAAGTCTGAAAACTCCGGCTTAAGGTTTAAGATTCTTAATCTTCCACACATCTTGAGGCAGGTGCCTGCTTCTGGCAGTGGGTTTGTTTTGGTGGGAGAAGTGACCACTTCTGAATGGTTATCTTGCTGCCCTGTCTCCTGCTCTCTGCAGCTGCTGCTGGAGCACTTTCTTTGTGTCTCCATCTGCTTGCCTTAGGTAAAGCCTTGTCTTTACAGACTGAAGTTTAAACTGACCCAGCTACTCCTGCCAGGACAGCTGTTTCACTCTTAAACCACCATTACCACTGAGTGTCATTTCTAGCTGTACCCTTTTCCTCCTCTATTCTGCATTCTGCTGCTCCATTATCAGCCCTCTGGTTGTGCTGCTTTGCCTGTTTTTCTTTCAAGTGTCTCCTCTCATAGGTAGATGTGATGGTAAATTCTGGATGGGGGACTAGAGGGTGGCAATAAGTATGGGAACAGGGAAAAGACTAGCAATCCACAGGGCAGTGGGGTAATCAGGTGCCTGAGCTGGTACATCGGCTTGTCCCAGCTCAGCTCAACTAGACTTGTACCTAGCACCCAGCTTCTTAATTTTATATTCTCTTTAGCTTATATTTTGACTCTCTGAAACCCCTGACTGAAGGCTATAAAATACATGAGGAAAAAAATTGGAAGTCAAGTTTAAATCACATTTGCCAGAGTTTGTTTTTATTCTCAAAAGCTTGGGTGGTGAAAAAGCAGGACGTTCTCATGCCCTTAAAGACAAATGGGGGGGTGTGAAGAGTAAAGGATGGAAGGGGGAAATACCTGTGCTTTCTTTTTAACTGCTAAAATCTGTAAAGAAAAAAAAAGATAATAAATAAAACCCACTATTTTTTCCTAATAAGCTTTTTATTTAGCAAGGCAAGCTTATACATTTTTAGAAGGGAGATTAAAAAGTCCATTAAATAACACAGTGGGTTAGACCTGGAGGGAAGATGATGGATCAGTTGAATATTTGAGGATGGGTGGGGGAGTGGCAACACAGATATATTTAAGAAAGAAAAAAGCAAGAAATATTCTTGTATCAGTTTGTTTTATAATGTTGGTTATAACTGAGAACCAGCCCTTGAATTCATGCTAGAGTACAAACACAGTGCTTGGGCTGTACCTACAGGGCAGGCATAATGCAAAATGACCTAAAGAAAAGAGAGAGAGAGAGAAGTAACATAACAAGATGAATCAACTAACGTAGGAGGAGCCTTTAAAAGGAACCAGCTTTTGAAGGTGCCTGGATGGCCTCGGGGTAGGCAGACCCTGAACTGCATTGCAAGTGTATGAGTGTAGCACAGTGTGACTGCAGAGACCAAGCATCCTGCCAGGGAGAAAGGGAATTGCTTCTCCGTGCTGTCTGTCACACCACCACTCCTGCTGTAGCATCACTTAATTTAGACTTGACTGACAGTAGGAGCTAAACTGCAAAAACCGTGGGTGAAGAGGGAGGGAGAAACAACCTAAAATGTTGAATATAGTGAAGAGACTGAAATCTTCATCTAAAAAAATCCTGGAACGTCAGGTTTTGTGTCAGTGCTAGATGCATACCAGGGGCCCCAGCAAGTTCAACGTCTCAAGGCCTCTCTTGTTTCCAAGTGCCCTCTGTGGGAGAGGAGATGCTTGGTTTGAGCCTGTGGTTATGTGGGTAAAAGAATCTTTTAACTTATTGGCCATGTGCAAAGAGTGCTTGCAAAACATCCAGAGAACCGGGGATTTATTTGTATCTTTCTGTAAACATGCTGTACATTGCTTTGAGGAAAATAACTCTGACATCCTGGAGATCTGTTCTTGTGTTTTCCTAAACTGCCAGAATGGCTGTTTTCTAGAGAAAAGTGATCCTTATAAAGGCTGATATTAGACATATAAAAGGTACATTAATTTTCTTTTAGAAAAGTGAATACAGACTTTTAAGACAGATCTTTGCTTCTATTCAGATTTCAGTTTAGGTCAAACAACTATAATTCACCTGTTTCCAAGGCTGGCTTTTTGTTGCATTGCTGTTGGGCCAGTCTCCCACTCGTACTGGCCTTTTTGTTGTTGCTAGAGCAGTTTCAGAGGTCAATGCTACATCTCAGCCATTTCTGAAAGTCACTTGAGGGTTTTTTATATAAGAAGCCACATCCTTAATGTTAGAGTCCTAACCTAATTCGTTTGGTTTGTTTTTAATGTTAAGTGGCAGCAAAAATCAATTTTTACTGTTGGATGAGAGACTTTGTCTTTATCCTTGATTTTGAATTCACTGAGTCTGGGCTCCTCAGGCAGGCAGGAATGGGTGAAAAACCTGCCCCCCTTCCAGCCCGTTCATGCACGTGGTGAGCTGACTGTGACTTACTGCACAGAAGGGGGAATGAGGGATGAGGATACAGCTGCACCAGTTAATGAAATCTGACTAGCTCTTTTCCTGGGATGAAAGAGAGAATTAAATGATGTTACAGTTCCTTGCCACCTTAATTTCAAGGTATCTGATGGGTGCTAACAGCAGCTTTCCATTTCTGCTGGTTCATGGTGCACCAGTTTGGTTTCTCCTGCGATGGGTGCCAAAGCCTCCTTTTCAGTTCCTGCTCCAAGGTCAGTGCTACCAGGGAGTCAGAAAAGCAGATTGTTGTGATGGTGAGGAGTCCCAGTGTCTTCTCTTTTGGTGTTCCAATGCACTGACCTTCTGACAGCTGCTGTATAGTATGACCTGGACAGTTTACTAGAAAAGGAAGGGAAAATCGTGCTGCTAGCTCTTCTCAAGATGATTTTATTTCACACAGATAGAAATGATTCATCCAATGTCACTCTTAAATTAGTGAGATGTTGTCCAACATGGTTGGAGGAGGGGAGGGAACACTTTGATTTAGGACTGCAGGTGTATTTGAGTATGCCAGGAGACTCAGCAAAAGTGCCTCTTCTGCAGTACTCATGTCCTGTTCTGGGGGCCTCTCTCCGTAAATGGATTATTTGGAGGCCCTGGAGCATAATATTCCCAATCACATTACCTGCAGGGTCACCATGCCCTCTAACACAACTTGCAGACAGAGAGTGGCTTTGCCCTGTGTTATGTGTTTAAAGAGCATTACTCTGATTATCCAGGAGGGTAGATTAATGGGAGTTAATGGATACTTGAGAGGGGAAGGAAGGGAGCGATGCTGAGGAGGTGAATTTGAGCTGGCAGACTTGTTAGCAAAACAGTGCAGTCTGCTTGGGAAAAAGTTGACCAAAGAAGTAGCTCTGGGGAGCTGCTCTGCCCTGAAGAACTTGAGGAGACATAATAAGGTGCTTGTATGGGAAGTTGGGTCATTAAAACTGTCACTAGTGAGTTGTGGTGATGTTTGAGGCACCCAGTAATGTCTTCTGGAAAAAAACGGGAGAAAAATAAAAGATCCTTCTGTCCTGCCAAATCTTAGAAGCTAAACTGGAATTGCTCCAAAACCTCTATGTTGCTTAGTTCCAGTCCTCTCCCATGGTGTGAGGAGCAGAGTCCCACCTGGTGGGACACTGGGATCTCAGATGGAGGCAGCTGGATGCTGCACAGCCATGGATCCATGGGTGGGCAGGCTTGGTGCCCCTGTCTGTGGTGGGCAGGGGAGGCCCTGTGGCAGAAGGGGGTGCAGGAATGACCTGGCCATCAGAAACCTTTTGATGTTCAATGTCAGAGCAGCACACTGTGTTGGGAGTTGCACAGGCAGCTTGAGGAAGGGATTCGAAATGTTCTCCTTGTCACAGGAGAAGATCTGATCATGTAAAAGGAACAAATGTGTTTTAGGGAGCTGAATAGAAAAACAGGGTCCAACTGCACCAGGGGTAATGAAGAACAGGAGAGAATGAGGGCTGGAACAGGGCTTCCAGAGGAGGAAATGAGGTTTTTTCTTTAGGGGAAATGGCACTAGCGCCAGCTCTTATCTAAGAAAGTGCTACTTTAGAAGTACAGGAAAGAAAGGGATTGCCAGAGAAATCCCTAGAGTGTGATGGTCTGCCTTGTTTTTCTGCAGCAGGTGTTGGTGAGGGCTGAGTCCTGCTCTGAACAGGTTCTTAACACCAGTGCTGCCCTTGGCAGAGGCTGCCTGTGCAGTGTCCCCGTGCCTGTCCTCACAGCCCTGCAGACACAGATGCTGCGCCCCACAGTCAGCAAGGAACAGCAACACTATTTGGTTGCCTGTGTGAGTTAAGGTTTCCCCATCATGAATGGAGCTGTGAATGAAAACCAGGATGGGACAGTGGAGTGGCAGACCTTGGAAATAAAGCCCTCCTTGAGAGCCTGCAGTGTCTGCCTGCCAGCCTGCAGTGATGGGCAGTGGGAAGGAGAGGGACAGCTGCCCTCTCTGTTGAGGGAAGATCCCTGCAGCACATTCTTCCAGCCCAGGGATGGTGTGGGCCCAGAGCCAGTCATGCTGTAGGCATGGAAGGGTATCAAAAGCCTTGATGGATATTTTTAGTCAGAATGAGTAGGGGCAAAGGTTGGAGGGGCCAGAAAAAAATGAACTATTCCTGCCTTTTCAGTCTCTTGATGCTGAGGAACCAGGTGTCCTTTTTAAGAGATGACTGATTCCTTGTTTCATGGAATGGAGAACAGAAAGAAAAACATTTTTTTTTCCCCTCATCAGATGAAACAAGTACTTGTTTTTAGAGGTGAATTTGTCATGTTTGGAACCTGCTGCCTTCAGAGCTTCCTCTGCCTTCAGAGCTTCCTCCTCTGTTCTTCCTTGAGCTGTTGGTGGGTCTGTGGCACTAAGATGTGTCTTTATAATGTAAATATCAGCTCCCTCCCACATGGAAAATCAAAAGACTTGAGTGATGTCCCTTACTTTTTTAAAAAAAGTAGGGTTGGAGTTGGAGGGAAGGCTGTTCAAGCAGAGAGCATTGTTCATTTGCTCTGGTCTGTTACTGTAGGGTTGGGCTGTGTATAGTCCCAAGTCCTTCCTGTTCCCTCCCTGACCTGTGCCCTCTGTTCCTTCCTCCCATCCCTAAGATTTTTTCTGTTGTGAAGCTATTGGGGAAGATGCAGACAGGGGAAACCTGGGGTCTGAAAGATGTGCAGACTCCTGTGCCATGCTTAAAGCACTCACATGTAAGGAGTCTCTGCATGATGGGAGATTGAAATGTGGAAAAGAGGGTGTGTGTTGAGGTAACAAGCTCTTCTTTAATTTCTTCCTCCTGCTGCTGCCTCCCTTAGTTTTGTGACTAGAGTAACCTTGTGATGATATCTTTATTCACAAGATATTGTCTCCAGTAATCGTGGTAGGCCTGCTACTCTAACCCCACATGCATGTACCAACCCAGACAGATTTTTAGTGTATTATCCTGAAACTGTGGCCAGGATAAGCAGGGATATGCTTATATACTTATTCCAACAAGTGGTTGCAAACATGACGAAAATGTATGAAAACAGAATCTGTTTTTGTGGTGACAGGCTGAGCAATGAAAATTCATGTATAGTGCTTTCTGCTGCCTTTGCTGTCTGGCTCTATGGCTTCCTTACCAAAGTCCACTGATCTGCTTTCTGTTTGTTGATGTCATTTTCTCTAGTGTTCGTTCTAGTTGTCAGTCATGCTTGGATCAGTTTTCCCATTTTTATAAAGACAAAGGTACAAGTCAGGATATCCTCTGTTCAATTGCCTGTGACTGCTCTGGGAGGGTCTTGCAGGGGTGAGAAGAGGAGGAGGAGATGGTGTGAGTTCACCACACACCATCCTTGTCCTTGTCACTCCCCTGTCCTTGTGCTTTGTCCGTGGGGCATGTTGCACTGGTGCAACTCATTTCTTTGGGCTTCAGAACTAGATCTTGCTAGTAACATGTGGATGCAGGAAAGAAAGAGAAAGGTTGGGGTAGCTGTATTGATTTACCTGTGTTAGTATATCTTGGGACCAATATCTATGCATCCTGGATGCTTCAATTCTGTCTTGCCCAAGCAGTAAATCTCACTTTGAGAATGACTATTTGGGAATGTTCTTTTGAACCATTTAGACTGGTTTTCACTTTTTTTCCTACTTGATTTCCTTGCTTTTTAGAAGGAAAAAACCCTGTGTGGCTGAGATGTAGCCTATGCAAAGCTGACTCAAGGTTGCAGAAGTAAACAGTGTTTTGTCCCGCCCTCACCATTACCCAGTGTTTAAAACCAGGAAGGCTGAAAGAGAGCCAGGAACATAATCAACATCTTTATCTCCTTCAGCAGTAGCTGAGGAAGCCAGCTGGACTTGCCTACCTGTCAGAAATCTTACCTTGCAAGAGCCTGGTAACCATGTGTGCTACCATACAAAATGGCCCCAGCAGTAGTAAGGGGAAAATACTTGGAGTTGTTAAATTAAGCACCTGATTTTTTGTGCTGTGCTTTCCCAGAGGCTGTTGAGAATACTCGCCCCACTGTGATAAAAAGGAAAGGTAATGATACAGAAGGACATCATAGTTTGTACAAAACTAAACAGTGCCTCTGTGAGAGAGGCAGTTTTTCAGTAGATTTTGCTGGATTTGAAGGGAACCGTGACCATTTCTCCATTCCCTCTGTAATAAACATTACTGTTTAATGTAATTTAGGGTTGTTTTGTACCACTGGTGCATACTCCTTGTAAAGCTATGGCCACGTTGCTTGTTCGCTCGAGGTCTCATTCTGACATCTTCAAATAATGAAGAGGAGGTGGTTCTGTGTTGGGGTGAAAAAAAGTCTTTGAGCACACGTGTGCCAAGCCTTTGCACGTAACCTGCTCTCCTCCTGGCAGTGCTGTGGGTGAGACTGCCGTGCTCTCTGTAGCAGAGATGCACTGGGTTTGTGTTGTCTGTGCTGGTGAAGATTGGCAGAGACAGACTGCCTGCTTTCAGCAAGTGCCTCTGGTTTATTTGTGTCCCTGCTCTGAAGTCAGAGATGAGAAGGAAACTATTTTGTGCTTGCTCTGGGGCAGTACCAGTGCTGTTGTGTGATGTGCTTGTTTCTTTTGATACAGAAGAAGGGTCTGTGTTTGTTTCAGGGGAAGATGTCCAAGCATTTTATGCTCGCCTGCAGGTGCATGTGGAAAAAATAGCTGCAGCTGGATCCTCCCCTTCACAAGAAAGTGGTGATCAGCTCTGAATGTGCATTTATTTCTTCCTTTCATCTGCTTAGCAAAGCACCTAAGGCCTAGATAGCATCAGCTGTGCATCGTTTAAGTTCCTGCTTCCAATCCCACCTTCCTTTCAATGGCTCATGGTAATCCCCAGCCATCTCCATCCTTGGCAGACAGCCAAGTGCTTAAGGCCCGGATACCCTCCTCAGCTACTGAGAAGGGCTTTTCCCAGAGGGATCCAAGGGAAGCCCTGGGAGCCTGGTCCTGTCTGTGCTCCCAGCTCCTTTTTGGTGTCAGATAGAGTGACCCTGCTTTGACTGTGTTTTCCTGCTCTTGGAAAACGTGAAGCTGTCACATCAAACAACCCTTCAGAGCTTTCTGTCCTGTAATCATAGACCAGCCAAAACACAGGCAACCCTTCCTCTTCCAAGTTCAGACTTCTTTCTCAGGATCTGGGGCGTTCCACAGTAATATCTATTTAGTTGTTGTTCTAGATCCTCCTTGTTATATTTTTTTTTCTCTTCCCATCATCTTTAGCCTTTGCGTGTGGCAGCTGTGCAATCAGACCAGAATCCAAAGGAAGCTGCCTCTTTGATCCTAGCCTGCATTTAATAATAGGGCTCTGGTTCTTACTGAGGAAATAACATTACAAGGTGCACTGGCTCTTCTTTCATACAAAAGTTTAATTAGTGATTTGGGAAGTATAAGGTGGTTTTCAGCTCTTAACTACTTTCTGAAGTTCATCCTGAGAGTAGCTGCCACAATTGCAGAATGGTCTCATCAGCCTGAGAAACTGTCTCAAAAAGCAACATACTTTTAAAAACAGTTTAGATGTAAAAATGATTTTATAATAGTTTAGATGGTATTTCTCCAAAAATCTCATAGTAATGAAGTCTCAGAAACCCAGTGCTCAGTCTCTTGGAAGGTTTGTCCTGAGTGGACGGCAAAACCTACCCCAGAAGTTACATGAACTATGAAGATATGTGGTAAAGTTGGTTTGGAGCTTTGCCATTACAGTTTTATCTCCATAATACTGGGCCATACTCTGTGTGGCTTAGAACAGTAGATTCACACTTTTTTTTTTTTTTTTTTTTTTTAATAAACACTTGAATCTCAGTGTGAACTTACACAGAAGATGTATAAATATTGAGGTTTGGAAATTACTCTTGGTGAGCAAAGCCAAAGTTTTCAGTCAGTAAACTAGTTCCTAAACCACTGAATTTGGATGGGTTTGTCTCAAAATTGTGGCTGACTTATCTGCATCTCCCTTGTATAATTAAGAGTTTAAAAAAATTTGAAATGCTGAGACCGGAATTCAACGTCTTATCTTGACAAAGAAAAAGGCTTGGCAGTGATTCTCCCTCTTTAGGAATGGGTGGGAGATTTTTAGTGTTGAAATACAAGTTTAGCAAGTCTAAAGCTTGGTGTTTTCCAGATTGGTAGAAACAGGAGACATTCTGCTGAAATAGCCCAGCCTTTCTAGTCCTTTAGACCAAAACCCACCCCTACTGGTGTGACTTAGTGAAAACAATGGCCCAACAATTTACAAGAGGACCTAAGTGCAGCGGTGCGCTTGGAAAATCAGTTCCATCCCTTGTGAGCCAGACTGGGACATGAGAAACCATTGGTTACTTTCAACCCAATTTGTATCGCTATTGTTAATTGAGGTTTGTTTCTCAATCCTGTTTCAGCATTTCGCCTTTGCGTTCTTGGGTTAGCACAAGGAGGAACCGTGATACAGAGGCAGGAGGGAGAGTGGGAAATGAGGCTTTTTCTGTGGCCTTCTTGGGAAAGCTTTTAAGTATTCATGAAACCGTGGCCTCTGCAAAGACTCCTCTGTGCTTCGGGAATTTCTTCAGTCCAAAGCAGATTTTTCTCCCCATCCCCTGAGCAGGATAGTTCATTCTGGAAATGAGGGTGGAGGGGATGCTGTATCCATCTGTGCTGGAGAATACTTCAAAGGAAGGTCCTGTTGTTTCTTGCAGGAGATGAATTAAAGCAGAACTTTGGCTCTGGAAACTGCTACCATCAGGTCTCCTGGAAGTGATTAGGTGGCAGTACTTTTGAATGATTTGTATATTTAAGCTGTCTACAGAAGGTGGATCCCATGTCTCATATCCAGTGCCTGAAGGTTTTTAGGATGGTATTCTTAAAATCCAGGTCCTTTTGATATGCAGCCACCCGCAGTGCAAGTCAGAGGTGCGCAGAAGGTGGGAACAGCCCGGCCTATTCTTCCCTGCCCCATCCTGTTTCCTAGCGCTGCTGGAATCGATCCCTGTTGATTCTGGCACAGCCGAGAGAAAGCCACCAGGGGACAAAGGCTCCTTTTGTTGGGAGCTGCAGCCCGGAGCATGGACGTGCTTCTCAGCACTTGCTCTTGCTGGGGCATCACACAGCGATTCCAGTGCGATTTCAGAGCCCCCTGGGATACGTGTGTGTCTCGGCTTGCAGACCAGAGTGCTTCCTATGGTCATATTCTGGGGGAGGAAGAGGAGAAAAGGCATGAGTGAGGTCGAGGTTTGCACAGGAGGAAGCTAAATATTGGGTGAATGTGACCCTTTTTGGCCAGGTACAGGTAACAAACACTGAATCGACAGTGACAGACAGACATTGTTCCCTGTTCTCTTCTACTTCCACTCTTACTTTATGCAGCTAATTTCACTTGTGTGTTTGTTTGGGGGTTTTGCTTTTCCCAAACCCCGTCTTTGTTCAGTACTAGCATTTAACACCACTGAAACTCTGCAGCCTGCACATCACTGAACTGAAGTGTGGTGTTTGGTGGGGAGAGGTGTTGGAGGAGCAGGCTGGGACTCCCGAAGGAGCTGGGGAACACCCACCTGTACAGAGAAGTTCTCCTCCCTTCTCAGGTTTCTGTTCCCCTCCATGGGAGCATTCCAGTTCCTGTCCTTGCTTGGCTGTGGTCACACAGAGCTGTTTAAGGAGTGGGAAGTGAAACCTGTGGCATGATAGGATCCACCAGGGAGGTTTTGTTCTGTGCCCTTGACTGATGAGGAAGAGAGTCAGCAGAGCACCTCTCCTGCCAGTGAGAACTCAAAAGCTCATGTTTAATATTTGAAACAGCGTTTCCTGCCAGTCAGGTGTCTGCAGCATTGTCCAGTGTGGTGGGGAATGGAGCAGCTGCTGAGAGCAGCCTCAGTGCCTACCCTCAGTCTTGCAGGTGCTGGCAGAAGTATTTAGGTGATGGCATTTGCCTCATGGGCACGGCACAGAGATGTGCACACATGCCATTTTCACTTTCCTGAGCTACCAGCGTGGATAGCCGCAGCCACAGAACACTTGCTGGCTGCTGTCATGACTCATTTTTATTAAAACCATGCTGAGCCAAAATTAGTGTGTAGGAGCTGCCCAGGAGGCTGGTGTGACTGTGCTGGAAGGACACCCACGTGAGTAGCACTGGGGGCTGAGGTGCAGTGACCACAGCCATGTCCCTGCTGTAGCTGAGGGCTGCTGAATGTGGCTGAGGTAGGAGCCTTACTGGGTATGTAACTTGGGACAGCTGTGCTGGCAGGCCTGGCATGGCTCTGTGTTTAGAGACCAAGAAAGAGATACTACTTAGTTCCTCTGACCTCTGCTTGGGAATTACAGAAAAAAGAGAAGCCTTCATAAGGTTTTTAGCAAGAAATCTTATCACTATTGTTCTTTTGTTTCATACCCCACTGACTCATTCATAAGTCTTCATTCATAATTGCAGTAGATTGTGTTGTGTTAGTCTTAATGAGGTGCTTGTTTTTTTGTCAGACACACCAGGTACTGGGTCCTTTTGGAAGGGTTAGACCTGGAAAACTGTGGGTTGTATCTAAGGTGAAGGAGGTGTTTTCCATTCTCATAGCTGAGTTGTATGTGAATGTGTCAGTGATATTGAAGGAGGTTCCCTTAAAACCATGGAGAGGAATGTACCTCATGAAAAATGTCTCATCCGTGTTCTAGATGAACTAGAACAGGGCTTCAAACCTTTTCTTGGGTCATGGAGCCTTAATTTTCTTTTCCAGGGATTTGGCCTTCTCTGTAAATGCCAGATATACAGCTTGCTTTCCATAGTTGCTCTTCATTGGCCTTGAAGTCTGCAGACCACATGCTGAAAATCACGCGACATTCTTTTGTGTTTATTGCCAGATCTGTAATTTCAACCCAGTATCTTCTGGCCTTGCTGTCTAACTCCCTGTGCTGTTTACAGTTGGGAAAAAAAAATTGAACCACCATCCCACAATCTAGCATGACTGTTGCAGAGTGAGCTCAGACATTTATTTTTTTCCTAACTTGGTCTACTCTATCTGGAATCCTGCCCTGATATAACAGATTTGTTTGTAGCAAAGGTCTGAAAACTCAGTGGGTTTTTTCCCTCATTCTAAAGAAATTGGATGAATGACAGTGTATGTACCTTTCATGTGTCCTTTGTATTCTTGAGGTACTTTTAAAGTAAACCCTGGCAACCACCACTCATGCTGTGTTGAACCACTAGAAGCACAGTGTGTCGGTGAGAGCTGGACACTCCCATCCAAACATGAGCAAAGCAAAATTGCCTGCTCAGGTCTGGCTCCCAGAATGGTGAGATGGCTTCGGACTGAGTGCCTCCCTTGTTGATCCCCTTGTCTCTTCTGAGAAGGATGATTTGTGAGCTCAGACATTTAAGGTTGTTTGGCTGATGCCTGTGTTTGCCTGGCTGTCACTGTTCATCTCACATTCTGACTGACAGTTGCTTTCATGGATAATCAGAGCAGTAGTAACTTCTGTGGCAGCTCCCATGTGTTATCTGTGGCTGCTTTCTGATGCTTCCTGCAGTTCCAGATCATCTATTGTGGTTTCTGCCTTATTTCATGTATTGAACCCTTGCCCTTCCTGTTCCCCTTGAGCACAGATCTAGACTCTCCTCTGCAGGGTTCGTTCTCTGGGAATTTCATTTTCTGAGTAGGTGAGCAAATCCTTCAATCACTCTAGTCATTGAAATCTTAGTTCCCTTCTTTTGCTCATTCTTGCTCTTCCCTGACTTCAGCAGCAGCAAGAACAGAAGCAGGCTCGGGAACCACCGAGGATTAGGTGATCTATGTCAAAACAAAAGTTGATCTTAAGTTACCTATGGAAAAAATCCGCTGCAAGGAACTGGGCAAATGGAAAAGGCCTCTGTTGTATTTCATGTGTGGGATTAAGAAAGGCAAAATTGCTTCCATGTAATTATCTGGAATAAAAATGCTTTAGATGTTGACTTTATAGTAAAGATTCAAACATGGCTCTGTTCCAGAGACAAGCTTTTCAAAAAGCTGTTTGAGAGACTCATCATTACACAAAGTTGTACAAGACTGTCTAGAGACAGTTAATGTTCAAATGAGGCAGTTTTTAGAATAGGTAACTTGCCCAGTTTGTTGTAACAAAGCATCTAAATGTATCCTACGGGACAGAAGTACAAAAGCTTGTTTGGTCCCTTCTTTTTTATTTGACTTTCATGGTAAATTTCGTGCAGCAGGATGAGTTGAATGGAGTGCTGGCATCTAAATGCTCCTACAGTGGCAAATCTTCCTGAAGGTAACAGTTTGGTGCTTTTGTTACTGTGGTGGTGACCTGTACTGACAGTAAAACTCAGAACACAGCCTGACTGGTTACTGGACAGGGTAGTAAAGCATCAAAATGTGAGTTAGAAAGTATACTGTGCTGAATTTGCTCTTGTTCCAGTGTGTGCAGTCAGCTCTTTGTGTCTTTTTTATAGTGCCATTAAGTCTTGCAGCAGCATTGCATGGCCAGCACTGAACAGAAAAGGGGTCTGGCCGCTTTGCTCTGAGGGCAGAGTTGCTGCAAGGCTGGCACTGCAGAGTGAGTCCAGGACTAGACATGTTCTTTGATCCAACTTCTTTTGGTTCTACTTCTTAAGTAGATTGTGCACTTGAATCCTTCCTGGTCATCCAGCATAGTGCCAGGGTGTCTATTGCATATCAATAGAACATGTTGAATATGAAATTTAATGTAAGAGGATGTCAACACTCTTACATACTGGCAGGTGATTTCTCTATTCTGTGTGTGTGACTTAAAGTGGGTAAGGTGGGGTTTCAAGGGACTGGCTCCTGGTACTGCAAAGGGAATCCAGAAAAAAAGTTTGTGAAATACACAAATCTTGGCATAGAAGATTTAGTAACTTGAGACATAAAGATGTCCTGATGGTGTTCTTGCAGCCCATGTTGAATGTTAGAGGGGACTTTACAAAGCTGTGCACTTGGTGGTGGCATAACCAAAGGTGGGCAGCAGTGAATGTGCATGAGGTCTAAAGAGGAGTGATGTGCTTAAAGAGGCTTGCTGTGATCCAGACACAGCTTGCATTGTAGCTGGACTTGCTGGCTCCTGGTAACCCTTTACAAATAAACTCTTGGGTAAGAGGAGATAAAAGCCACTAGATGCAGTTCCAGCCTTCCTTTTGTGAGTGCTGCTAGCAATGGAATAAGTGTGCTTTAACCACAGAAGGTCAGTGAGGCCTTCGGGCTCCAGACAAGCATGATTTTATTGTTAGCCTGTATAACAAGATTAGCACCAAATGACTTGCACAACAAGCCAGGTGGTCTTTAATCTTCTATATTTGGGTTGGTATGACAACGTTTTCATTATCATGACAAATGTTGTGGCTGAAAACTTTGACAAAATCAGGTCTTCAGTGACAAGTGTTTTCTGTGGGAACTCCCAATTTTAATAAACACAAAACATTGAAAGAGTGGTGTTTTTTGTTGTTGTTGTGTTTTTTTTTTTCCCCTAAGTCCTGGGTCACGCTGCCTTCCCATTATCAGTNTTTTTTTTTTTTTCCCCAAAAGATGAACATTCCCACAGGGAACACATGAAGTTTTTTAAATTTTTGGTGGGAGAGAAATCTCTATGGTGAATCCAGAGGTGGTGCTCAACTTCCTGACTGAGGGGGCAGTGGATATCACAGCTGAAGTTACAAGTTACATGAGATTTCCTTCTGGAGTGCAGGTTCCTTTCTGATTCCTGGGATGCTTTCACTATGGATTGCAAGCTCCTAATGATTGCTCCAGCACAAAGATGTAATATTCATAGTATTAAAAAGTAGGTGAATCTTTGTAAAAACGAAGTCTATGCTAAATAAAGTTTGTGCTTTAACAACCCAGATATTCCCCTTCTTATTAATTGTTCCTGTGATTGCGGCTGAGCTTTACGCTGCAAGACCACAGGGCACAGCAGTTTGCTCCCATGCAGGAGTGACCTCGGATCCAGACTAGAATATCTTTATTTTGTCTCCATTTCAAGCCTCCTGTCAACAACACAATTCACAAAGTCAAAGGAATAAATCAGAACCACCCTGAAAGTATCAGTTTGTATGTCATGATGAAACTGTTCTGGGCTTTTCCTTATGTTGAAGTGAAGCTAATCCCATCTTTTTAGAATGAGAAACATTAATCTGTGTAAATACTGGGTGGCTTTTGATGGCATGGGGAAGAGAGTTGCATTTTAAAAGCTGAGATCCTGGGTTGATAATGAAAATGCAGTTTGAGTTAATGATTTCTGGCAAGATGACTTGTCTTCCTTGTAGCTTTACATCTTTCCCTTTTTGCTTATTATCTGGGCATGGTAACTTTAGGATTCTGATTGTAACAGCTCAAGAGGTTTGCAAAGGACTTTGATTTACACAACTTTGTGGGAGTGAACAGAGAAACCCAGACTCTGATCCCTGAATTTCCAAGAGGCCCCTTCAACACCTTTTGAAAGTGTGCTGAGAGCAAAGTCAGCTGTATAGGAGGGGTGAGAACTGTGTGATTGACTCGTTTTGCAGGAGTTTATGCCATTTGTACCAGATGTATACAAAAAGCATGTGAAGATGGTGAACGGAAGAACACAAGCAAGAGGGGGACCAGGACAGAGTAGCAGGGGGGTGTCACTGGGCACATGGGTGTCTTAGCAGCCATTATGATTCTGACTGATATTTGTATCATTTGAGTTATGACAGAGGATTGAAGGAATGGTGATGATGTCTGTAGACATACAGGTGCTTTTTAGTGGATAAAGAAGATAAGTAATGTGGTGGGCAGGGAGTGCTCAGGCCCTGGTGGCTGTACTTCCAGTGATACACATGCCTAGGGACCAAGGTGAGGGATGTAACTCCCCTCCTTTAGGTACAGCCCAGCTTTGCTCCATGCAGAAAGCCACAAAACATATCTTCCTTTTGGTTACTCTGCTTTTTCTATAGGTACTGTCTCTGCTCTGCTTTAAAAGGTCTGTATTGGAAATTTAGTCTGTAGTGTATAACAAGACATCCCCTTCTTCACACCCTGTCATATCCTGGATGCAAAATGAGTGGACCGGGTTCTGTGCACTAGCACTGCCACAAAGCTGGACTCAAATAAAAGCAAGGGGGTTTGCTCCCAGCTTATTGAGTATCCACGTGTTTCCCAGAGAATCTTACATTCTCAGTGAGCCCTTTTCGAGATATGAGAGATTGCAAGTGCCAGACTGCCTCCGTGTCACTCTGTAGTAGGATGTGACTGGGATGGTGCAAAGCAAATGCTGGTTCTTTGTGACACCCCTCAAGTGATGGTGCAGGTGAACTGAGCCTGTGCTTGGTTCCATCCACTCGTGTGCTGCTCTGCAAACCAGGGGCAGCTGCATTGATTCATATATAAAACATTCTTGTTTTCCATGAATCTGCTGGAAATTTCAGGCCTTTCCAAGTAGGGCTGTAACATCAAGTGGTGGCATGTGGAGCTGGGCCTTGAAAGAGCTGCAGGTTGTTGACAGTTCCTCTGGTTATTAATGGCCACAGCAAGGGCTCACAGATTCTGAGAATAGACCCTGTGTTTGCTTTGGGGGAGACAGCTGACAATGGTGTTTGATACAGCAATATGTCTCTGCCTGGCTTTTGATTGACAGTAACACAAACTTGTTCTCCTCCCAGCCATGGCTTAAACCTGGTGACATTTACAGCAGAGTTAACTTCTCTGGTCTAAGTTTAGATGGTGATTTTGTGTTTGTCTGCATGTGCGTGCTTAATAAGATAGAAAAGCAGGGGAGGCCTTCTGCAAATGAAAATGTAACAGGAATTTCAAACCACGGGCAAATGTGAAAGAGGGAGGTGTTAAACCCTCATGGATTTTCATGGACTAATTGCTGTAGATTCTCATTTAAGATACTGGAGTGTGGAAAGGTTATTACCTATTTTGGCACTTCGAGTTTGCTCTCATTAAATGTGTGGTAAATATTCATAACTGGGGGGCTGTCAGTATGACAGTTTTGGGTGGTTTTGGGTTTTCTGGACAAGCTGAATTAAGAATTGGCTGGTAGCCTTAGCCCCACCTGTGCACAGCTAATGACACGTTTCGTGGGTGTATGTCCGTAAGCCATCTGGAAATAGCATGTGGTCTTAGCTGACTGCTGAGATTTCATTTCTTGCCTTGCATCCTTGTTACTCTTTCAGAAGAGTCTCCTCTTAATGAACCTTGTTGCAAGACAGAAATTCTCCTGCCTCCCACAGGAGGCTAGACCAAAAGAACAGGGCTGGCCTTGAAGGATGAGGAAGCCTGTTCTATTTGAATATTCAAGCAAATGGTGCTGAAGCACAGCGAGAGAGGAGCAGATCCTTGTCCAGTGATGGCTGAGGCAGAAATGTCCTGAGCTTATGCATAACTTGACACCATTAAATGGTGCTTGAGTGAGAGCACCTTTTGGTCACTATGGCTTAGAAGTGATACAAAGATGAATGATTTTGCCTTCCTTTACAGACCTTTGGTAAGCTTTCATTCTTTCAGGAACGTGGCGTTCTTCTGATGCTGTCTTCTCCAAGGCCTGGTCTGGCAGCAAGTGTTTAACCCAAATAGAAAGATCTGTCTCTTTGACTAGGCCCAGATGCTCCATGTCCTCCATTAGATGTGTGAAGGATTTGCACCAATGTTCCCCTGACATAATGTTGAAAAATGTACTGTAAAAACTGGTGGAACTCCTCAACCCTTTGTGAACATTGTGAACAATTTACTGGCCTCATGTTTCTGGAGAGTTGTCACTGTCACTTCAGGCGGTGCTAACACTTCCTTGGGCAGAAAGGTGTGGTGTCTAGAGAAGCCATATGCATAAACCACACAAACTGAGAACAACAGCAGCATTTGAGAAGTGATGTCATCCATTCTTGATAAAACACGAAAGCTCCTGAGTTTGGCTCCTTTTTTGTCTAAAATGAAGGTGCAAATATATAATCAGGGTAGAGGGACTGGGTTGCATCAACCCCTCAGAACTGCTCTGTCATGTTAGCAGTCCACATATCTTTGTATCTACCTTACCCCACTTCTGTCTTCCTGGTCAGAAACAATTGGATGCTTATGACAGGTAGGAAAAATTTGCTGGAAATGGTTTCTTATCATTCATTTTCCCCTCTGTTTCCACTTCTTTCAGTCCTTTCTCTTCAAGTTTGCAAAACTACACTTACATAAGCAGTACTAGCAGTGTTATCCATTGTCACTTGATATTTGTGGAGTGAGCTGCATCTTTTATCTGTAGGAGACTTGAGGATTTTCAGTTACGTGTGCTTTGCAGCCCTTCTGCCCTTTGCTAAGCTGGACACATGGTCCAGTTTCATTCTTGTTCATGTGATAGTGCATTAGTACTGCAGCACTTCTGAAGAGTAAAACTCCAGGGTCCGGATCCCACTGTAAACAAAGCTGGAACAGGAAAGGCCTTTTGCCTTGAGGTCACATCTGATGAACAGTGATAGAAGCAGACCAAGCTTTTGCAGCTGCACTGATGCTGTAATCAGCAACCCTGGTTGCCTGGATTTGGGATTTTCTGGGGCATGGAGTACCAGGGTGAGAGAGAAGAGTTGGTCCATCAGCATTCCTGTGACTGAAAGGTACTGAGTTCTGCTGATTGATGAATTTTGTTATTTCAGTAACTATGTATGGGATAGTACCAAAATCCCTAGGCATTCCATGTGACATCTATAAAGATATGAGTGAAAAGGTATCTAAATTTATAGATACAGATAACTACAATATCTGTCTGTCTATATCTATCTATAAAAATATCTATGATTGGTACTGCCTTTCTTGGACAAAAAAGAGGAAATACTTTTCCTTTCCACCACATTCCATCAAATAAAGAGATATTTTGAGCCATTTCTTGCTGTGGAATGCTCTCCTTGAAATACTTTGCAACAGTTTTAAATTGTCATTCCTGTGTTGTTTCATGGACCTGTTTTAATGTTGATGAATGTATGGTGCATAGCAGGAATAAAAAAAATCTGAGGAACTTTTAACAGACCCCCTCCAACTGATTTATAGTGACCAAATTTCCTCAGTGTGCCTTTTTTTCTCTTTAGGGAGTGACAGCTCATGTCCACTTGTTTGTAATATATTCAGCATCTGTCGACACCCTTCCAGCATGAAGCTGAGCAGAGCCATCTTGTCCAAGGCTGGTAACTGAGCTCTGAGACTGCTGTCAAAAATAAAAGCTGCTGAGCTTGAACCAGATCCGGATATCTGAGAACTGGAAACTGGGAAGAACAGAAGTGACTGAGTTGATAACTCAGAGCGCGGCATGCTTTGCCATGTACCATGTTTAAGGATTTAGCAAACAATTGCTGCTGCTTTAGCGTATGAAGGAGCCCTCTCCCTTTAAAAAACAGCAAAACAAAAAAAGCAAAAGCACCCTGAGGTGCCTCTCTCACTCTGGCTTCATCTGCCATACTTTCAAGGTGCAGACCAGCAGTCCCTGGTGTCTGGTCAGCACAGCACCCTTGCTGCCCTGTCCTAATGTCAGTTGAGCTGGGATCTCTCAGCAGCACTTGGCATCTCCTTCCATAAACGAAGAAGGCGCTCAATAAGTCTGCACAGCTCTATGTTGAGGACATAGTTGTGATCCTTGGGGAAGAGGGGCAGCTGAACTCCTCATGTCTTTGCCTGCTGTGGGAACATACGTGACTGGTAGCACGGGGACAGCATCATCTTTCACACTGCTGGGAGATCCGTAGCTGATGTAGGCCGTGAGATGTGGGAGAGCCCTCTTCTCCCCAAATGGTGCAATCAAGAAATGTCATTTGTATTGTACCTGATACAGGTGTGGTGAGTGTCCTTCACCTTGATTTGTGCTTTTAGGTGAAAACAGTGAAGCATTCTGGATCTGACCATTGCAAAGATGAAAGCATTTGCTACCAGGCCAACCAGGTGGTCTGGACTTAGTTTCTTCATGGTATCTTCCTTCTAAATATCTCCAAGTTTAGGGTCCATCTTGCTGGTATCTAACAGAGCAAATCTGCTTGATGCAGATGTGTTCACAGGAGTTGTTGGAAGGAGAGAGCTTGTGCTCAGCAACCTGTTCTTAGATGGAAGAAGATCTGGGGAGTGGTGATATGACTTAAAAAACCCCTGCTGATTTGTTCAGAAATGTCTTTTCACTATTGACCACTGAGGTGGTGTTACTTTAGGGTCATGAATAAAATAAAGCTCCTACACTGTCACTTTTAAAAATCCTTGCAAGCATATCTTAAGCTTTTCCTAGGACAGCTAATAAAAATACTGGATGTACTTCTGTTAAGGGAGCAATTCTATTTGTGACTTTTTTTTCTTTTTTTTTAAAATTTACTTTGAGTAACATTTTGGGTGGAACAATGAGCTTGGGGTGTAGCTTTTAAATATATCCCAGTGATATCGGGGAGTTCTTGAGTTTGAGGTTTTGGTTCTAACTTTGTACTTTTTTTGGTATGTTTTGTTGTTGTTTTTTTCTTTAGAACTCAACTGGAGCCATTTAAGAGTAATATGAACAATTTTTTCCCACTGAAAATGCTTATCTGTTGTAAAAGCAAGGGAGTGCATGTAGAGCTTGCCCATTTCTTCAAAGAGCTAGTTACTTATAGGCTTTCTGCCAAATCTGATGCCACAAAAAATTGACTGAGCCCCTGAGCTTTGTGTACACTTGAATATCATCTTTATCTTTTTTCTTAATGAGTCTGTATGAGACTAGAATCAGCACAGATTAGCTGCACAGTACTTACTGTGCCTTTTGGTTTAGAATTCTGACCTGCACAACAAGTCCCACTGCTGTGTTCTGGGAAGCCAAGAATTAACCCATCGCACTTGGATACTGCAGCCCAGTTCTGTGGAAAGTAGCAGTGAGCCATAATGTAAAGGACTATGAACATTTTTTTAAAACATTACTTGATGACAGTGTACTACCGTTAGAGACAGTGATAGCACCTAGTAAAGGCTTCCCTGAGTGGGAGTGGCATTAAGGCAGGGAAATGTCAAAGCCCATTTTAGACAAGGGGTTTGATCACAGCGTGGAAGTTGAAGGCAAAGTGTTTGGTACCTTCTTTGGGAAGAATTGAGTATTGTCAGTAGGGAATGGCCTGGGAAGAAACTGTCACAGGTTCTACTCCAAAAACAAAAGTGTTTTTAATGTGGGTCCTCAGGGACACTGGTCTTCTTGAGAGAGAGAGCAGGGTCAGCAAGTGATATTGCAGATTCTGAGAGCAGTAGAAAGAGAAGAGATAACCAGCGAAATTAAAACCATCCTGGCCTTTTTCCTAGTGCAGAAGATGAACTGGGCTTCTGGCCCCATATCCAAGAGGACTTTTTATCTTGGACACAGGGTTCTACCTATGGGTATAGCAATTTTCACCAGCCAGACAGGAGTTCTCCAACAGCGGCATGGAGGACAGCATCTTGACCTCAAGGTGCAGGAACAGCCTGAGAGCCACTGAACCTATGGAAGTAGTTGTGGAAGGAATGTCCTAAAACTGAGGTTAGACCTGATTCTTCTCATTGTGGTCACCTATGGCCTTAGGACACTTGGTGTCCTGTATATTTTAAGATGCTGACTTCATCCTGGTGAAACTTGTTGCTATGAACTCTCTCTTGAGCCCAGTACAGGGAAGCAGGTTTTCCAGGAAATAATTCTGAGTGAGAAAACTGGAACTTTATTTTTTTTTCTGTTTTGACAACAGAGTGAGAGAGAAGGATGAAGCATGAAAGGCATTGCAATATGACCACAGTGAATCATGTTAAACTTGAGAGGTGTGTCCTGAAGTTGCAGGTCATGGTGAGGCTGCTGTTTAACATCTGTCAGAGGCAAATACTTGAGATGAGGCTTCAAGGCAATGCAGCATGACTGGTTCCTACAGAAATTTTTTAATGTAGTGCTGTTAGGGAAGGTGATGGCTCTTTGGCACATACATGCTGTCTCTTTGGCTGTGCATGCTGTTAATATCTAGTCACACTTGGGTTTATGTTATACTTTGTGTGGTATGGAGGAAGGAGTGAGATCTTTTTGAGTAGGATATTTGTTTGGAGATGAAGTGATTTACCTTCATTGAAGCTGTCATCTTCTGGATTTGGGAAAGAATAGCTTTGGAAGGGCCTTACAAGGTCTGACCCCTTTGTAGAGTGAGATCAATCTGGCTTAAATTACACTTGAGGTGCTTGTCTTAGTCTTTCATTAGCAAAGGACTTTCATGCAATCTATCCTAATTATTTGAATTCCTCACTGTTAACATATTTTTGGGGGATGTGTACAGCAGATTGTCTTTTTAGTTGTTTGTGTTTTAGAATATGACTCTAAGCATAATAAATTCTCACATATTTTAGCTATAGGGACACCTGTGAAAATCAAACTCAGTGTGCCTTTAGCTGAGCACTGAAAACTGGTCATCTCATTTCTCTGTTCCTCTCTTTACCATTTGCCAGCTGGAGATGCCAGAGAGAAATTTGGTGACTCTGTGACATACTGACCAAACACTCCTCCTTACAGCTGGATGGATGTGACATTAGACATGGCTTTTCCAGGTCATTCAGGAAGTCTCTAACAAAATGCAGTATTGGACCCTCATTTCCCAACACTTAGTTCTGTAGCAGAGGCAATGTCCTGTCTTTGTGGGATCTATTGAACCTTGTTAGCAAGTAAGAAACAAACAAGAACTGCTCTGTCTGTGCCAAGTTTGACATTGCCCTTTCCCATCTTCCGGTGATCCAAGGGTCTTGATGATTGCTCAGCTGTGGGAATAATTTCCTCAATATAAAATGAAGCGTTCATATGTTTGGAGTTTCTTCCTTTCCACCCCCATCTTCCTTTGTCCAGTTGTTTGAAAGAAAGACTTAATTGTGTCAGGCTTGCATGAGGAAAGCCAGGCTGTCCCCAAAACCAGCCTGAAGTCAGGCATGGAGGG
This sequence comes from Hylia prasina, assembly GCA_013397195.1. Classification (NCBI taxonomy): domain Eukaryota; kingdom Metazoa; phylum Chordata; class Aves; order Passeriformes; family Sylviidae; genus Hylia; species Hylia prasina. The sequence goes on along the minus strand of VYXD01012325.1, from coordinate 1,354,314 downwards.
CAGGAGGACGTGCCCTTCTCCTGGGGAGGGCTGGAGGGGGAGCAGATTCCCACTGCTGCTCATGGTTCTCTCCCCAAATTTGAATGCAAAAACCAAAGTATTCCACGAGCACAAATCTACTTCACTGAACAAGTCACATTGCATCTGGGCACAGAAGAAATGAGGTTTAAAAAAGCTTATGAAACTTCCTTTGTTTGTACCTTATGAAGTTACGTGTCTTTGTGCTTTCCATCTGACTTGGATGCTATTTTCCTCTCCTCCTCTTCCGGGTAGAATGTCTTCTGTGGAATAACAGGCAGCAGTCTGAGATCAAAGACCTGTTTGTTCTGTTGCTAGTTGACCCATTGACACATGCCAATTTATTGCAATTCAAAATTAGTCACAGTAGTTACTGGCTCAGTGCCCATTTGGTACTTGGAGATTATGCACTGGAGTTGGCAGACACAGCAGCAGTCAGAGGTGTTGTTGATAAGGGGTGGAGAGGTCTGGAGATGGAGTGATTTAGAGGCAGTGGGTCCATGTCAGTAAGGTGTAAGTGCAGCCCCTCTCTGATACCATGGGGAGTACGATGTGGACTTGTAGGGCTGAAGTTCCCTGGCTGTGGGCTTAATGACTTCCCTTTCATCAGGGCTGGACTACTCTAAATTCAGATGTTTCAGAGGCAGCAGTAGCTTTTTTTGTGATCCACAAAATAAGTGCATTTATTTTATTTCTTTCCTGCTCATTACTTGCATTCCATAAACTGCTCTTTGGCCTGGGTGACCCATATGCCATGGAGAGTAGAGTTTTACTAGGTTGTTGGTTAACATAATGAGTCTATGTTGAGAATATTTGGAGTTTCAGTTAATATTTGGGCTTTTGTTATGTTGTGGCATTGATTTATTAAAAGGGAGCGAGGGAAGGTACTGACTGGGAACTGTGGCTGCATTAAGCAGCTGGCATATATTTTCTTATTAGAAAGCATAAATGTGGTTGTAGTTGCTTTTTTCAGCAAAGCAGAACTGCATTCTGGTTGGTCTGATACTGCTTCTTGATGCTGACAGCTGCTGCACTGCCAGCAAGTGTTTGTCCTTCCTGGGGAATGCTGTTCTGTATCAGAATTTGGTGGTTGCAGGGCTGATGTCCCGATCTCCAGTCCCTTCTGCCCAGTGCTTGAAGCAGAGCACTGGAGACCCTGTGCTAATCAGTGTGGGGGCTTGCCCTTCAGGAATGTTTCCACCTGTACAAACCTGGGAAAAAAAGGGTAAACTGCAGCCAGATAAGATGCTTCCTTTTGAGTTGTACAAAGTTGTGGTATTTAGGTAATGATCAGTCATTGTGTGAATTCAGTGGTCTTTGTGGAGAACCTGCAACTTGGATAGCCCAAGGCAAATTTTCAAATTTGCTAGGAACAGCTGCTGTTTTTAAAGGCTATTTCATGCCTTTATTTCTCTGACCACTGCTAGCAAATGCCACATCTCTGGTATGAGGATTTTCATATTTCCGTTTCACTTCTGTGTTACCTCACTTCTCAAAGTGTAGCAATGCTAAGTTGGTTCTGCAGATGGTTCTGCCCACACCAGCAGATTACAAACACTTCTGTGATATGAGAGGAATGTGATTATTTACTGATTTGTTAATAACATCTTGCCTTCTAGGTTCTTAAACTGCTTTTAAAATTTCAGTTGAACTCCAAGTCCCCTTGTTTTGTTTGTTGCTTTTATTCAAATGCAGGAAAAACTGAGCCTCCATGGGTGGATTTTGGGTCTTTGGAGATGCTACAGTAGCTGGTCTGTTCCTGTTGGTCTTAGTGTATGCAGAGCTTTTGCAGGTCTAGCTCTAATTATTAGAAGAGACCTGCTTTCTGAGGAGGGCTGGAAAAGCTATCTGGTGCCTGAGGCCAGAAACACTGGCTGGGATGACAGCCCCATCCTGTCATGGTAAAATCAATAAATCATAGTAAATCAATTTAATACTGCTGTAGTAAATCAAGACTGAAACCCACATATACACTAGAGCCTCCTCTGAAATCCGTTTCACTAGGTGTTTTGTGGGATTCATACAAAGTATTCCCTCCTTCACCCTCTCTTGCACCATCTTGAAATGGTCCCTATCCTTATGCAGGGCCGGGACTCCTGAGGTCAAGGGCAGACCAAGGATCCTAGCCATGGTTGCTGCTTAATCTTTGAAATGCCAGATCCATGCCCGCTTCTGGTGTGGTTTGCCGCCAGACAGCAGCTGACACATCACACCATCTCTGATCCGCCCCGAGATTTGGGAGCTGCGGTGGAGCCCTGTCTCCTACCCTGGTAAATCTGCTCCATTAATAGCTATCAAAGAGCCTGAAGTTTCCATCCGAACTTTATCTGGCTTTGCAGTGAGCTGGGGGATTAAAAACTGTCGCAGGGGAAGGGAGGGAGCAGCCGTGGCTCACCCGGAATAGCCTGACCTATGACGGCACCTACCAGCCTGGGGAGGGGAGTTGTCCTGTGAGCTCACGGGTTATTAGCAGTGAGCGCAGACATGTCTGCGGTCAGCAGCACACCCGGGGCCAGCTGCTCCATCCCTGCCTGGCTCAGGGAGTCCAGGAGGATTTGTTAGTGCAACTTGCCAGTGCAGCTCTTTGGGGGAGCTTGAGGGCCAGCGTTGTGGCACCGTCCTTCTGTGCTGCTCAGATGACTTGGTGTTTGACCTCTGGGCTGCTTCGGTGGGGCAGATCAGGTTATGAGGAAGAGCATTATGAGTAGCTAACCACTGTCCTGCTGCAGCCCAGGGCTGTTGTCTCTCTGCTGCATCATAGCAGGTAAAAAAGGGATCGTTGTATGGCTGGGGCTTGCCTATAGGGCCAGCAGACATGGGGCACAAGCCTTCATCTACTACGGGGGAGTAGTGTAGGAAGCCAGAGCAGGGTGTTTTTTTTTTTTTGTGTAGCCAGGCATTCATTTCTCACAGCCTCTCTCTTGTACCTGGATTTGTTTTCCTTGCTTTATTTCATCTGTTTAAGTCATCTGTTCCACTCACCCATTGTCACCACTGTGGAATCACACAGGGATTTTTCTTACTTCCTCCCTCCTCATTCAGAGGTGTTCCTCATCTGAGCTTTCCTGTTACCAGCAGGAGCTTTTTCCTGTGAGACAGGCTGGGAGTTAGAGCCCTTTGCAGTGCCCAGTGTTTAGCAGGAATTATGCAGAGCACCTCAGCACAGTGGAACAAGATTTTACCATCTGGCCAGATGATTCCAGACTAAGTGTGCATGTTCCCCAAGGGGTAGTAGAACTGGAAATTAACTCCTTGGATATGATGGAAGCAGGCATGTGGCTCTGTAATGAATAGTCTTTGAGTGCTGCTCAGTATTTTACACCAGGAAGCACTGAGGCTGTTCTAACCTTTGACCCTGGTGACATACTCCAGATTCCTCCCAGTTAAATGCTGTCCTTCCCTCCCCTCCAGGCCTGAAATCATCACATCTTTTCACTAGCCAGACAGATGCATGGCCCTGTAAAAATCTCCTTTGTATCCCCAGTAATTCTATTGATCTGCACATTGAGAACATAATTCTGCTCTGGAATTTACAGCCTGCATACTTGATTGTTATCAGTGATGGGTGCTGTTGGTGTGCCTGCTCTTTGAACACCTAGAAAGTCACCCAGCAGGTGGAAAATCCCTGCTCCATAGGTCTGACAGCCTAGGGGAGGGCACCTGAACAGTATCTGGAGGAGGTTGCCCATACCACTTGATGAGAAAGATGAGGCCACACTGAATCCTTCTCTTCTGCTGGCATGGCAGAGGAATGTGTGACCTCTGCAGCAGTGTTGCTATGGAATGTGCTCCCCTTTGCTAGAGTGGATGGGCACAGGAGACACCAGTGTCTGGTGTACAGGACTCTGCCAGTACAAACAACATTGCCTCTTCTCTCTCCAACAAGCTCTTATGTGCCAAGGGTTTGTGAGGAAGAAGGGAATATTCATGCTGTCTATGTCCTGCTGTGTAGACAGATTTACCAAGCACATTAGGCATTTGTAGCTGCAATGTTTGTTGCTGGCATTTGAGCTGTAGTTAAAATTCTGGCGGTTCTTGATTCAGCTCTTGGTGACAATGAGGGCACTCTGTGTGTGTCCTTTTCCCTCCTTTTGCTGACACTGGAATACTTCAGCAATTTCTGCAGGTGAAGAGAAGCTGTTGAACTGAGGGAGAATGAAAAGCAGTGATTCCCTCCTAGACATCTAATCCCAGCTGAAATAGGGGGATTTAGCAGCTGGGTGCTGAATGACTGCACTGATTTATCACATCTACAGTCAGTTACTGTGATCAGGGGTGAGATGGGAATATCCATTAATGTATGGGGGAGAGAGGAACTGAGATTAGCCAAATAGGCATAACAGATGTTGTCCACCTTAACAGTATTAAAAAACCATGAGAGTGGGCCAGTAGCTGCATGTCCAGTTGGACTAAATTATTGTTGTAGGTAACTTCAAATTGAAAATATTCTATTCTACATTCTGTTGCAGGATCCTTTTCAATTCCATTTTGGGGACTAATCATGAAACAGTGATCCCTGCCTTGCAGGGGAAAAATTCTCTGTATGTTCTCTGAGAAGATCTGTGGGTAGCAAAGTCAGCTGGAGGAAACTGGTTTGGGTGACTGTCATGTCCAGTTGGCAGTCCCTCAGAGTCTGGGAGCACTTACTAATGGTCTGCCTGGACACCTGATGTCAGTAACAGGGAATGCTTTTTTCAGCTTAATCCCCTTCTACCCAAAAGGGGATGAACATGATTTCATCCCTGGGGTTTGGGCTAAGCTGGGTAAAGGCCCGTTCTGCTGTGCTCAGCAGAGCAAGGGAGACTCCAGCTTTCCAGTGCTTTCTGCCTCTTGGGCAGTTATGCCCTTTGCAGACATGCTTGCCTCACTTGTGCTCCCTCAGCTCCCTTTCTAGCTCACCTCTGGCTCACCAAAACCTCCTGTGGCTGAGGGCTGGGTGGGCTTTTCTCTTGTTTCACTGTCCCTGTGAGACAAGGCTTTTTTGGGGGTGGGGCATGGTTAGGTTTTATAGGTTTTAGTTTTGATTCAGAGAGATAATATAATCGGCCTTAACCAGTTGCAGGGTATATCCCAGTCTCCCTGCAGCTGGAGCTGTTTGGAGCATGGCAAATAGCTGCTGCCCTCCTCCACAGGTTTGCCCAGACTTCTTGTGATGAATGTACCTGCCAGCCCAGAACATGAAATGCTGTTTTGTTCTAAGCCTGGGAGCAATCCACTTAGCTGCATGGAGAGGGAACTAAGAGAGAAGGGTGATAAGAGAAGTAGTCTGATAAGGATTTTTTTACAAGCTGTGGGGAGCTGTGCTGTGCAGGGAGGTGGCTGCTGACACTCTCAGATGTGACACTTGGACTGAGTGTCACACAGATTAATGGTCTAAGGTCCCCAGTGGCTCTCAGCAGCCAGCCCTTGCCAAGCATGTGCATAGTGAGAAAAGGTGGAAAGAAGGTGGGACTTTCACTTCTCCAGCCACCCTCCCTCCCTGAGATCTCTGCACAGCTTTCTGTGTTTGAGGACCATCCTGGGAGCAGAACCCCACCCTGTCTGGACTAGAGACTCCTGTTAAATCATGATAATTGTAACTGCACAACACAAGGCTTCTTAGGGATGTGGTTTGTGTCTTGCTGGTTCAGGAGCTAACTGGATTTCTATTGCCTTGTCTGCAAAAAGCATTAGATCAGTGAAAGACAAGTCTCACAGTCATGCTCTTCAGTACAGCAGAATGTAAGAGGTCCGAGTTCTTCCTGACTCATCTGTAAATCTGTTTTCGAACTATGACTGTGTGGAAAAATATTCTGAAAATTTTGAGCATAAGAATAAGTGTGACTTTCTAATTTTTCTTCTTTCAGCCTAAGGACCAAAAACGTGCAACTGTTTCTTTGTCTCTGCTTTGCTGTATCTGCGTTTGAAGTCTCCTTTCTTCTCTCTCTCCACAGGTCCTTCAGAAGCTTGGTAAAGCAGATGAAACAAAAGATGAGCAGTTTGAACAGTGTGTGCAGAACTTCAACAAACAGCTGGTAAGATAATTTGTGATATGTAATTGCCCCCTAGGTTTCCCTGTTAGCTTCCAGTCATCTGCTGCAATATGTTATTAAAGGCCATTAAACTGTGACACAGGCCTACTGAAGTGACCCATAACTCATAACTCTTCACTTACAAGAAATGACATTGTGACTTCCAGGGTTCCTTTCATGGAATCAGTGAGAGAATTTTAGAGTATGCTGAGTTGGAAGGGACCCATCAGGATCATAAGTCCCAACTCCTGGTCCTGTGCAGAGCACCCTGAGAGTCACACCATGTGCCCAAGAGCATTGTCAAAACGCTTCCTGAACATTGTCAGGCTTGGTGTTGTGGCCACTTCCCTGGGGAGCCTGTTCCAGTGCCCAGCCACCCTCTGGGTGAAAAACCTTTTCTTGATACCCAACCTGAATCTCCCCTGCTCAGCTTCATCCTGTTTCCTCAGTCCTGTCACTGGTCAGGAGAGTGAAGAAGTCGGTAAAAATTATACTTGTTATAGACACAATTTTAGAGAAAGAAGTAGCTCAGCCAGAACACTTTCTTCAGTTAGCAGCTGCTTTGTAACGTAATTTTTGCTGCTCTGCTGGAAACAGAGATATTACAGCAACATTGTGTCCCTGAAAGACAGATAGGGTGGGAAACAGAGTAGAAATAAAATATAAAATGGAACAAGGCAGTTTCAGTTTCCTAAGCACAGTGAAGGGCAGAAGAGACAAAGAAAGCAAATGGTGAAAAGGGAACATCCTTCCATGGCTAAGACCTAAATCTGACTTCCTCCTCATACTTGCACAATCTCTGTGTCAGGCTTGAGTCATTATTCTTCTGCCTATCTGCCTCATCCCCAATATTTTAGTGCACAGAAATATTTTAACAGTGTAGCAATTTTCCCCCACCCTCCTACTTCCACAGCAGAAGGTTTAGATCTTCAGCTGGGCGTGTTTTATTTTTTTATCTGGAGCCTTCAGTCTCCCAAAAGGGAAAACACGAGTTACCTTGGGGGCTTTGCTGTGCTTGTTGTTAGGGGAAGCATTGCTTCTATTTTGTGGCAGCTTGTCTTAGGTGGTGCTGAAAAAATCTGTTACCCTTTTGTGGCCTGACACATTCAGGACCTTATTCTAGAGCTGTTAGTGGCAGCTGCATCATGTCTGTTGAGACTTGGGCAGATGTGGTTGTGTGTCACAAAACCAGTGAGTAGGGATTTGCCACAGCTGATTGTAATGAAAATCCTTCAGTCTGGCTCTGACTTACGTGTAACCAGAGCTGATTGCAGATTCCTGGACACTAATGCTCGTTCCCTTGGCAGCAAGAGTAGCTATTGCTCCAGAAGTTCATTGCAGCACATCCAGCAGTGATATTCTCTTGTACACAGCAGAATACATTTTAACTGCTTTCTGACAACATGACATTTTTGGTATAATTATTGAGCAATTAAGAAATAACTTTTTTAAAGGAGAAATAAAAAAACCCCCTCAAATCCAAATTTCCAGGTGTGACTGTCTGGGATGGCTTTTTCAGTTTCCAAAGCCATGAGTTCCAGAGGTGCAGTGAGGACTCTGTCAAAGATGCACTGCGTCTTGTATCCCTTACATCTGATTTTTTTTCCCTGTTCTGCAGAGCAGACCGTGAACTAAATTCCTGAAATAATTAATCAAAGAAGCTGGAGGCTGCTCTGCATTTGCTGCTTGGGGTCTGCTGTTTTGCTTAGGCCATTAGTTTCCCTGTTACTAAAATAAATGCAGACAATGCCTCTTTTACAGGGCAAACCATGAGTGTGAGTTAGCTAGATTCTTAGGATATCCAGAGCTGAGGACTAGGGGAATATAAAAAATCAGCTCTATATACATATATACACACTTATTTATATTTTTATATGTATGAGCTGTGTGTAGTACAGTTACCTTTTAGATTTCTATGACCTTTCATTACAAAGTCTGCTACAGTGGGGAGTGGAAGTCTGAAGGAAAGCTGACCTTTTGCTGCAGGCTGGTGACAAAACAGCACTGCTCTCTTGTGGAACTGGCTAGGGTGTGAGCAGGCAGTGATCTTGTTCACTGGCTGATTAGAGGCTGCTCTGACTCTAATGACTGTGTTGGACCACTTTGACACATATTTCTGTGTGTGGTCTGTTGAGGAATGGAGTGCGTGTCTGAAAGTCACTTAATAATTTTCGACCAAGGTATTTGTGGTTCTCTCAAAATAGTGGTTGAGTGGACATAAGGGAGGGCATTGCACTTCCTAACCCTGTCCATCAGGTTCATATAAGAGCACCACTCTGAGGTCCCTGAATGGTATGAACTTTTTAGCTCAGATGGACTTATTTGCTTTGTGACAAAAGAGCTGGACACAGCCGTGCAGGTGCAGGGCTTGCCTGTGTTTCCTGAAGGCTTCACAGTCAGCAGAACTGCCCCTCATTACTCCCTCATGGAGATTCTTTGGCTATTAACCTACCCAAACATCCATTTGAAGGCTCCCTCCTTGTTCCCTTTCCCAATGTCACTTGTGTTCAGTCACTGGCACAAGGATCTGTCCCAGATATTATCCTTGCTGACCTGGGAGCCAGAGTCCTGCTGTAAAGGTGCAACGAAGAACCTGCCTGAGGTGTGCCCTGCCTGAGGCTTTGGCTTCTCTTGCTGTGTGAAGTACTCACTGGAGGGACAGTGTGAGGCTGGTGGCAGCTCTTATGCCTGGCACCATGTGTATTTCTGCTTGGCAGAGCAGCTGGGTTTCGATACCCTTCATGAGCTGCCACTTGTGGGGAAGCTCTGTGCTGGTTTACAGCCTTTCACACCAAGCACAAGAGGGAAGCTGCTGCTGGCACAGGCTGCATCCACCTCTGTCTGCACCACGCTGTGTTGGGCACAGCCCCTGCTGCAAGGCAGGCAGTGGGGACTGCATCTCCCCTCTTGCAGAGCAGGTTCCCATTACAGTCAGTAGCTCAGAGTGAGGGTTTCTTCCCAGGCAAGAACCTTTCATGCCCAGCAGTTTCCATTTCATCCCCATGTGCCAAAACAAGCTTAACAGCCTCCCCGTGGTACCCCAGGGTGAAGCTTCTCGCCAGTTTTTCATGTTCTGTGTCTTTACAGTTCTAAAGTTCTGCTGAGTGGGGGCTTACCTGGAGCTGTTGTTTCAATGCTTCTCCTCCCTGTAATTACACAGTCTGCTCTTCCAGCCCTACATTAATCTAATCTGGAACAGGACATTACCTCCTGCCCCCTCAGATGTCAAACATCCCTGCTGATAATAAAATCCTTCCCACTGAACTGCAAAACCAGAGAGGTTATGTAAAGGGGTTGCAGTCTAATATTAGGATGAACTAATTCTTTTTTAAGATTGGGGGAAAAGGGTTTTAGGAAGCCTGTTACTACCAAGAAGCAGTTCTATAGAAAATTGCATACTTAGCTGGGGCTTGGTTTCAAGATAAGAAAGCACAAAAAGATATCAAACCACTTTTGTGTTTTTCTTTCACAGAGCTGTAAGTAATAGGTTCATTATTAGGTCTTTGGGAGGAGAGAGAGGTCTTCCAAGCATAGCACTTTTATTTTAAAATATCTGTCTGTACACTGTCCTTCATGTTATACCTGATTATGTTATAGGCTCATGGGCTTGAATTACGCTGTGATTGCAAGCATGGCAATATCTGCTCAAACAAGAAAACACTTATGTGTTTAAACATTTTCATATTGAGCCATACCTCTGTAACTTCCCTCTGCACACCCTTCAACTCTTTGATAACTGAAAGTGGATTTGTTTTCTGATTCCAATTTTACTATTTCCCTACTTTTTCTACTGTTCGGTTTAAAAAGTGTCTGTAAATGTGCACTCAAGAGTGTTGAAAGTTTCTGTTTTGTATAGTATTTGACAGTGTCTGACTGCATTGTGAGAGGTGTTTTGGAGAGAGCTTTGGAACAGTCTCCCCAGAGAAGCCATCCCTGGAGGTGTTTGGAAAACACATAGATGTGGCACTGGTTTGGTGGGCATGGTGATATTCAGTCCAAGTTTGGACTTGGTGATCATGGAGATATTTTCCACCCTTAATGATTCTATGATTTATGCAGAATTGTGGGAGTACTTGACAGCTCACTCTAGGCTGCTCAAAGAAAGAAGGTGCTGCATGCATAGGGAGAAAGCAATGGTCTTAAGGTTACTCCAAGTCTTTATGGGAAAGCATTAATGCTTAAAATAATTTTAGAAAAGCCCTTGTGGCAAGAGGAAGCTGCTTTACTAGTAGACAAGAAAAAATCAACAGAAATGCCAGAGAGGGAACTGTATAGGAACCATAGGTACCCAGGGGAGCTGGGAAAACAGGATTCAGGCAAAACTCTGAACATTGGTCTCTCACTGAAAATCTTGCTGCTTGCAGATCTTACAGGCTGTAAGGTTTGTTTACTCTCTCTGTCAGGCTCAGTACTTTTAAGAGACTTAGGTAACTCCATAGTGACAGAGATCAGCTGTAACTCTGAGTTTTAAACATCAGTAAGAGGTGACTGAGATCACTCCAGCTGCAGGGTGCAGCACCACATACTGGTGAGGATGTCTGGAGAACACAGAAGGCTGGTTCTGCATTGCTGCAATTGCATGCTCCAATTCTCAGCCCTGACTTGGAGTTTTTTAGGTGATCTATCTAAAAATATTGATTAAACATTTATTTGTGGTGCTGGTTTTCTGCTCAGAGAAGACTTTTGTCTCCATGGCTTTGGAACTGGGTATTGAGACTTGAGAAATTCTGAGTTTGGCTCGTGTCATTTGCTGCTGTGGCAGGATTAGGGCAAACATGGACACAGTTTTAGAGGTGGCTTCTGATTTTAGATGCTGCAGTTTTGAATGTTACTGCTCCAGGCATTGCAATGCTCAAGTGTGTAGTGGGCAGGTGGTGAGGAGGACCTTCCCTGATGATAGTTTTTGATAACCTACAAGTTGTGAGTTCAAATTTAGTTATTCTTAAAAATGATACAACTGCAGGATGATAATGTATCTGTTGGTGGGACTTTGCATAGCTTTTGCAGAACAAGAAGGGACCACTGCATCTCACAGCTTGCTGTCATTCTTCCTCTTTCCCAGTTTGTGCCCCATTGAGGGAGGACCCCAGCATAACGAAATTTGACAGCTGAAGCCAACTCCAGAGACAGGGAGCTCACAAGACATCTTCAACAGCTGCCTCAGAGCTACTGTCTTCGAAAGCAGATGTTTCCCATCAGCTCCCCCCACCACTCAGGCACCTCTTGTCTCAACTGAGCTCATGCTGAGATCCTTTGTGCTCCCAGTGCAGCTGTGCTCTCTAAGCAGAAGCTAAATCTGCCGTGCTGTTGAAGTGGCAGTGATAGCATAGCTTTGTGAGAAATCCATCTGCTTCCAACAGCATGGCCCAAATTGTTTTCCATGCCTCGAAAGTTCTGGATGAGTTCACATTTCTTCTGTTCCTACTGCCATCAGCAAAGGAAATGAGGGATCGGAAAGAGCTGGCCAGTTTTACAAACAAAGTCTCCTAGTCTGGGGAAGCATTGGGAACTGACCCAAAGAGAGTGCAAGAGGAGAGGAGTTAGGATTACATTTGCTGCAAAAATCCTAGAAGCTCCTAGAACACAGAGCAAAAAAATGCAAAAAATGTGATAGCTTGAAGTTTCATGTGATCATAGGACTGGTGTGTAGCCTGTCTGCAAGACCAGATTTCTTTAATTAGAAATGCTTGAGTGCTTCTTGCATTCTCTTTAGCTGAGAGAATAACTGATGATCTCTCGTGTTCACAGTCTGAAGGCACGAGGCTGCAGAAGGACCTCCGAACGTACTTGGCTTCTGTCAAAGGTAAGGTCTGCACGAGCAGAGGCTTGTTCCCCTCAGTGCTTACCTCCACAGTGAGGTTTCCCCAGGCATGAGCTGCAGGACACGTCAGCTTTGTGAGGGGGGAATCTTTCAGAATCCTTTGGGACCAGATGGGATGGAATGGGGTTGTGCTTTGATGCTAAACACGTGGTGCTGTCTTAGCAGATGGACCCTCACATGTTCTTTTAGGGGAGGATGAAAACAAAGGGCTTGATGCAACTGCACCCTTGGTTCCTTTCTCCCCCTGGTTACCTTCCATCTCTGTATCATCAAGGGTCAGACATGTAGTAAGGAAGAGCTCAGCATCTGTTGTAATGTTCCTGTGCCTCCATTCCTCAGGATAAGGGTTAAATTGTGAGGAACACATTATTTTCTTCTTTGTCTGAACAATTTCCTTTTCTTTCCTAGCTATGCATGAGGCCTCCAAGAAGCTGACAGAGTGTTTGCAGGAAGTTTATGAGCCAGATTGGCCTGGGAGAGATGACACAAATAAAATAGCAGAGGTAAGACCCACATCCCAGGATGTGGGGCTGTCCAGACTTGCTCTGTCAGCAGAGATGAGCTTTGGAAGCTATGTCTATGCACCACATTTCTTCAGGCATATGACTTTGCAGAAGAACTGGAGACAAACTCAGCACTGTGAAGAAAGGAAAGCTGAAAGGATGTGGCCTGTATTTTTGTAGGAGATTGTTGCTAGATGCTTGTACATTACACAGAAGCATACACTTATGCCCAGAAGCTGTTTGTTCCCCCCAGAGTGGCTAAATGGGCACAGAGGATTCCAAAAGAAACTCAGCAGGGTCAACTGGGTGTACTGCTTGTGTTCTGTGTAAGAGAAAGGGGCAGATAAAACTATGTCTAAAGCAGTCAGAGCAGCCAGTTGTGTAGCTACAACAACCCCTCATGGCAGTACCACCAGCTGCCTTGTTTCAGTTGCTCCCTTGTTTGGCTGAGCCGTGTGTCACCCCAAACTGCTACTGCTCTCATCCCTTGGTGAGGTGATGCCTGTCCAGCTTGCCCAGGTGTGTTCTGTGGAGCTTAGGGCACAGCCTGTCATTTGGCAGCATGGATCCCCCTTGGCCTGTGCCTGTGGTGGGTCCAGCTGGAGGCAGCCCCCTCTGCTCTCCTGCTCAGCTGTTCTGCTGAGCAGCAGCTGGGGCAGTTCAGCTCTCTGGATTCATTTGCCATGAGGCTGCAGGACTGGGCTTATCTGCAGCTGTCTGTGGCATTGGAGAAGTGGTGTAGGAGTACTCAGGAGAGCAGGAGGAGGATCCCTCCCCTTCTTTCCCCTGCAGAAAATCTCACCTGAAATAACATCTTTATCTTGCCCAGGAGATAATGACTTCAAAGCAGATAATTCAAACAAAGCCTCAATGTTTCCAGGTCAGTTTTTTCATTAACATGGAAACTTTGCATTTGGAAGTGCTGTTGCAGTAAATAATGGAGTTGTATTTCAGCTGGTTTTGGCTTCACAGTCTCTGTTGGCCTTATTTCATCCTGAGCCAGTGTGGTGCCTCCTGAGAGATCGACCCTTCAGAAAACTTGAGCTAGAGATGTCAAAGGGAACGTGAATCCTGAGAAGTAACTGTAGCTGCCCTTTGGGTCTGCAAGAATATTTCCAGCTTTCCACCTTCCCCTTTAAGTCCTTGTTTATATTTTGTTTGTGAAAAGACAGGTGAGAGAGAAGAGTTATTCCTGCCAAATAAAAAGCATAAAGTAGGAATGTTTCCTGAATGTTTTAGCCAAAACCCTTTGTTCAAGTGGAAAAACAGGAGAGAGGTGTTATTTTCACCTAATCCAAGGTATTGATAGGAAATTACTGTGCCTGATCTAAGGTCAAGGATAAAGTGGGCACAGCTCAGGGTGCAAGCCTTGGCTGTGGCCTCCATTGGGCTGTGGAGGCAGGTGGTATGAGGGCTGAAGACTGCTAGTGTAGCTTTTCTGTTGTTCATGATTCTCCAGAAAGCTGTATTGTAATGAAATATAGAAAATGGTGCCTTGTGGTGTCAGGTAGCTGCTGGGAGAAGGAGGCAAAACCAGCCTGACAGTTATCTTCCATTGTACAGACTTGAATTTAACATTGCAGGGGAAAGATAGGGCTTCAAAGGCATTTTGTCCTTGGAGAGGTTACCTGAATTAGCAGCATCAGGCTTTCTCATTTCTGCCAAGATCTCGTTATCACTGGTTTTCCAAAGAAATTACTGTTTCTTAAGAGCTCTGAGGACCCAAGATTGTTGGCTGTAGCACTCACAGAGAAAAACAGAAATGTGGAGCCCTGTGTTCTTAGTTGTTAACTCATTACTTCTGTTTTTCAGAACAACGATCTCCTATGGACAGATTTCCATCAGAAACTGGTGGATCAAGCACTTCTGACCATGGATACATACCTTGGCCAGTTTCCAGATATTAAGGTAAGATTCTCTTGAAACTATTTGATCTAGAGAGTTGCAGCAGATAAAAGCTCTGAAGATCAATTTCTTACGTTCCCATCTTTAGGAGAATGTGTGCTGTGCTTCTCCAAGGTCTTGTTTGAAAGCAGCCAAGGTATCTGCAGCTGTGGCTTAATTGAAAATGTTTTGTTCTATTTTTGGGCTTGAAACAAGAGTGAAGAATCCAGGGGAAGTGTGGAAGAGGAGGATCCATGAAATTCCCTATTGCATCAGAGTGCAGGGGGGCAGTGTCAGCAATAGCTCAGAAGGTCTCAATCTCTCTTTTTGTTCCTTTTGTCTTTTAACTACCTTGTAAGCAGAAAACATTGAGGAAACAGGTAGTGGCAAATGTACTTTATGAGTAGAGGCTGGTGTGGAAGGCAGATTTCTGGGAGTCCTTGAAGTCTTGCTATGTGTGCAACCAGCTTTTTTCAGGAAAAGGAGAATGCTGGGATAGGTGTCTTTTTGGGAGACAGGGCCCTGGGTTTGAATGATGTCCTGTGTCCTTCCCTTCCCCCACAGTTATCTCCTCTCTATTCATTTCGAGGTTATGCAGGAAATGTCTTTGCCATATGGAAACACTAGTAATGATATCAGCAGATGGGAAGTATCAGCTTGGCTACTTTCCATTGAAAGCAGCCCGTTCCCCACAGCATGTCTCTTAAAACGTTTGTCAATATTTATTGCTTCAGGAGGATTGTGCTGTATCAAGTGGGGGCAGGTCACAGGCTTGTAAAATAATCTTTGAACAGCAGTGTCCTCATCTCCTGGGACTCCCTGTTTTTGCTTCATTTTTCCAGCCTCTTCTGCCCCTGGAATTCTGAAGTGGGGGAGGGCTGTGGCTTTCCACTCACTGAAGGCTGTAGGGCTGATCTCTCTAGGGTGTGATGCCACGTGCCTCAGTCAGAAGTGCAACCATCACACGTGCCTTAAAATGCTGGCCTTTTTTCTCTGAATTAAACAACCATGTTTGTTTATATTAGAAGGAAAAGTTATGATCTTTGTACTGAAGTTGCAGTTATGTCTTCAAACTAAGATTCTTGCTACACCATTTTCTGACACCGATGGTTTCACTCTCTTGATGTTACAGCAGTTGGCCTCAGCAGCCTGAATTTCACCCATAGGTGTGAAAAGTGTGGTAACAAATAGGTATGCAAAGATGAATAAATATTAAAATATTGCTAGAGGCAGCTGATTTCTGAATGGGTCAGAAATCAACGTGTTTATTACTAATGTTCTTTCTCAGTTGTCAGATGATACCCTAGAAAAGGCGAAATTTATATTATTGCATAAAAGCAATTTTAAGCGCAATTCAAGTAATGTTTTAGAGAGCACTACTCACCTCTGCTTCCCTTCCTCAAACCAGTGGCTTTATGTTGGTTCTTACAGTAAGATATGGATGTGTTTCACTAGAGTTGACTATTCCTTTTAAATGGACCTTCATGGTTATGCGCCTAAAAAGGTCAGTATGTTTTTCTGGGTAATTCAGCTGGATGCATCATCCTCCTTACCCCAGAGCAGTGGGAAGTGCTCAAATCAAGTTTATTTTTGTCAAGGGGTAGAAACTCCTAGAAATGCAGTTGTTGAACATTACTATGCCTCTACAGAAGTATAGTTAGGCCTCACATAAGGAATTAGAGTTCTTGAGATTGGCAGGCAAAAGACGCTCCTGTCTTACGTAATTTACAGAATATTTGAGTTGGTTTTTGTTGTTGTGGTAATAGTTTTCTGGTTTTTGTTTTCCACAAAATGAAATTTTCTGCTTTTCCTGGAATTCTGGCACTACTCTGGTAAAATAATTTGATTTATGGAGAGAAGAGGATTTTAATTTAGTTGTGAAAAGGCCTGGTTTTATTAATGGCCCAGTAATTAAAATATGTGATGAGTTAGATCATGCATGCATTATTTTTTTGTTACATTCTAACATAACGTTCTGAATCCATCTTTACTTGAGAGGCTGTAAAAATTCCCTTGGATTTTTTGGACTTCATTTCCACAGCAGGAGTGTGAAAACAGAGCATGCCTTTAGTAAGAAATTTCTGTGTGTTAAAGAAAATAATTTATCCCATGTTGGATGTTCACCCCTGAACAAGGCCTCTCCATCTTCTCTAACTTGACAAATGGGAATGCAAAAAGTACTTTAAACTTTCTTTGCAGGTCAGCGTCTGTACTTCTTGGACTAGGACTCTTCTTGCATAATCTTTAACATTTCTGAGTGAGTTTTTGGTTGGTTTTGCACAATATACAATAAAGTACAGGTCTCTGCAGTGAGGCCAGAGAAGATAAACTACAGCCCAAGTTCTGAATAGCTGTGGAATTGGGGTTTTTTGTCTTGCACTAAAACTGGTGCTCTACTAGCTGTAAAACCAAATATCAGTAAAGGGTGTGGAGGGCAAAAGTTTTTTGTGATGGCTTGTCTTTGGTTTGGTTTGTGTTTGTTTTTTTTAACGAGGATCAAATTAAGATGGATTTGTTGCAAAGTAGTAAAGTCTGTTGGAGCTCAGCTGTTACATTCTGGTGGTGGTGGGTACCTGCAGCTGTTCTGGAGTCATAGGAGGGAGCCCTGCAGCCCTCCAGGGCTGGGCTAAATCCTATTAATGCCATCACAGGCAGCAGTGTGATCAGTGCTTACTCCAGGAGGCTCACACCCTGTGTGTCTGTACCTTGCAGCATTTTCCCTGTACTCCAGTAGAAACATGGGGGTGGGTGTCAGAAGTTTGGGAGCTGCATAAACATGGAGGAGTTACTTTGTTTGAAGGATGGGTGACATTAAATCAACACATTTCCACCAGGAAGGTGACATTCCACCTTGCTGGTGGAAAACCTGAAGCGGCTGTTTGCCATGTTGGAGGTGGGGAAAACTCCAGCTGTCTCTATCAGGCTGACCTGGGGCAAAATGGTATCTCTTAAATCCCAGTTAGGGCCATGTTTCCTCTAGTGTGTTTGTAAGATGCATTGACATACATTTCAGATTGCTGTGCAGCTGGAAGCGCCTTCCAACACCTTGTGTCCTGGCTGGCAGTGTGATGTTTGGGAGCTGTCATGTAGTGGCCTCGACTGAGGGGTGGCTCAGCTTCTTTGTGACTCCTCTGTTGGAGCGAGCTGAGCGTTTAGAAGAGAGTTTGGGTGTGCATGTGGCTGAGATCCTGCAGATCTGCTGTGACTCACCCGGAGCTGCAGCAGCATTTACTGGAAGTGCAGAGGAGCGTGTGGGAGATGTGTGAGCTGCTCCCAGCTGGTCTGGCGGAGAGATCAGCCCCGAGTGCGGTTTTGCAGCGTATCTGCAGGAGCCTGGGGGGAGGAAACCACAGCTCCCTGCCAAGTGCAGCAGAGAAGGGGATTCTGCTTTTGCAAGTAAATCCCAGTGCTGATTCCGCATTCTGCACTTTCTGTGTCCCTGGGTTTTGTGGTTAATTAGAAATCCTCCTGGCTGCTTGCCATGCCTTTTCACTCTCTTATCCAGCCTGTCTCTGGACTGCTGATTGCTGATGCTGGTCTGGCTCTCTGATCCGGGGGCGAGGTGTTATGGTCAGCCTGGGAAGAAGTGCTCCAACCCAGATAGTCTGGGGTGTTTGCCGACAGTGTGGGAGGCAGGGGGCTGAGGGGATGGCTAGCTCCTAAAACAGGGAAGCCCAGTGGGCTAGAACCTCAATGAAGTGCAGCTCTGCTGGGAGAGAGAGCCTGAGGCTCCTCAGTTCAAGAAGGGTAACACAGGATCAGGCCACAGGCCTGACTGTCTGTCCTGGATTCTCAGCCATGGATTTATCAGGACGCCATTCCTGAATCTAAGTCTGGTACACAGTCAGCTCCCTCCTTGTATTTGTTTTGGCATCAGTGTTGCATGTTGGTGACCCAGTGCTGCAGGTTTTCCCTTGCACTTCCCTTGCTTAAATGCTGCTGACAGCAGACCTCTGCCTGTGTCTGCAGTCACTACTGTCTGCAGCTTCTGTCACAGGGTCCAAAAGGCTGTCCATGGCATATCCTGAGCATGTGGATGAGTGCTTTTGCTGCACTGGCAGCAGAAATGCTTTCTTTTGTTCAACTCAATCTCTCAGCTTCAACACAAGCTAGTGAGCTGCTCAGTTAGAGACTGGCTGCAGCCTCCAGGAAGCCCTGAAAATAATGAAGCATTACCTGTAGGATGCAGGCACATTGTAGGGCTTAGGAAGCAGTGGAGCTAAAGTTCTGAATATGTGCATGTCACCCCGAGGTGGGGCCTGTTGGCCAGATCCCTTCACCTTCCCTTGATGGGTCCTCTCTCCTCCTGAGGTGCTGCCTCTGGAATGGTGCTTGCCACAGGTGGCTCCCAGGGCCTCCTCTCTGGGCAGCCTGTGTGGAGGATCCAGGGAGAGTCCTTGCATGGGCAGAGTATGGGGTGTTCTGGAAGTTGGGTGAAGAGGAGGGTTTTTTTTCCTGGGAGGTTTTGCAGTTTTGGCTGCTGGGGAAGGTCGATGTGACTCTTCTCTCCATCTTTCTAGTCTCGTATCGCAAAGCGAGGAAGGAAGCTTGTGGATTATGACAGTGCCAGACACCACTTTGAAGCCCTGCAAACTGCAAAGAAGAAGGATGAAACCAAAATCGCAAAGGTAAAGCAATCAGGAGAATATGGAGCCTTCCTTTCTGTTTGGGAGGTCTGCATTTACCAACTGAGCAGCTTTTAAGTTCACCTGTACCTCTTCACTGTGTTTTCATAGAATTCATTCATACTGGAAAGGACCTATAAGATCATTGAGGTGTTGTGAACTGGTGAGGTTTTGCTGGGTATTTCCTTCTCATTTGCTTAGTTTTCCTGGAAGGCAGGATGGCCTCTGTTGGGTTGGTTTGGACCCACCATCATCAGTCTGCATGTCTTGGTGGCCAAATGCTTGGGCATGGGTTTTGTCACCTGCACAGGAGCAGAAAAACCAGTGTGTCCCTTGGGGAAGCAAAATCTTGCCACGCTCCAGAAAAATGTTACAGTTTGCCTGCTTCTTGGGACTCCCCATCCTAGAGCACTCTTATCCTAGTAAGAGTGTTTGAGGGTTACTTGAGGTTGGTTGTGTTTGTGAAGTCCTCTGATATCCCAGGAGAGAGACCCTTAGGAGTATGAGTGACAAGTACATCGATGGAAATGCACTCTACACACAGTTGAGAAATGTAGTCTGCTGTCTGTTGGTTATAATTACTGGATAATAAATATGGCTGAAAGCAGAAAAATAAGAGTTTTCTCTTGTCAGGTTTCTTTCCTGCCTGTGAATAGCTTGATCCAGGGCTTGCCCAATATTCAAGTGAAGGATTTTATTTTTAATGAGATTTATTTTAATAAAAAATAAAGTTTACATTTTTAGTGTAGCAGAAGAAAGATAATAGTGCTAATTTTGTCCTAGAGTACGTGCATGGATTGAATACTGCCCCTAAAATGAGCTATGGATTCCTCTTGCACCCTAAGTATATTTGAATATGTGCTTCCCTTCACAGGACACTTCCTGACACAACAGAATAGTCCAGGGCTGGGGAGACATCTTTCATTCTCTTCAGTGTGGGCCATGGTAAATTGTGACTCTTCAGGGTAGAAGCAGTACAGAAAGACCATGGATCTGTATCTTTTAACCAGGCTGACAAGAGTTGTCATCCTTTGCTTAGGGTTATTTCTGGTAGGGGGGAATATGAGCTATGTAAGAGATGCTGTGTTTTTTCCTGCATAGAAGAAATTAAGATGCATCTCTTTCCTGAGTGAGAGATGTGCATTTAGTGGCCACAATACTTTCATTGTCAAGGGGCAGGTCATTAGTCATCTACACTGCACTGCATGCACTGTGATTAACCTTGACAGACAAAAGGGAGAGAGATTGATGGTCCAAGTGTCATTGCATCACTTGTGTGGCAAAGCAGGTCTTGATTCTGTATGCAAGGCATGAGGCCCAGCTGGTTGTGCCTTCAGTTCAGAGCAGTAATTCATTGTGTTTGGGGTAAGACCAGAATTTCCCTGGGGCATGTTATTTTACTGGTGCATGCCAGTGGCATCTTTGCTGCAGTGGAAATGGTTTTTGTAGGAATTGATCTACTCAGGTTGGTACCTGGTGCTCTGCAGCAGAGGTTGGCTGCCTTTTATCACTGCTGCACTCACTGTTGCCCCAAATGCTCAGCTAAGATGATACAAAGGTATGGAAAAAAGTGCAGTTTGATGAGTGAAATATTGGGAGTTAGGAGCTGGTGCTCTATTCATGATTTAGCCTGTGAAAGGGTCTCTTAGTACCTGATCAAACTCTTCTTGTTAGCCAAAATGTGCACTGATCAGATTTTTCCACCTTCTGTAATTCAGGCCATAAGCTCATGCACAGGCTAATACGTGACACATTGCACTGTCCTGATCCTGCAGAGATGAGAGCAGCAAGTCTCAGGGAGTTCTGTATGTATGGCCTTCCCAAGGGGGCAGTTCTCACTGCCCAGCCTGTGGTCTGGCATTTGCAGTCACACAGCTCTGCAGGGCTGTGAGCAGCAGCCAGGGCTCAGCCTGCGCTCAGCTGCTGTAGGTAGTTCACCCCTCTGTTTCTGTGCCTGGAGTTTTGCTCCTGTGACCTTTGAAGTAGGGTTGTTCCAGTGTAAGTTACTTTGGAATGTGATGACAGACCCCTAGGAAAGAGAAATTATGTTTCTGACACAGGATACAAGTGGGAACTGACTTGATTAAGGTTTCATGGTATGGTAAGAGAAACAGCAGTGCAAATACTTTTTGGCACTACATGGTCCCTTTTATTCTTCTCTAATATATGGATGTTCTTCTCTCACCCAGGAGCCTTGACACTTATTGCTAAACTTACATCCTGCTATTAAAACAAATCACTGTGGACTTTCAGCTGTTGCATGCAAATAATTATGATGGTTAATTAATCCTGACCTCTCTTTAAGGAGCTCCAACTTCACAGCCATGCCTTGGAGTAGGGTTGTCTGTGTGCTAGGTCACTAACAACTGTATCTGTTGCTCTTACAGCTGCCTGGCTGGTCTGCAGTATCCAGCCCACACGGGAACATTAATTACTGCTAAACTTGGCATGCTTCAAAGGATTCGTAACTGATCAGTCCCGGGATGTTTGTTTTTTTCTCTCGCCTTGGTGATACTGGTTTGGCCCAGCCTCTAAATACACTCTCTGTTGTGATTTTAATTTTTTTATCCTAAAAGATGTATGTTTGTGTCTCTCTTGTTCTCTGTTTATGTTTTTTTTTTTCCACTCAAACATGCTCCCTCCCCCAGCCTGTTTCGCTGCTTGAGAAAGCTGCGCCTCAGTGGTGTCAAGGGAAGCTACAAGCTCACCTCGTTGCACAAACTAATCTGCTCCGAAATCAGGTGACTGCTGATCTACCTGGCTCTAACCCTGCATGCGCTATTCTGGGCTCTAGACTGTACCATGCAAGTAATCTCCAGGCAACGTTCACTCTGGTCCTCTCGGATAAGTAGTGTGTCCTTGACACTCCTTAGCCGCAGTGGAAGTTGCTGGCCAGTGAATGAATCTGTGCCTGCCCAATTTTTTCTAGTCAGGTGTGTTAACGCTGGACTGTTGTTTTCTCCCTCAAAATGAGATGTGGATGAAGAAAGGCTGTGGGATAATTCGGAGGTAGAGGGTGATGTAGTACATGGTTCCTCCAATTACTGCTTCCATTTTGCTCTAAGGGTAGCAGTCAATTTTTAGTGTTGCTGTTTCAAAAAAAAGAAAAAAAGGAAATACTGAAAAATTGGCCTATGGATTCATGTCATTGAGTAAAGCCACAAAAAAATAACATTGCGATTTCTGTGGATGCTGAGTTAGCTTGCAACATTCTCCTGTGGTAAAGTCCATGTTTCCCAAATGAGTACTGTCCTGGCTGTTGTGGTTTAAAATAGCCATTTTTAGATACAATTTCGATCTGCACAGGAGAAGAGTTGGGCCCACATCAGGCAATTTGCACCCTGTGTGACATATTTGAACAGTTCCAGGCTGAGGTCAAGGTGGTGTCATCTGGCAGAACTTAGGTTATAGCATCTTGGGAGACATGAGCAGCCCAGAGGAACTGCAGGGAATAAAATTGCAATCTTACTTGCGTAGAAGTGTGACTTTCTGATGAAATCTCAGTCAGTGTTTCCATTGGAACACCTTAAGGGATGAGAGGGAGTTGTCAAAAGACAATCAGTGAGAAGAAAATGCTTTCAATGAGCAAGGGATAATAAATCCTTACCCAGAGTGTAAGGATTCTCATTGAAATGCTCCTATGTCTTCACATTCCTTGTCCATGGAATGAATTGCAGTTTAGAAACGCCTCTCACCTTATGAAGCCCCTGGGTTTTTCAGAGTCACTTTATGACTTTGGATCAGGGAAAAGGCTCCATTACCACATCAGTAAAGCTTGGTGGAAGAACAGCTGTTGGCAGCCCTGCTTAAGATGCAGGGCAAAGGGATGAAATATGTATTCATTCTTAATTGAAGGGAGAAGGACACATGGCAGCTGCCAGGGGCTTTTCCTGTGCCTCTGCTGGCCCAGCTGGGAACTGCCTGTACAGTTGTGGTTCTTGACTGGTCTGTTTGACTGGTGGAATTTCTGGAGGACTAGAAAACAGGTATAAGAAATTTTTCAAGTCACCAATAAATATATAAATGTATCAGCTCTTGGGCATTTTTCCTCTTCTCAGACTTGGCTGTGGTGACTGCTGTAATAGCAGCATGCACAGACTGCCCAGAGAAGCTGTACCTCTGAGTGCCCCCTCATCCATTGCCTGTGGAGCTCAGGCTACCAAGAGTCACTCCATAATTTCACTGTACTGGGTGACTTTACACAGTCCCTTGCACATGCTGTAGGGCAATCTTTCCACCCACTGTGATGTGGGGGTGGTAATCTCCTTACACATGGCATTAATATTTTCAGTGACCACAGATATTTTCAAAACAGTCCCTTTTATCCCTCAGCTAAGTAATGCTACTACCCTAATTTTCTGTTCCTATTTGTGCAAGTAGTTGGGTTTTTTTCCTTTTTTTTTCTTTATTTTAATTTTACTTTTGGTTGGAAACTAACAAGAGAAAGACCCTACTAAAGAATATTAGTAGTATTCTGAACCTATAGGTTTTCCAGCTTGCCTTCACAAACATTAAAAAAAAAAAGCTTCAGACTGAAGGTGTTAATGACAGCCCAAAATCTCTTTACCTCTTGAGAAAACCGGGAGGGCTGATGATGCTCGATTTATTGAGAAGCTTCAGAATGTTAAGCCTAAAAAAAGTCTGTTTTTAGCAGCAGCTGTGTTGCTGTCTCTTCTTACCTGATAATTTTACAACCTCCGTGCAAAAATGGGGTCAGTGAGATCTGGTGTTTCTGCTGTAAAGCAAAGTCCCTCCCTCCAGTGCACAAACTTCTGGCTTTTTAGGCCTTTAGCAGATAATAACAGAAACAACACAGTGGGGATTTTTTGTGAAATCTGCTGTGGGAGTTGCTGTTGCACACTCCCAGTTAGAAATGTCAGTGACTGTGCTTTTTGAAACAAAGAAGAAAATGGCTTAGAACAGCAAATTCTTGACTTTTGACTAAGCTCTGCTGACTTGCTTAATTCAGACTAAAAAGCAACATCCTTGGTGCTGCAGTGATAACAGAACAATATCTCTGTCTGTAGGAGAAAGTCAGCAAGCTGAGAGGCAGGTCTGGTTGGGACTGACAGGGCTTGGGCCTGGAGGGAGTCATCCTGCTGTCCTCCATATCCCTGCCTCTTGGATATCTAAACTTCGACTGAGCAGTGCCTAATTACCACAGCTCACAACATAGTCTTTGAAGTGAGATGGTCACCAGGCTGCCTGAAAACACCAGGCTGGACATAACCAGACACTCAGGAGGGCTGGGATTTGTGGTAGTAGCAGAAACAGTGTGGAACAATTGCTCCCTGACACAGCTGAGCTGGTTGTGCTTGGCACTCTGAGTTCAGGCTAGGTGGAAGGTCAGGAAAGCATTTGTTGTCCATGTCCTGCTCAAACCTTCCCCCTTATAGGCAGGGAGAGGAGAGCAAGATTTTTCTGAGATCATATTTCATGGGTGTGGGCATTAAGTTCTTCTGCCTCAGGGTGGCCGGGATGGCAGCTGAAACAGAAAGTGCACAGACCTGGCAGGGGGCTCTGCCCTGGAACCTGTCTCTGCCTTTCCCCACTTCACTCCCTGAGCTGGCTTTTTCTCCAGAAGGGCTTTTGACCAGGCTGCTGTCTGGCTGGAAGCAGTCAGGGCTATCGAGTGCCAGGATTCTGGCTTCCAGGTGAAATGAATCCCACTGGTGAGAAGATCCCTGGGCTGACTAAGGACTGAAGAATTAATTCAATGCTCTACCTGGGTATGAGAGCACTAGCTGAGCCACAGGCCTTGGATGGATCCCTGATTCCTACAACTTCTCTAGAGTGAACGTTGCCTGTTGTTGATTTGCCTTTGCCTCGGGATGTCACAATATTCATGCATTGCTTTCTAGGTTCTTTGACCTTATAAACAGGTAAACGAGAGAGGGAAAGAATATTAATGACATTCACCACGTCTGAAAAACTAACAGCATTCAATGATGCCTCATCTCCCAGCTTTCACATTTCCTGGGTTGATTCTGGTTCCAGTATAGTTTGGAAGTTAGAATGGGATAAAGCTAAAGGGTGGACTTGCTGGGTTACTTTTTTTTCACTCCCTTTAAAATAGTTGCACTAGAAACATTAATTCATAAAAGTGTTTTAAGGTAGAATGAGTCTTTGTGATCATTGTCTCTCATTCAGCATAAATTGTGTCTCTGTTCAAAAGACTTTTTGTTTGTTTTGTGCAAAACCTCTTGAAATGTTGAGTTTTTCAGTGAGTGTAGCAGCGAAACAGGGGTTTCTGGGTGGAAGCATCATGACCCCCTTCCCCCTTGCCTGTTCCTCACCAGGTCGTCTTAATTTCTGAGTACCTCCCGGATGTGTCTTTTTATGGGGAAAACTTTTTCCCCTGTCTTGAGTACAGAGCCTTAGCCTTTCCTCTGGCAGCAATGAGCAACCCTTTGACAGGTGAAACCAGCTGGAAAGTAGGAGCTCCTGTGGTTTGCTCTTGAATCAGGAGAGAAATGGAGAGTGAAAGGATCCTACCCTATATAATGGAGAGCGATTCCTGTGAGGAACAGGATTCTGAACTGCAAAATATTTTTAAGCCCTTTCTCCCATCATTCCTGTCATTGTATATAACTGTCACTAAGGAACAGTAAGCTGGATTTTTTTAATTGAGCTGACACAAAGAAGATAAGGTTTGATTTCATAGAAGGTGTAGGAATCTGACTGCAGGCTGGTAGGGAGATCCAGCTTCCATAGCTTGTGGACTCTTTGCAGAGGCCTGGTGTTGTAAAATTCCTGCTGTTGTCACATATATAGGCCCTTGTGCTGACCTTCCAAGTTGTCCATGCAGGGATTTTTTCATTCTATATCCCACTGCATGGCAGAATGCTGTGCTGCTATAGATTAGAGGATAGAAACATTTTAATTAGAAAACTTTTAAGTCAGGGCACTGAAAAGAGAAAGAGGTCACCTAGGACAGATGTAGAAAAGGGCATGTGCTTGTTGTTGGTGTCTGCAGTCAGCAACAGAAACGGGGAGGATCCTTTTTGTTGCTGAAACCTGACAGAATTCATCCATCAGTATTGGGATCTGTCAGTGTCTAGGTCCAGTGAACAGATCAAATTTAAACTCTCACCTGGGAGAAGGAGATCCCTTTTGGTGTTGAGGCCAACAGGCAGCCAGGGTTGTACTTGTGTGAGACTACTGGAACCAAGAGGTGCTGCTGAAGCCCTGCAGCCTGGCTGCCCTGGCACGACTCGTGCTTTGCATACCCCTCCTTGCTTCTCCAGTCAGCTTTGTGGGAGAGCTCTGTCAGCCAAGAATGCACACCTCCTCTCTTCCTCATAAGAGACGGGGCTCTGGCATGACCTTAGCTCAGCAGAGAGTCCCCACGAGGGAGGATTCTTCTCTAATGCCATTTAGGATGGATTTCAACTCCTTCTGAGATCTGGCAAGGGACGGAGGCCCCTGTTACCTTCATCTGTACCGGAGCTGGAGGCTGAGCTGCCTGACCAGCTCCATTCAGTTTTTGAAGTCAGGGAAATTTAAAGAACTTGAAACACATTAGTGGTTGTTTGAATTACTTGCTGAGTGTATAAATGGGGAAATCCATTGAGACAACCTGAGAGGAACACATTCAGCCTGAAGGGTCACCTGTAGTGCAGCCCTGGTTCCTGGGAGACTCATTTGGGATGCTGCTTACCTCATGCCAGAATTTTGCCTGCTCTCCCAAAGAAGTCAAAAGAGTCACAGTTGTTCCAGGCCCGCAGGGTACATGTCTGTGCTGGAGCTGACAATCTCCTTTCTCTGTTACTAAGGCTGAAGAAGAGTTAGTAAAGGCTCAGAAGGTGTTTGAAGAGATGAATGTTGATCTGCAGGAGGAGCTGCCTTCACTATGGAATAGGTGAGTGCTGGAAGTTTTCCTGAGGGTTTGTTGGAAGGAAATGAATATCCAAGCTCTTGGATCACGGTTCTTCTTAGCCTGGACTGGGTGTCTGATAGTCTCCATCTGTCCTAGGCTTCCCCCCAGCCACAGGTTCTCTCTTGTGCTTTACTTCGTGATTTTCTTGAAAAACATGGTTTTCTCACAAAGAGAAGCTGTATTTGTCTGCTTTGTCTGCTTAAGCCTTTTGCCTTACCAACTCTGCTCAACTTCCTTGAAAGACTTGAGAGACCGTGGGTTTGCCGTACCAGTGATTGTGATGATGAAAAGGGAGGTGAAACAAAGACCAAGATTTAGCTTGGGGGATGAACTGTAGGGCAGCACAAGCTGATTTATGGGGACAACACAGTGGAAAACTGGCAAAATCTTCCTAACAGTGTCCCAGTTTCTTATTTTTAAATGCAGTGATCATGTCCAGGTTGACAGTGCTGGTCTGTGAGGATTGATAAGGTGGGCAGCAGCAAGGTGGGAAAGCAAAGTGCTGATGTCTGCCTTCACTCTCCTTTCCACCCAGCCTGGGTGCAGGCCTGGCTGGGGAAGGAGCTGGGAGGGACACAGGCATCTGGGTGGTTCCCTGTGCAGAGCCATGATGCTGCTGGCTGGGGACAGCCTCTCGGTGCTGCTGTTGCTGTTTGGCTGGGTGCTGGTAGAGCACTCTCTGTTGGCAGCTGGCAGGCTGGTGACAGGCAGCTGCTGGGATTTTAAGGTGCCACAGGTTATTCACAGGCTCCTGCTATCCAGCTGATCCTTCTGCTTCCCTCTTGCTCTGTGTGCTATCCTTTGCTTTCTTACTCTTTCTGCCCCTGAAGCCAAGAGTTCATGCTTTTTTGATTCCCTGGTGGTAAGAGACTTCTGGATGAATTAATATCTGTCCCCCTGCTAATTCCCCCAGCTCTTCCAGCACTGTCTACATCCTCTATCCTTTTTTCTTTCTATATTCCTACTGCTGGTGATTTCTTTTTTTTGCCTTATTTTGTATTTTTTCTTTCTTTGTTTTCCTCTCCACCCTATACCTCCTTCTCCCTTTAGCCAGCATAAATTCAGATCCTGTCCTACTTGGTCTCCTCTTCCCCCTGGACATGTTTGTCTTGTGCCTGGCCTTTGCTCCATCATTCCATTTACTTGCCACCCTCTTTTCTCACATGTACCATACCTGATAGAGTTGAGTTTGCTTGGGAATGGTGGGTGGGAGGTAGTAGAAGGGGCAGGATTGAAAGGTTTTGAGAGAGCATTGTGTCCATTAAGTACTTCTGTCTTGTTTTCCATTTGGCAGTCGTGTTGGTTTCTATGTCAACACATTCCAGAGTATAGCCGGCCTAGAAGAGAACTTTCATAAAGAAATGAGCAAGGTAAGGCAACTAACAGCTTATCCTACTTACTGTCTCCTCACTGTTAATAAAAGAAACAAAACCCAAGATCCAGCAAACAAACAAAACCCAAACAAACAAAAACAAAGTAAAAAAACAACCAATCCAACGAACACCTTTCCCCCCAAAACCTCAAGCTAAAAAATAGCTGGAGAAAATGGCCCTATGTTGGAGCATGATACAAACCCTTAGTTTTTTTCTGAGCCTCTTGGGACAAAGGCAGTCTGACACAGTAATGTAAAGGAATGGAGCACAGGGAAGAGACCAGAGGGCTACAGGCAGCAGTGGGGGGGACTTCATGTCACTTGACAGCACTTGTTGGCAGATCCACAGAGGAAAGGGAAGCCACTCTCAGACCTATCTCTTGCTGCCTTTTTTAGTTCATCTACATTATGGCTCTGTTACCTATAACCTGGTTAGGCTAAGCATGGTGTGTTTTCCTCCCCCTCCGCTGCCTGGCAGCCTGTTGCTCTGTGCCCTTATTGTACCCAGGTGTGGGGTTAAAACCAGCAGGGAATCTGCAAGTCAGCTGAAGACTGAGACATGCCCCACTCCAGTCCCTCAAAAAGGCTCTCCCCAACAGTACCTCTCTGCTTTGGCTTCTTTCCTGCCCTGTGACCCAAAAGAAGGCATTAAAGCATGGGCCTTACATGGGCTACCAGTGTGCCTTGAACTGGGAATCACTGCAGGAAGAAGTGTTGGCAAACCAGATCCTGGTGCTGTTACCACACCCAGAGGAAACTTCAGGACCAGTCTGTGGGAAAGTCCCCCATTGCCACTGTCATTTACAAATGTATTCTTGTTCTTTCAGTGGACAGCTAAAGAAATCCTGAATTCCTTAGGTCTGTATGCTGCTTGAAAATGTAAATGTTGCACTAATCCTGAAGCAAGACTGAGAGCCCAGATGGAAAACCCTTATATTCCCTCTGCTCCCTAATGTCATCCTGACAACAAAACAGCCACTAAGCAACAGGAAACATTATAGTCCTTCAGTTCCCAGCAGTCAGGGGCCCTCTGCCTTGGAGTAAGGCATCAATTTTGAGCCCTGCTGACATTTTATGGGGTCTTTCCCAGTTAATAGCCTGCTCTTCTCCACTGAGGGATGAACTAAGTGTTAAGAATAGGGAGGATTGTTATAATTACAAGTTTGTTGCTGTTAACTTACATTCAACAAAACATGGGAAAGATGCTTGTTAGACAGGAATTCTCTTCTTGTATGATTTTTGTTGTCAGAATTTTTTCTTTCTGGAGGAATTTTGTATGAGGGCAGGGCTTTTGCTTTGTTCCATAAGAACCATCTGTTTCTTATTACTGCTACAGCATCCAATTAATTGCTGGTGTTGCCTGCACAGCGCTTCCAACCTTGATTTCATGGGATCCCTCCTCCTACCAGCGATAAATCTGATAAATCTTGTCTTGTTTATGGATTGGCTCTTTCAGAATAGGAGTGTCTGGAGTGACTGTTGCAGCCTTTGGTTCCAGGGAGAGTTTAACCCCTAATACTGCATTTCTGCAAAGACATTCAGGTTCTGCCCAAGCCTAGATGGCCCAGGCAGCTGGTGAAATTAAGTGTTGTTCACCTGCAGGCCAGCTGCCTTTGGCTCCACAGCTGAAATGGCCATATATGCCCAAGCTTTGGTAAGCAGGCCTGAGAAACAGCTTTTGGCTACAAATCCAGAGTGAAGTTCCAGCTACAGGACACAGATCTTAGGTAAATAATCAGCCTGCTTCTGCAGTGGTACCTGGCAGCACACTGGTGGGCCCAGGTGATAGGGAAGCAAAGAGGATGATCTGTAAGGAAGACAGAACATTCCCAGAGAGGCCAGCAGCTCTTTGACAGCTCAAGTGCTCTAGCACTGCATACCCCACAGAGAAGTGGAAACAGATTTAGGGTTGTCCTCTCTTGGGATAGCTGAGGAACTGTGCTTGTCCTGCCACAAGGCTGTGTTTGGTCAGTCTGTGCAGGCCAGCCCAGGCTCTCTTCTGGCATCTGAGCTCTTTTCTCATTCTTTTTCTGTCTTTTGTTTTTGTATTTTGCAGTTGAACCAAAATCTTCATGATGTCCTGCTGGGTCTAGACAAGCAGTACTCAGGCAATGCCTTCCCTGTTAAAGCACAGCCCAGGTCAGTAACTGTGGGTAGTGTCTTTCCCTCAGAAGGGGAGGTGGGACAGGGATATCTCTACCTACCCAGGGGTATTGAGACCTCCAAGTTATTGGTTGCAAGTGATTTGCCCACCTGCCAGTGCCCTCCTGAGACTTCCTAGAGCCATGCCCAAGATTGCACTTGGCACTGGGTGATGCAATGCAATACCTCTTACCTTTCTAGGATAGCATCTGGAGGCATAAACTTTCACTAGGTGCTGATATTTCGGCAACTGACTCTCAGCTCTGCTTTTAAAGTCTAATTCCAGCTACTGAGCTGTCCTTCCTTCTGGGTCCAGTTGCCCAGCACCTGTCCTGTTCTTTCCCTCAAAAGCTCCTACCATTACCTGCGGCTTGTCAGCTTGAGCACCAAGAGCCCATTTCCCCAGCCTCTTCTTTGGCCCTCCAAACTTGGAATCACCATTTTGCCAGAGCCTTATGCCCATCCTGTGTACCCAGCTGAAGTGTTTTTCTCCTTCCTGTTTGTTGTGGAAGTAGTTGCAGCATCACTAATATGAAGCCTCCTGAACTCAGAGCACTTTCAGTCCCTGTGTATGCAATGAGTGAGTGTCCTCTGGCCTTCAGTTTTCTTCCCTTAGCTGGGTCCTGTCCTGTAATGTTTAAGTGCAAGTCTGCACGTTCCCTAGCACTGAGAAGGGAGGGAGAGGTTGGGCTCTGGTTTAGGCTGACTGGCTGCCATCCAAGTGCATGAGTGATGAAATAGTGTTGGGCTCTGTCTTCCAGCTGCTGCTAATCCCACGTGCTGGGTGAGCAGGAGCACAGCCCAGGTCCTCAGCTGGTGTGTTGATGGAGGGAGGTGGTGAAGTCAGCATGAAGTAAGGGCGAGTTGTGGTCTGAGTGCATTGGTTTAGAAGGGGTAGATCAGCTGTTGAGACCTCTGTTCTCCCTTGTGTCTCCTCCCAGTTTAACCTGTTGCAGTCATGCATAGATGACTTGCATGTCTTCTCCCAGCAATTCTTCCAGTGTGGTGTTTGCCAGCTCTAAAGAAAGAGGAAGTTTGGGTTCAATTTGGCCCCTGCATTCTGGATTGCTGACAGCAGATTTCAGTGATGCTAGTTGGAATGGTACTTGTGAAAATAATGTCTTCTTCCCAAGTTAGCATGTGGTGTCTGTTGATCATCACAACCCAACCAGACTGAAACCTTGTGAGGAGGCTGTGGTGCCCATCCTCTTGCTGCCATGGGCTGTGTTGTCTCTGTTAGCAGCATCCTCCAGGGTCCATGAAGGAGGATGAGGTAACAGGACAGAGGAAGGCTGAAACTATTGCTTTGCCCAGCTCCTTCTTCCTCCTTTCTCTATTCCTTGAAGAACAGATTGTAGGCAGTAGTGACAGCCTGGCCCAGAGATGTTCATTGCTGTTGTGGCAGAAAGTTTCTGGCCTTAAAGAGCTTTCAGTGAACAATTTACCTGTTTTTACAATTCCTGTCCCATCTCTGTACAATTCCTGCCCCCCTCCCCAAACTGCTAGTTTCCTCTGGGGCTGTCACAGGTGTCTCAGCTGCAGTTCTGTGCCCTTTAGCTGGCTGGGAGACCACATGGCCCTGGAACCCAAAGCTGAGAGCAGGCACTGGGGTCCCTGTGTGGGCAGCAGAGTGCTGCTGCTTCACCCCCCACTTGCTGCATCTCAGCTGAGATGCCAGACCTGTCTCAGAGCGACTCTTCCTCCTGAGCACAGTGGAGCAGGGTGTTGTAGGAGGAGATAGCAAAGATTTGCCAGGGTGGTTTTGCAGTGACCAGGAAATGCCGTGAGGCACTTCTGTGTCTGCTGCATATCTGGCCTCTCACTGTGGTCCAGGGCTGGGGTAAGAGTGTGCAGGAGGAAATAGCCCTCACTCATCTGATGGCTTGTTGTGGTCTGCAGTATGAGCAGATGCTTCCCTAACCCTTTTTACTGGGAAGGGGATTGGAGATTGATACAATGGCAGGAAATGAATGAGGAGGTGTGAGAAGAGAGGCAATTATCATTATGGCATTCATGTGAGGCCCTACAGAAATACTGCTGTGGCTGATGTATCTGGTGCTGGCAGTGTAGCACAGTAGCACAGAACAGCTGGTGTATTTCTGGGAACCTCAGACTGTGTTTGGGATTTACTTCTGAAAGAGTTTGAACGTTCAGGGCTCAGATGCCTCGAAGAGCAAGGAGATCTGTGGGATTATTCTAGTATGATTGGGCACACTAGAAAAAGACATGGTAGGAAAGCTGCTGATCAGGTTCCATGTATAAGACTGCATAAGAAAAGAATGGGGAGCTTGTTTCTTTTGCAGCAATGTTCACAGGGGAGAGCGAGGAGCTGTGAAAGGACATTTACAGTACTCTGGTGGTCTGTACAGTTCCCTTTTTCTTCTCCATTTGCACCCTGGCCCCATATTCCAAAGTGCAGGGAAAGTGCTAGTTTGCTTATATATGTATCTCTTTGACAGGCATAAAGAACCTTCTACTTTCTTCAAACCTTGCCATAGCTTTCTAGTAATGAAGGGAAGTGTGTATGTGTGTATTCATGTGTGTGTGTGTGAGAGAGGAGATCCTGTCATCTTAATTACAGCAAGTTTTGTGGCACCAACTAAATGGGTGCTTGGAAGCTTAACTTTTCCTCCCTGGTTTGACTGTGCCATCCTGTAACTGAAATGATTTGCGTGCCATCCTCAACAGAAAGAAAACTAAACTGTTCGCCAGGCTGAGGAAAAAGATGAGCAGGTACCGGTATGGAGAGCAGCATTTCAATACATGTTTGATTTAGTTCCTAAGACTGGAGAGGCTGTTGCTGGACTCTAACAGCCTGGCACGTGTTAACCCTGTAGTGGGAGAGGGGTCCTTTGCATGATATGATGTGTTCGTGGCCTGCTGGGTCCTGCTGAGATCTCTCTGTGTCCGGATAATCCCATTAACTGCTTGTGTGCCTGGTTTGAATCCTTGCTTCTTTTCCTATCTAAAAAGGCAGTGTGAAAACTCAGGCATTGTCTGTCCAGTTGTTTTTGTGTGATGGAAAATGCAGTGCTGGGTTTTCCATGGGAAGTATAATCAGTTGTGGTGTTTAACAGCTTCTAGTTTTACCTAGTGGGTTTGTCCTTTTGAACAGGTCTGAAATGCTGCATTCTCATCCCCTGCCTGGCCAGGGAGGACCAGTAGGGCAGGTCTTTCACACTCAGAAGTCCTATCCTATATACCTGTTGCAATTGGGAGGATGATGAGGTGGGAGAAGGATGCTTCCAGCTTTGCTCCTTACTTGCTCTGTTCTTGAGGATCCTCACTATCTTGCTCCATCCATTTAAAATTTTGTGCAGGGCTGGAGGAAAAGGAAGCCTCTTGTCTTGTATAAAGACTAATGTCTGCATCTTGCCTTCCAAACAGTGATGGCATTGATTAATTGGATTTCTACAATGCCTGGAGTTACCGTAGGTTGAGGACTCTGACAAGAATGTGTTCCAGAGCAAAGTGGGAACTGCTGCATAATGGCATGGAAAATTCCTCTGATTTTTGTTTTTGTTACTTTTTGTGTTGATACTCCCTCCATGGATCCTTAGGGGAAGAGAAAAAAAAGTATAATCATCAAGATAATGTCCTGCCAGCAATAAAAGAAGGTGCTGGTGGATTTGGATCCTTGTTTTTCCTGATCTGGTTTCCCACTGACTAGGGCAAGTCATGCAGCCCTTCCCTTTGTGTCTGCTATACATGATTTGTAAACTGGGAGGTTGGAGAGTGAAGAGTGGTTAATTTCACAAGGAAGCTGATGGGCAAACTTAGATATTTATATCTTCAAATGCAAGTAGAAAAGCAATATATTGTGTTGTTACTACTCTGAGGCTTTCTACTGTAGGAAAAGAAGGATTCACTGGAGTACTTCTCTGGATGTCTGTCTCTGATCTTGGTTGGACTGGTGGTGTATCTGTACCAGGCAGGAGGTCTACTATTTCCAGTCACTGAGAGTGGATGAATTATACAACTGAAGGGGAGCTAGTAAATCTCCTCTTGATGAGCTCTACTCCCAGTGGGCTCCTGCTCTGCCTTGGTAAAGTCCAACTGCCCCAGCAAGTTAAGGTGCCTGACCTGGGCTCTGCTGGGGGTTTCTGCTGTCAGAGCAGCTGCTGGGGTCACAGAGAAATGTGCAGTCCCTAGTGCAGAGCAGGAGGATCTGGAACTCGGTCAGTCTTTGATCTGCAGCAAGAATGAACATACCATGTGTTTGGGTATGTAGGTCCTTTTTTCTTTCCTTCGCCCACCCGCTCCTTTAATTTTTTTTTTTTTTTTTTATTTCTAAATAATTCTCCAGCATGCTCTGGTGGTAAAAAATTAATTACCTTTGGCTAAAAGGCCCAGTGTGAGCCTTAACTGAGCTGCCAACCTTTTCTTCTTTTTTAACTTGACTACTTGGCAGGACATGACTGATCTGTTTTTAATATATTGGAAAGTAGGTTTTATCCTCTGATATAGGATTGTTACAAGTGCAAGGGAAACTCATCTTCAGATGTTACTCTGCCCTTCCAGAACAAATGAGGCAGCACTGTGGAGGGTCTGGGAGCTCAGCAGCACTAAAAGAGGCTGGGGGATTTTGACTTTCCCTTCAGCTGCATTAGACCCAGCTCTCTGTTTGCAGAAGAAAGTTGACACCCCTTTCCCTTCCTTGCCTGATATTCCTGGAATTGGCATCACTTCCCATTTGCTCACGGGAAGGAAAAAGATAGAGCAGTGACCTTGTTGTTTTGGCTTGCTTTTACTGTGGTGCTCATGTTTGGTCAGTAGGTAGAGTCCCTGCACTCTTGCTTTTTCCTGTTTCCTGGAGCAAGCAGTTAGCTGGAGACAAGACTTTGCTCTGTGTGGGCAGTGTGTTCTCCCTGGGGGCATGTGAAGGACAGAGGATCCTGGTGACCATCTCACTTGACACTGGCTGCACTGGCTAAATTCAGCAAAGTTGCAAAGCAACAAGTGCAGGAATGAAGGTGCTGCTCAGGGGGCTGAAAAAGGCTCGGCCAAAATTAGCACTGGCATTTTCCTAGGGGGACTGGCCAACACATCAAACAAGCTGTAAATAGTAGTGACTTAATGAAGGCTTTAGCGTGGGGCCCTCACAGCCCAATTCTTCCCCTCAACCTACAGAGGCTGACTCACATGGGAGTCTTTTACCAATATATCTCCAAATTAAGTCACTGCCAGGCACTGGAAATAAGTCACTACAAAACTGTTCCATGGCCTTTAGAAAGTAAGCCTGAACTCCTTTCTCACTGGGAGAACTGGCCTCTTCAAGTCCCTGGAGGAAAAGTCTACCTTTGTCTTGGTAGGCCAGCTGATTGCCAGTAATCCCAGTATTCCCAGTGTTGTCTGGGCATGTGGGAAGCCCTGGCACTGTAGATGTAGATGTAGATTACTGTGTCCCCCATCTTCTCCAAAGTGCTTGCAGCTCCAAGGGAGGTAACATGTACTTTTTTCCCCTCCAACTCTAGCATTAGAGGATTTTTTTGGATGTTTCCTGGTACTCCTGTTTAGATCAGGACTTTACCCTCACCCTCCAACTATTACTACTTTTAATCTGTAGCACAACTTTGTAAATTTTGCAGAATTCTGTACACAACCCTTGTATTGAAGTGATTTTTGAGAACTTCTGAGGAAAGACACTGTTCAGTCAGAGTGAAGAGCTGCATACATGTTGGGATACATGTTCTTTAGTCTCTCCTCTTCCCTTTTCCTTCTTCATGTCCCTCTTTCTCCCTTGGTGTGTGTGTCCCTGATTGAGAGCTGCTGGCAGAGAATGTCATTGGGTTTGTTGCATCATGTTGGTGTGCTGTTGGCATCAGTGTCGTCAGAAATATCCAACCTGCATGTGGACCTGAGAAAAAGTGCTTTGTGGGGAATTGTGTGTGTGGGGTATGGATATGGGGGAAGAAAGTTGGGGGAATGGGTGAGGGCAAAGTGAATGAAGAGGGAATGGGATGGGGAGCTTGAAAGCTGGAATGCTGAGCAGGGTGAGATGCTTGCTTGTAAGAGGAGGTTTGTTGAAATGCCTTGCTATCCCTTCTTCCTCTTGCTATCCCCCACTTGCAAACAAATGTTTAGGAATGAGGCCATCATGCATGTTGACCAGTGACCAGCACAACTCAGGCATCCAAGTGTGAGTGGGTGTACATGTGTGAGGCTCTGGGCTCACTTGGGACAGAGCAAAGTAATAAATTACTTGATTTCTCTGGAGAATCAGATCTGCTGTGCTTTAGTGCTGGCTTTATGCCAGGATTTAGTGTCTCAAGTTGTAGGAAAGGATCTGTTTCTTTCAGCTTCTCTCAAGGCCTTGAATTTGACAGGAACTGTGACTCTATAAGTGCAGTCAAATATCACTCGCTGTAGATGAGGTTACACAGCCCTTTAGCAATATGCTGTGATATTATATTTTTCATCTGTGTATGGTTTTTGCCAAACTGTAACCACTTCTGCTAAAACATCCCCCAGCAGTGAATTTTTCCTGTTGAAATTCTCTGGTAACCAACTTTTTACTAAAACTCTCATGATTCTGTATTTTGAAGCAGAGACTTGACACCTAGCCAGGGCATGCCTGTAGGGAAAGGCATGTGCCTCTTGCCATTCCTTTGAAAAATCTGCCCAAATCTGTCCAAGCTGTGAACCAACAAATGCCATTGGTATATGCTTCTTGCATCTTAATTCCCTGAAGAATCCTTCTTGACTGTGTGTCAGAAAGTCTTGGAATAAAGACCAACTAGGGAGACCTTTCATAACAGAGAAATCTCTATTATGTGAGAAATCACTGTTCCTTTGCTGTCTGGCATGATCTGTGAAACCTCTGGCTACTTTGCCTCTGTACTAGCTTAGTCAGTTCATACCACATCAAGTAATAAGATATTCTGTGATTACAGCCTTAGTTCAGGTGTTGTGAATCTATTAGTCATAACCCATGCAGATGTCCATAGATCACCACACAGGAAAATTCTAATCTGTGGAATTTAAAACTAAATGAGCAGCACTGAACTCCTTTCCCCATCTGCTTCACCAGTATTAAAGACTGTAACTTAACGTCAGGCACTTAGATTAAAATCTAGCAAAATTAAGGATGCCTGGTTGTTTTGTTTTTGTTTTTCTGAGTTTGAGGCAAGTATATCAATTCTGTAGGCATTTAGTGAGTAGCTTGCTGCAAAGTAATGCTACTGCAGTGTGTTGGACTGTGAGTGATTCAGCAAAGATGCTTCTCAGAAGCTCCAAATGTCTTCATTGTGTATCTGGGCAGTGAAGCGAAGAGATAACGGAGGCCACTGGTCTGTGCTGGTTAGCACAGCTCCTCCTAGGCCTGGCTCAGACTTCTCTCTCTCTTTCTTCCCCTGTCTCTCCCCCTCTCTCCCTCTTTCTCTCTCCACTTCCTTCAGTGACAGCACCCCAGCGAAAGCAAATAAAAGTCCCTCGCCTCCACCAGATGGATCTCCCATCACCAGCCCTGAGACCAAGACTGTCAACCATGAGCTGGAACCGTCCTCTTTGGAAGCACCTGGGGCAAGCATCCCAAAGTCACCATCTCAGGTAGTGTCCCCACGACACTGACAGTGTCTTGGCTGATGGCACAAGCTCTGTGAGTCAAAGACATCCATCAGTTGCTTTTTTAGACCTCATTCTGCTACTGAGCACACAGAATATGACACAATGGTTGTTCTCTTCCACTGGTTCCTGAGAAAGTTCCCAAGAATGCAAGTTGCTTATTCAACATCTTTAAGATGAACTGAGTGTCTTTGAATGGCTTCACAGGGGAAAGGCCAGTAAGACATTTTGCTGTCTGATAGGATGATCAAGAAGATCCAGGGAGGATGGAGTTGTAGCTAGGGGAGGAAGTTTGTTCTTTACATTTGAATTAACCTGTGGAGTTCAGTGGTCCAGTTTCTTCTTGAGAACTTCTGTAGTTGAGAAAGGCTAAAATAAAAAAGCTTAATATTATAAGGAGAACATCTGTACTTTGGATGATGTTTCACTTCACTATCAAGATACACTATTATGCTAAATAAAACAGGGATTATATTTTAATGCTGTGAAGAAATTTTGTGGGTTCCAGGAAGAAGATGGTCCATTGTATGGAGTCTGATACCTTTCATATGGCCTTCATTAGGCCTTTCCTTACACAGGAAATATCCAGCAGCATGTCCAAAGCAGTAGATGTAGCTACTCAGCATATCATATATGTTTTACTTTGGGACAATAAAACATTTACTTCATCTTGTCCTTCTGTTGCTGAGTGGGGGAAAAGCTTAGTCAGGAAAAGTAGTAACTAGGCCAAATTTACGTTGGGTTCCAATCTTTGTGTCTCATTAAGTGGGGCACTAGGAGTAGTCTTCTCGAAAGAATTAAAGCTAAGAGGGGTTCTGGCCAAACTGGTAAGAAAACCCACTGCCTCTGAAAAGAAATGAGTGCAACCCAAAACTTCCTTGCTGTTCCTGTGCATAGCAGTGTGATTCCAAGTCCAAGCCTGTGGGATGGTTTTTCTCCTGTTTCTGGATAGCCTCTCACGATATTTTTCTCTCCACTGCATATTTGATTTTTAGGATTATTGAGGGACAGGAAGGGGACGTGTGGCAAAATTTCTTTTCCAGCCCTGTGAGAGGTGTGGATGCCTGGCAGTGTCTTTTCAGGACTTCTCCAGGGTCTCTGAACACCTCGGCAGTGCAGAGCCTAACCGTGGCTTCACCACCAACCTGGTTAGGACCTTTGGAGTAGGCCGTGTGTATGAGGGAGAGAAGATAGGATATCTAAAATTGCCCTTCTGTTGCAGGGTTTGGTGTTTTTTTTTTTCTTTTTTTTTTCCCCCCAGAGATTTCCAGAACTCGACTAAAATTTGGAACAAGAAGTCATAGAGATTTATTAAGCTGTTCACAACAGACTTCACTCACCCTGCCTGTGGACTAATCTTGCTGAGTTTGGTTTCTTCCCTTTCCTTTAAATATCTCACGTAACCCTTGTTTTTGCCAGCCTGCAAGTGCTTCCTCCTTCACTTGCTGCCTGCCTGCCCGTAGGAATGGGGCTGGAGGCACCCCTTGAGGAGGCAGTGGGATATTCCAGCACAGCCCTGGCTCGGACTGGCCAGAGGCCAGACTGGAATGACATTTGCAGCCAATGCTGCCGCCGCCCGGCGGCTCCTTCCCGGTCTGTGTTTAACTTGTCCCCCCCAGGCGCCACTGCCATGAAGAGCAGGAGCTCCACTCCGTATCCACAGTAGCTGCCTCCAGAGGCAGGGGAGACAAAGGCAAGAGTTTCGCACTCAGAGCCGAGCCTGGTGTCTGTATGGATAAAATCTAGAAACCAAGTGTGTGTCAGTGTGCCAGGCAGTCGGGAACACAAGTGTCTGCTCTCTCAAGAGTGCCCGACTTTGACACTGAAATCTTCACAGGTGTCACTACTTTTGACCTGTGGGTAAGTGATTCGTTCAGTGGTCCTCCAAGGGAGGCTGAGGGGCCTCACCCTCTTTGGGAGGATGGAGCATAAAGCAACAAGCAAGAACAATTCTCTGGCCTCTTCGTCTGAAATACCAATGCAGAGTGTAAGCAAAGGCTGTGGAGAGAAAAACAAGACCAGGAATGATCAAATAAATGCTAACTAAATTTTGAACTGTTCCCGAAACAACTCCAAACTCTTTTACTGTCATTTAATTTTTAAAAAACAGTTTATTTCTGTCTTTTGGAAGAAGTGAATGCTCTGAGCTCTCCGCAGAATAATGTGATGATGACACAAGACTTCAGGGGATCTGTGAAACTTAAAAGGTCACACTTCTGCTCTCAGTTACACCACTGAAACTCTGTAATGAGACTTGAAATCAGTGCAACTGATTTCAGTGCTGAATTTGGGCAGATGAAGCTCTGTGAGATCCGAGTCAGCAGAAGAATTTTAGAGGATTTGTTTTATTTTAGGCAACAAAGTTGTTGATGCATGATGAATTTATGGGTATAACCCAACATCAATATGCAATCATCTTGTCTTTGAAATGTGGTTTTAGACTGCTGTTGGAAGTAATGCTGGATGGTGTGGGAGTGGTGATTTCCAAGACACTAATCCATTGGAATTAAGGAGACTGACTATCCCTATTAGAGGAATAAATAGTAGAAGAGTTGTGATAATTTTGACTTGAGAGTTAGAAACTGGAGCCTTCCATTTCCACAGAGGGTGGATCTGTTCTTAGAACAGCATTTCCCTGAAAATCCTGGTCCCATCTTCCAAATGGCAGGCAGGGGGTTTTCAGGAAGGCATTGTTCTCAGGGAACACACCACCTTCTGCAAACACTGAACGGGTGGAAGTGAACACATTTGCTTCCATTATTTCCCCTAGCTAGCTATTCAGGGAAAAAAAAAGTGTGTTTTCATACACAATCACTCTCTCTAAGGTTGCTTAGTCCAGTGGAAAACTGGGCATAACCTTAGAAATCTGAATAAAGGCTTTGTAGAACTCAGTTATGTGGTGGAGGAGTGTGAACACAGGCCTAGGAGTAATGGATTTCTGTGTGTCACATCTGAGCTTGACTGATACACTGCACACTGTCAGGTCTCTTGAGTCTTGCTGCCTTGGATGCAGAAAGAAGATCAAGTAGGTGGAAAACTTAATTGTAAGTGGAGGGCATTGTCATTGCTGAGCATTGCTGTGGTGCTGGGAACTTGAATGGCTGATTTATTCCAACTCAGCAGCAGCTCCTCCAAGTCTGATTTGATCTAGAAATGATCATTAAGCCTTGTGCACAGCAAAATATGAGAGGTATGTGGATGACTGGATCTAGGCAGGGTCTACCACAACTTCCTTGGGGTTGTGGATGCAGTGTGAGGCATGATGAGAGGGATTAGAACGGGTTAGAGTTACAGAGTGAGGTGGTTTTATATATTCACTGGCATCTCCATTTGGGAAACATGACTTCATTACCATCAATGCTCACTGGTGAAACTGAGAGCAGAGTTGGGCTCACAGCAGTTACGGCTTCTCAGGAGTTTGAGTTGTTCTTGCCTAAAGCTGAGATACCATCAAGAGCTCCTTCAGACATTTCTTACAGCGCACTGAAAAGCAGTGCACCAGTACTGGGCAGGTCAGCCTGTCCTCAGGGCCACCTGCCCACTGTAGGACAAATGGAGTCTGTTCTCTCTTTAGGTACGGTAAGTATGGCAAAGGGAGGCAGTGCTGGCCTGTTCTGTTGGATCATGTTCTCAGTAATTGATCTGCTCCCTTCCCAGTGGTTCTTCTGAAGGTTGCACATGCTTTAATTATGTATGCATGTCCTGTCAATGCATATTAATTGTGTTACGCTTCTCCTCTGCAGAGGGAAACTTGCCCAAGGCTGAAGTGTAACTAATGATGTCAAACCTTCTCTGGAGGCGTGTGGTTATTAATTTTGTTTTGTTCCAGTTCAGCCCTTCACCCCTTCCCCTCTCTCTTCAGATGGAGTTGATTGGACCCTGCTCTGTGCCGGTGGTTGTGATTTCCCTCACCTTCGGTTTTTGTGACTAACCTGGTTCCTGTCTTTGGTTTTTTTGGGTGTCGCCGTCTGTGCTGTGGCCATGTGCTCACTTGCATGCAGTTGAGGAAAGGGCCTCCGGTGCCTCCGCCTCCAAAAGTCACCCCCTCCAAGGAGATCAAGCAGGAGAACATCATCAGTCTGTTTGATGACAATTTTGTCCCCGAGATAAGTGTGACAACCCCTTCGCAGGTTAGCTGCTATGCCCTGCCTAATTTTTCTCTGCCTCTGAACTCTTTCTTCAGACCTTTCTTCTTTTTGGAGGTGTCAAGCCATGAAACCTGGTCAGGTGAAGGAGGAAAGCAAGCTCAGCATTGGACCTGAGAAGGCAAAGGACTGTTTAGGAGCTGACTTGAAGGGGAGAGTGCC
This sequence comes from Hylia prasina, assembly GCA_013397195.1. Lineage (NCBI taxonomy): Eukaryota > Metazoa > Chordata > Aves > Passeriformes > Sylviidae > Hylia > Hylia prasina. The sequence continues at coordinate 1,312,189 of VYXD01012325.1, read as the reverse complement.
TAAAAGGCAGTAACATGTTGCCCTTTGAGAGCTTTCATTCATAGAAGAAACAGGAGACGTGCACCTGGCCAAGATACCAGAAAGTAATCACTGCATTTGTTCAGCAGCAGTGCACGTGGATTATGACTCTCTTCATATCCTGTGGTGTGGTATACTCTTTCCAAACCCACTGATCCTGAGTGTGGATGAAACATGTTTTTTCTGCTCATGTACATCCATAACTGCTGACCTTGGCATCTCTGCCAGTTCTGGGAGAAGACAGTTTTGTTTTCTCTGTGCCTTCACCCATGGGCTTTGTGGCTTAAAACCCACATCAGGAAAGGCCAAAAGGAATTACCAAAGTTCTCTTTGCAAAGAGCAGCTGATGCACTTAGATGGGCAGGACTGTGCCTGCAGTTAACACTGCTGACAGTCAGTCAGTATTGTCAAGTGGCACCTTCTGAAGCCTGGAAAAAGGAAAATTCAAATTATAGATTTTCTTCTTCACTTTCCCTTTGATTTACATCACTGCCAGAGAGGCTGTCCAGGTGGGAAGTTCTGTGTTGGATCTAGGAGAATGGAAGTCCTTAAGTATATAGGAGCCTGACCAGATTTCTGGCTGTATCATGACATACCTGCATCTACTGTATTTAAATGTATATACACACACATATATATATGTGTATATATATTTTCCCTAAATGCTTGTTACAGCACAAATCATATCTCTATCAGTGCTCATCTGTGACTCATTCCCTAATTTCTCCTTGTGTCATGCTGCTCCATTGCCTTTGGTCTGCCACCTTCCACCCAGCTGCTGAGGGGCAGAGATGGAGTGGGGAGGGAAGGAAGTCCATATTAGATTTGGCATTGCAATAGTTAAACTTTGCAGGGGCAGAGATGATTTGAGATCAGTGTTGGAAGGTGGGGACTGCAGGCACCTGAGCAACTCTTTATCATTTTCTGTGCTTCCTTCTCCTGTGTTGTAATGGACAGCTCTGTCTGCCGCATGGTCTGTATCATGTATTTCCATGTGAATGCCAGCCCTTAGACATATTGTTCTGCACCTGATCAGTGCTCTGAGCCAGGAGGGGATCTGCTGTGACTTTTGACCAGATGGGAGTTCTGAGGGAGGACTCTGGTTTCCAGAACAATCTTCACTGAAGGGCCCAACACCCTGGCATTCAGTGTGTTGCCCAGGGCTGTTCCTGTCAGATCAGTGAATTCCAGTGAGCTGTCTTGTGGGAGATTTGGGTAAAGACAAGGGGTACTAGCTCTTGGATTCAAGTCTTGAATGACAGGTAAGACTATTCCATGACTGCAGCCTTTGATATCTCACTACCAAACAAAGCTAAACACTGGGGTTGTAACCTCTCTGATGGGTGACTTGAATTTGCTAGAAGAGCGTACTAGAATTACTAGAATGCCAGTTGATTTTTGCATCCTGGTCAGGGCTCATTACTGAGACATGAGAGAGCTTGGTTCCTTGTCCTCATCCTTGTGGACATAAGGCGGATAAGACATAAGGCAGATAAGAGTCTGTAAGAAATTGTGGTAAGATAAAATTAGAAGAGGTGAAAATGATGGTGGTGTCGGTGGTGTTCAGAAGACGTACCTTAAATGGTGTCTCACTACTTTCCAGAAGCTCTTCCATTGTGGGATTTTGATATAACTGTGGAGACCAACCTGCAAAATTTTGTTATTGAAAAGGTGGCTGAAGCAGTAGGGCCAGTGAGCTGGGAGGTCGTAGGAAACAGGGGCACATCTTCCTGACCTCCCAGAGACAGCAGCTTCCTCTGAACCTGAGTAGGAAGCAGTATCTTCTTTTGGTTAGATTAAATCTAAACCATCTTAATGATGGTCCAGTTTTAAACTCTCATAACTTCTATCCTTTGTAGTGACTTACTATTAATAGTTATCAGCAAATGTCTTTAGGTAGAGCATTAATTGCCCAAAGGGAGTTATTTTGCTGACTTTGAAGAAAGTAGCAAAGCACCTCAAATTTATGCTTTTTTAGAAGACTTGTATGTGTAAGTTTATGGGATGCCCAGAAATGAAAACAATTGAAAACAGCATTTTTGAATTGGAGAGGGATTCAAATCCCTCAGAGTAAGCTGCTGTATTTTGTGTTTCTGACTCAGAAGGTAGGAGGAAATTAGAAGCTTTGGGAGTTAGCTCTGAGGTCTCTCAGACTTCCCTTCTAGCAGTTTCAGTGGTTTTCTGCCTGGATTTATGTTCCTGAGATAGGTTGTATGGATGGCAGCTCTTTTATATGTAGCTGAGGAGGTCAGTCTTGGTCTGTCAGTATAAAGGCAGCTGGACGAGCTGTGGGGAATAGATACACACAGAAGTGCAGCCCTTCTGACTCCTCAGTGGCAGTGATCCTTTTGACCACAGCAGATCAGGTGCTCACACCATGTCAGCTCATTTGGCCAGGTGGGAAGATGAATGAGTGCTGTGGAAAAGGCTCAGATTTGGCTTACAGGGCCCCCATGTGAGCTGCCTGTGGTGGTGGTGGGCACCAGGCAGTCAGGAGTCTCCTCCAGTGTTTGCGCTGCCACCATTTCTTCTGCGCTTGCAGCCTCAGCTCCGGGATATCACACACCCTCCCTGCACTGCGCACGCGCCCGTGTGTCTAACGCTCATACTACTTTTCTCCCTCACTGCTGCCAAGTTTGATGCCCCTGGGCCCTTCCAGGAGGGAGCCAGCCTGTTGGATCTGGATTTTGATCCCATTAAACCAGATGCCACTGTGGGGAAGACCCCCACACCCGCCTCCCAGGTTGGTTCATATCGCAGTTCCTTCTCCCTTCGTAACTGACTTGCACCCACCTGGATGATAACGTGGACCTGAGCTGTGGGTGGTTGGGCCTTGGGTGTGGGTGCCCAGGATGGGGACCTTGGTCTTCTCTGCTGGATGTGCAAGGCCAGGAGGAATCAGGTGGTTGCTGGCCTGGCCACAGTCAGGCACTAGGTGTTTGTGGGGTGCTTGGGCTTTGCTCTGATGATCCACTTAATAATGTATGTCCCTCCCCAGAGCAGCATCCTCTGTATGTATTTAAGTTGTTACTCTCTGGATGGGAATACAGCCTGAGCTCTGTGTTCCAGCTATAAATTGCTCTCAAATGGATTTTTAATTAACAGACACTTTGATAATCTGCAGTTACTTAAGGTGAATAAAGCTGTGAATGGATATTCAAGTGATGTGAAGCCCTTCTTTTTCTGTGTATGACACAGCCTGCATCCATAGTTGAGAAACAGTTTCCTGCCTGTCACAGTGTGTTATCAAAAAGGAAGATGCCTAATTCTGTTCTGGCCTGTACCTGGTCCTGTCCTCTGTCAGAGGCAGGTGGACTGTGCCTCATTTTATGTCTAAATGACTGGAGGCTTTGAAGTGCATCCTGAATATGATTATTGTCCTCACTGAGACTTTGCATTTTATATGTATGAACTGGTTATTTTTTTGCCTGTGGATGCCACTAAAATTTGTAATAAACATAATTGTGTTGTTTATAGTACCTCTCCAGTATCATTATGTTAAGTAGGTCTATATGGCACAGATTTTTGTAGGAATAAGACTTCTTTTGTCAGAGAGATCCAACATTAGGTACTTGATTCTCCTAAATTAAAATACTGTATCTGCAAGATACTAGTAATTGTAATTTGATACCCACCAATATGGCAAAGCCATATTTTTTTGGAACTTTATGTTGGGTACATGGGCATTTTGTGTCTACTTGTCTTCCAGGACAAGCTGCATATCAGGATAAGCTATTAAGAAAAACAAAACAAAAAAACCTGCCTTTTTTTTCTGAATCACCAGTTAGAACTCAGTTAATTGGTTATACTGACACAGGATACAAGTATGAATTTGACTTAAAATGGAATTGTTATCGTTCCAGCAAGCAACAAATAATTACACTAAGTGGGATTTCCAAAAGTGCTCAGCAATAGCATATTTAGTGTTCTAAGCTATTTATTATTAGCTTCAGAAGTCATTAAAAGAGAGTAAGAAATGAATAATTTCTACTGGTAACCAAACTACAAACATAGTGAAAACCACCTAGTTATCAAAACACTAAGATTTATTTCCTGTGGGGGAGGCAGTATGGCAAAGTGCTTAAGGTATTTTACTGCTGATCCAAAGACACCAAAGAATCATAGAACATTAAGAGTTTGGAAGGGACCTTAAAGATCTTCTATTTCCAGGGATGTATAAATTCATGTACTAACAGTTATTTTCAAAACATGTGGAGATAAGTGCTGTTGAATGTGTATGTCTGCTTCAGTCTGATCAGTGTCTGTAATGTTTGTACTCGCTGAAATAATCATGTATAAATATGTTTTATTTTTGTTGCTCTTTGACATGCTTAGTCTTTACCTTGGGATTTATGGGAGGTAAGAAATTCATACAGCTTTTGTCTCTCATCATGTACTGTTCACATGCTAATTGCCATCCCTGTTCACATACCTGTCTCCTTTCCTTCACTGCTGTTTCTTCCTGCACACCTCAGACCCAAGTTGCTCTATGTGCTTCTGGACCCACTTTTGCACCTTGTATGAAGCCCCAGGGCCAACCACGTGTTTGCTGGTCAGTCTGGCACTCTAAGACTTATGATTCTACCAGTGCACTGTCTTTCCCTGCTAATCCACTCATCTTTGCCTTGGCATAATGCTGTGACCTTCACCTCATACCTAATACCACTCTGGCATCATCCTCACTCTCCACAACACAGTATTTCCTAAACTCTCGGTGTCCTGTTGGTCTTGTGTGCAATGCATAAATATCTCAGCTGCCCTTCATCATTATTGCCTGTACCATTAGATATGTACACATCTGGAATTGTCTGTGGTGTTTGCTGTTCATTGACCATCAGTGTCAGAAAGGCTGATGTGAATTAGCTCACTTTGTGTCTACACTGCAAATTAACTGCAGGCCCAAGACTTGCCTGGCATCTGCCTCAACCTCAGCTTTGGAGCTTGGTGACAGGGAGGGAGACCCTGCACATGCCCTGCATCTGAACAAAAACCTGACCCTCATTTATGCCCTCTCTACATATCTGGCCTGGACACATCTCAGGCTACTGCAGATTAGCCCCTTGAGAGATATTTCAAGCACAACTACTTTTGAGTCCCTCTGGACTGACAGCCAGCCAGCAGTGTGGACAGAAAATGCTTGAACTGGGTACTCAGGCCTGCTGCTGGAGCTGGCTGTACCCACTGAGTAAGCTCATGGCCTTGGCTCATGCTGGGGAATTGAGTCCTGCCAACCTTCCCATTCCCAAGGGCCAGACCAGCCCCTAGAGTGGCTGTGGGGGAGGACATGACTTAGCCCTGGCCTGAGGACTCACAGTGGCCACTCCCCTCCTTCATGTGGGCTTAGGTGATGTCAAGGAAGGTTTCCCCTGTGTGTTTTATCAGCCATCAGTGTTTAACATCTGTTATTCCCCTGTATGTGCATTGTCAATCTGTCTTTGTAGGGAAGAAGAGACTGGTTTAGCTAGGAAAAATCTCATTCCTTTCAGGTGAATGGGCAGGGGTGAGGTATGACTGTATCTGACTGAGCTGTGCGTACAGTCTTGGCTGTAAAAAGTGTTTTGGATCACTTCTCTCATCCTGCAAACTGATTTTACCCAAAGGAGAATTTGCTCAACCAGGAAATGCTGCCAGTCAATGTGTTCTCACTCTACCAATTCTCACCTTGGCATACCATACACAAAGACCAGAGCTTCCTAAAGTTGGGGAATCTTCCTCTTCAAGTCTTCTGAAGTGTTTCTGTAATAAATGTTATTAGCTGTTGATGAGAGGAGTCTTTTTTTGTGGTTCCTTAGTCCCGTTGGCCTTGAGGTTAACAATTGCATAGAAACTTGAGTGCAGCAGAGCTGACTTAGTTCTGCAGGCTGGGAAATCTGCATTTGCTGTGCATGATGCTGCTGTTGGAATAAGCAAAGCTTTTAAACCTGGTAACAGTAGTGAGCAATTCTTCCTCTCCCTGTACTATTTTTCCATGACTGAAAATGCTTTTATAGGCCTCAGGATGCCCCACAGGTATATAAAATTGAAAAATTAATAGCTGACATGAAAATGCCCTTTGTTGAAATCCAGGGGATTAATTTAGATCCAGTTTGTCTAATTATTCCATACTATTTTTGCAAATTAGCTGCTTTAAAAAAACCCCAAACCCTCACACTGAGCTCCTTCTCACTTGTCTATATCAAGCTCATGCTTGGTGAGATAGAGCTGGCCTGGCATTTGTCCCAGTTGCAGTTTCACTGAACCCAAATGAAAACCTGGGAGTGAATCCAATTAAACAGGAGAATCCTTTGTAGCATTTGATATGTATATATTTACCTTAGCTCTACCAAAGCTGCTGAGGGAGTGCTCTGTAGGATGGGAACCGTTCTACTCTTTATAGTATCTTTTGGCAGTATAGGCCTGTGGATATGGTGATGAGGAGACGCGAGGAAGGATGTGATAGGGGAGGAAAGCATGTGTTAAATGACACCACTGGAGCAGCTGAAGGTAAAGTAATGGATTTTTATTAAATCAAGCATTTATTTATTTATTGCTTCCATTACTAGAATGCTGCTTGGAGCATTGTGCTAGTGCATGGCTAGTGGCCAGATGGGTGTACATTTAAGGTTTACCATGGTGATTGCTTTACTCTGGGGTTTTGTAAGATTGGGACTATGAGAACTGCAAAATTAAGGAATCTGGACAATGCCTTGTTTTGAATATGATTGTATTCAGGGGTACACGTGTCTTCATTTAACTGCAACTGGCAGCTAAGCACCACACCACCACTCGCTCATTTCCCTCCCATTTGTGGGATGGAGGAGAAAGTTGGAAGGGTAAAAGTAGGAAAACTTGTGGATTGAGATGAGACCAACTTAATTAAAACAAAATAATAATAATTGTAATGAAAAGGAAAATAACAGAGATAAATGAATCCCGAAAAAACCCAAGTGAGGCAAATGAAAAACAGTTGCTCAACACCGGCTGACTGATGCCCAGCTCATCCCTAAGCAGTGGTGCCTGATCAGCTTTTCCCTTAGTTTATACACTGAGCATGATGACATTTGTGGGATCCCCCTGTGGTCAGTTGGGGTCAGATGTCCTGGCTGTGTCCCCTCCCAGCTCCTTGTGCCCCCTAGCCTCCTTGCTGGCAGGGTAGCATGAGAAGCTGAAAAGTCCTTGACTTGGAGTAAGCACTGCTCAACAACAACTACATCATCATAGTGTTGGCAACATTGTTTTCATCCTAAATCCAAAACACAGCCCTATACCAGCTATTAGGAAGAAAATCAACTCTCCCAGCTGAAGCAGGACAACACGTGTTTATCAAATATGTGAAACACGTAGGCGTGCCAAAGCTGGGTATTCCCATATATTAAAAATGGCAAATCTTGGGAGTCTTCCCAGATGCTGCCAGGCCAGTCTCCCCGGGGGCTGATTTGCAGCCTTGGTGCTACCAGATCCAACATATTTCCTGCATTGTTGCAATTTCTGGGAGGGACAAATGAGTATCTCTAATTTTGTGTTAAAAAGAGTTAACCTGACTCCAGACAAGGGAGAATAAAAACTTGAACCGCTGGAAGCCTGTCATAGGTGTTTGGTTGGTCTTTTGTTGTGCACAGAACCCCCCTGTCCCCAGGCTTTTTAGAACAGTCTTTGCCAGGCAGTGATTTGTGGCTGATACTGAATCTCCTTGGTGGTGGCAGCTTTTGTGCAGTAGAAACTTTCCATCAACTCTAATGTGTTACACACCCCATCTGGAATATTCATAGAGAATTCTTAGTAATAGAATATTCACAACAGAATCCAAATGCACAACTCTTTGGGGCTGTCTGAAATCAAAGGGAGTGAAAGTTGATTAATTCCTAATGTCATGTTACTGCTGGGTCTGGACTGAATTTCGTATCTGGACACATTATTACCACACTCTTTTGTTTCTGTGAGTAGGCAAGTACTTAAATATTCTGTGATTCTTGATCCTTGGAAGTAGACTATAGAGATCCTTGTTCTTTCACATAGAGAGAACTTGTATTCTCTTATAAGTGGGCAGTCTAGATCTAATAATAAATATTGTGTGTGTGTAAAGTAGATCTGCAGTTTAGATTGTGAAGAGAAAGAGGCACACAGAATTTTTGGCATTTCATTGATTGCCTCTGAATTACTGTCTACTGCGTCGCTGGAATTGAGGGATTCTGGTCCATGAGTTGCAGAGAAATGGGGAGACAGAAATGTAGCCAGACCCTTCAGTGTCTCACCTGTTAGTCAGCAGATGGCTCAGACAGTGGCACAGAGCACTTGGGCAGGCTGGGCTGCACTTTGCTGCACACACGTGTCGCTGGAATGAGTAACTTCCCACCGGGATGACTTTTGTATTGCAGCCTGCAGAAGCAGCCCGTGCAGGAGCTGAAGCAGCTGGATCAGAAGCAGCAGCTGGAGCTGAAGCATCTAAAACTGAAGCTGACTCAGGATCGGTAAACACCTCAAGGGACAGCAATCCCTTTTCTCCATCCCTTTGTTACACAGCACATGTGGGAGGCTGGGCTGGGAAAAGAGCTGTGTGGCTGCTTGGAAAAACACATCCCTGCCCCCAGAGGACTTTAAATGCTCTTATTCAGGGACCAGACTTAGTTGTTGCATTTTATCTGTGTAATGCTTAGGGAGAAGTTCTGCTGGAAAATTCAGTAAAACAAGTGTCCCTTCACCCATGTTATGAAGTCAGCCCACAGCCCACGCTGTCCTAAGCTGTGTTGTCAGCTGGACGTTTACTTTACCTGCCCTGTTCTCTGGGCTCTGGCTGTGCCTCCTAAATATTGAGGCTTCCTCTCTTTTTGGTGGCACTGCTGAGCTTTTAGGGGACAGGGGTAGATCCAATTTCATGGCAGCTTGGTTTCTACAGGCTGTCACATTTGAATTGCCTGTTCCAGGAGGGCTCTATGAGATTGCATTGTGACTACAGCAACTGGGAAATGCTGGGTGTTATGGTCTCAGGAAATCTACAGCTCATCCCTCCCTCTCTGCAGCCTTAGGCAGAGAAAGACAGCAGTCACCAGTCCTGCCTTCTCACTGCTGCCTCTGCTGTCCCTTGGGGTGTTTTTGGTGCTGGCTAGTGTGCTGGGAAAACCCACTGAAGCCATGGGATGGTTGGGGTCTGGATCCTTCAGGGTGAACTTGGAGCTTCAGTTTTGGATTCTCTTTTCTCAATGGCTTTTTTCCCCTTCCTTGGCTGCCACTGCCTCCCAGAGCTCTCTGCCTGCTGTTGTTGTGGAAACTTTCCCTGCAACCGTCAATGGCACTGTGGAAGGAGGTGCTTCATCTGAGAGAGCTGACATGCCCCCAGGATTTCTGTTCAAGGTGAGTGTGTGGTTGTGCAGCATCAAGTTCCTGGTGAGAGTTTTTTTCTCCCCTGTGAGGCATTAACTGCTTTCACTCAGCATGGCCATGGGCTAGGCCACATTGAAAGGCAGAATTGAAGTTGAAGGAGACATTAATTTTCCTCTCCAGCAGCGTAGTTTCATGCAGTTCCAGGTGTTTTAAAGGATTGTGTAAGAGCATCAGCATCTAAAGGTCTTGCACTGTGCAGCAGAACGTGTTCTCTCTGCTGCAGTGGTTTCTGTCTTGGTGGTGTGGTGGTGTCATCAGGGGTAGTGGATAAAAGGTTGCATTCCTGAAGGAAAAGTTAAACTGTGATGAAAGTGGCAGATTGGGGAGAGTTGAGAGCACCAGCAGGAACAGAGGACTCTGTGTTCAGGGAAGTTAGAAAGCCAGAATTAACAGAGAAAAGTATAGGACTATACAGGGATGTTGGGTGGGTATTCTGAATGTGCCAAAGATACTTGCAGCAAAGGTGTGGAGGAAGGAGTGATTTTGGGTGAGGATAAGCCACAAATTTAATGTGCATAAGGGAGGGTGGTAGCAAAAAAACATAGATGTATCATTCCCTGAAAGTGAGAATTTACAGCATCTTACTATAGGAACACTTCTCTGCTTTAGTCATTCCTGTTTTTTTTTCTGTGAGTTCTGCTGAAAGTGGAATAACAGCAAAGCCCTGAACAATGACAGTGGGCTCATAACATTTAGCCTGGTTTCAGGTGGCATTATGGGCTGTAGTGCTCAAAGTGCTCCTCTCCTGTCCCTGCAGGTCCAGGCCATGCACGATTACACGGCCACCGACACTGACGAGCTGCAGCTGAAGGCCGGGGACGTGGTGCTCGTGATTCCATTTGAGAACCCTGAGGAGCAGGTGAGTGGGGGAGGCAGGTGTGAGCCTGGGCCAGGTGGAGCCAAGGGGGTTTCCTGAGCTGCTTCTTTCTTCACTAACAGTTGGCTGGCTGGATGCTGAGCCATTAGTTTGTGGCTGGGAGCTGGCAAGAGAGCTAGTTGTCCTTGAGCTTGAGATTGGCTTCCTGCAACAGAGGGGAGGGCTCTGCTTGTTGGAAAGTGGAGACATTATCCTGCTTAAAGCATGTGGAGTAGCCATGGGTTCTTGTCCCTATCAGAACATTTGAGCCAATACAGTGGCTCTCTTGATCAGGGAGTCCAAGAGCCCATACTTTGCCTCCTCACTGCCCCTAAACTTGATGCACATTCCCTGTGACCACTACAGCATAGTCTGTGGCATTGAAAGAAGTGACTCATACCTTATGCTGTTTCCTTCTCTTTTGAAAAATGTTGGAGCTCTGAGAAGGCAGCTGGTGGTGGATGACGCCTTGCACTTCAGCACAGCAGTGGCTGTTTCCAAATGACTGTGTTTGGTCAGGAGATGGCAGCAGAATCAAAGGCTAGAGCAGGTCTCAGCTGCAGAGAACAAGTCTTGCTGCCCATCTTCAACCTGAATTTACTTGGTCATGTTTTTATTTCATTTGAGCTATTTCTAGAAGCCTTGAGTAAGTCCTCCTCACTTTCTGTGTTTGAGGGCACCCAGCTGAAAATCTGCAGCAGTTTTACTACTTTGACTGAGAGAGGTAGCGAGCTTATAAAATGAATGCTCACATCGCTACGTTTCTGTTTGGAAAAGAAAGAGAATTCTCCAAATCGATTGAGCAGACATCAGCTCTTTGGGTTTGGCCAGGTTCAGATAGGATCTGAACCCACAAGGGATAAAGGGAAGGTGATGTAGTTCATTCAGTTGAAAGATGTGGATCCTCTTTGTGGCCCAGCTGTTGGCTTTGTGAATTATAGAGGCAGTCATGCTGATGCTTGTGAAATGGAACTATAAAATGCCAACAGTTCCTACAAATCTAGGGGAGGAAAGGTTTTTGCGGAGCAGGAACTGATTCCTTCTGGAGACAAGACTCCTCACTGGGTGGGACTGCCCTGCACAAGCATTTGTGAGCATTTCTTTCTCAGAAAGCTTTCTGGATGGAAATTAGTGTCAGCTCCCCCAGTTTCTGTGGTAGGAGATGGCATTTGTGGAGCAGATGGCCTTTTTGGATCAGAGTTTTTCAACGCCCTGTGTTTGCACTTTAGCTGGATGTGGGTGCAACAGCCATGAACTCGAGACTCTCCAAGCTGCAGAGGGTGAGCTCTGAGTGTTGCTAACACGACTCTGTAGCTGCACTGAAGCCCTCTAACCCTTCTACAGTGTATCCTGTGCTACAGCTCATTTCCCTAACCTCAACCATACCCAGCCAGGAATTGCTGGCTGTTAACATGTGCATGAACTGTGCACGTGAGTGGAGGGAGCTTAGGATACTAGACTGATTCACATCCCTACCTTGCAGCTTAGGTGTCAGTTTGTGGGTATATCCAGGCCTGGATTCATCTCTCTTCATGGAAGAAAGGGTTGAGGGCAGCAACACTTCTAAGCTGACACTTCAAGTGATGTGGTTTAAAATTGTCAAGGCCCCATCTGGGTCCTCGTGTCTAATCCCTACAGCTGAGGAGACCCTTCGTAGCAGGATGTGGTGGGAGTGATGCGTGCATGCTGTATGGCACAGCACTATGTGCAAATGGATGAGCTTTTGTGCCTGATGTGCTGTGAGCTGGAAGCTGCCTTCTAGACACTTGGGCACAGTGTCTTCTGCCTCATTGTTTGTCTTCCTGATTTATGGCATGTCAATCCTTCCACAGCCCCTGCAGCTGGCTGCTGCAGATGGGCTCCCATCTTGTGTCGTTCCCATGGCATCTCCTGAACGTTCCAGTCCAAGGCAGCAGTCAGGGCTCAGTGAGCCTTCAGGCTCTGGGAGCTGTGCAGCTCTCGTGCCTCGTGCTGCACTCTAAACCCATGGGCTGCCCCACTGCAAAGAAGTGGGGTTTGTGCATGCTGAAGGGGAGCCTCCATGGTGGCAGCTCCAAGGCATGCAGAGAATAGAGTGGTTGTACACCTGGGCTGCAGGCTCAGTGCAGCCCTTCCAGCTTGAATATCTTGAATACCTTGAATATCTCCCTCATGTGCCTAGGATGGAGCAGAAATCTCAATGCCAGACAGTCTGCAGGCAGGGGGTGGGAAGTCTGCTTCTGCTCATGAGCAAGTTCTGCGAAGCAGGGTTCCTTTTGCCCGAGTGAAAATTCATCTGTTTATAGATGTATAGGTTGGAGGCGAGGGAAGACCTTAGTGAGAGACCTAAATCACATGTAGCCAAAATTTGGGAGTTTTGCTAACCTCATCTTGCATCAAACCAAACAGACTGCTGGGTTTTAGGAAGATGGGTTGGGTTCCTCAGCTTACTCTTCCCATAGATCAGGATTTCAGTGTAGCAAATAAGACTAATTTTGCCTGTACCACCTCTAAAATGCCAGTCATCTGGGTGCTGTGTCTGCAGCAGGGATGAGCACCTCCTGAGGCTGATTCATCCTTTCCACAGGTCTGTGCCTGAGATGAATGGGGTGAATTACACTCTGGAGGTGTCTGTCTCTTTTATGGCTATGGAGAATGTTAGACCCCTCATATTTGCATTGTGAAGGGTGAGATAGATGATTCCCATCCTGTAGCTCTGGAGTCTCTTTTGGCAGAATTTCTCCTGCTTCAGTGAGTGTAAATTATGACATGTTTCTGTTACATTTGCTTATTTTTTACTGTGTCTGCACAGTGTGGGTTAGATGGGAGCTTTGGTATGAACTCTGTTGGGAGGTAGCCTTTTCTCTGTTTAAAAGGAAACAAAAGCATTTTTTCCTTCTCCTCCATACTCCTCCTGGATTGTCTCCAAGCCAAATAAGAGCATGGCTTTGGTACTGCCTTTGACACCTCCTTGGCCTGCACTGTGTAAGAAAAATCCCTGTTCACGTCTGTCCCTTAGCATCTGATCTCTGTCTTCTCCTCCAGGATGAAGGATGGCTGATGGGTGTGAAGGAGTCTGACTGGATCCAGCATAAGGAACTTGACCAATGCCGAGGGGTTTTCCCTGAGAATTTCACAGAACGGGTGCAGTGAAAGTCCAAGTCCACCAGCTGCATTTCTGCTGGAAGAAAGCAAGTTTTCTGGTAGATAATTGAGAAAGAATAACTACAGGAAAAGAAGACAGAATTTTGAAGGAATAGAAGCCTGAAAAAAAGTCAACTTAAAGGGTGTGTTCTTCTCGAAGGGCAAGGTTTCAGAAGTTAATTGAAATTCAAAGTGTTATTAAAATATATACATATTAATAATAATAAGGCAATTCAGATACCCTTTTCCCCTTTGGTTTAAACAGCATTTGGATTCAAAGGACTGATGCAGAAGCAACTCAGTGAGGTTCTCCAAGTACTGCATTGACTGAATTGTCAGATGTCAGTCTGATTCCTGGAAAGGCAGTATTTGTCAAATGGCTTGAGAGTAGGAGCTGCATTTGCTCTTGGGTGGGTTAATCTGTTTTGTCTTGAAGGTGGTTTGCATGGCAACCATAAAAATTCAGCCTTCCCTACATCTTCAACCTACAGTAGGCCGAACTTTCTGTTATGCTGTTGAAAAAAAAGTTTAGTGTATAGTGTTCACCACTACAATGTATGTGTGTGTGTGTGTGTTTTATTTTCTTCCTTTAAAACAATGTTACATAAACTGTGATTTTATACATGTAAAGATAGAAGAAACTACATGGAAAGGGCATGAAGAAGGTGAAATCTGTGAAGCTGTGCTCAGTCCAAAGTTCTTTCAAATGCGGACCCCTAAATTCTCACAGTAGTGTTGGCCTGTGAAATCCTAAGGGGAATGGACAAATTCAAGAGAAGAAACAAGACAAAACAAACAAATGCCATTTGGATGTTTCTGCAATTTAGGGGAGGGAGTCCTCTACCACACACTTCCCCATCCCCTACACCCCCCAAAAAAACCAAACCCAAACTTATTGGTGGTTTCAGAAAAGCTTAGATTCATGTAGATGGAAAATAGCTCTAAAATCTACTGGTTAGAAAATTTGCTTTTAAAGACAGAGATAAGGGAAGAATTTTTTTTTCTGTAAGAATGTCAAAAAGAAAACACTGACAAAAAAGAAATGGCTTTTTGTGCTTTTCACTGGCATTGTTTTCTGTGGAATTGTATTTCTTATTTTCCTTTGAAGAGTTCTGTAAGTGAAGTATTGTTAGATCAGCTTTCTCCAGTGCTGTGCTGATGATCAAGTTAACCTCTATGAAAACTGGACTCTTGAAATGCTCATTTAAAATGGCTGTGTGACTTCATGCTATTGTAATGCATTAGAAAGGAAGGCAAGAATATCAAAGTGTCAGTGTCAAAAAGACACTCTGCAGTCTAATACTGATGCTGAGTCCTTTCCTTTACCTTTCCTTTGCTTCTGTTTGTTTTTGAATTTTTTTTTTTTTTTTTTTTTTTTTTTTTTTTTTTAGTTTAGACAAGCAGATGACAAAGCTGTTTCTAAGTGCATATTACACTTGTTAATATAAGCCGGTCTGACTCTTCAAGACTCTAAAGTCCCACAAAGGTACTTTATAAACTTTACTTGAATACTGATGCAGCTGGCAAGCAAGTCAGGCTATTTTAATTTTTTACAGCTTCTCCTCCTCCCCAATGATTGTTTTGCCCTGAAGGGATTTTTAACAGTGAGGTTACACCGTGCTCAGGATCACTCTGAAATAATCTTCCTAACTGGTAGCAGTTGGCTTTTGTCAGAACTGAACAAAATGCTGACAGAGTAGTGAAAATCTCGTCTTTTCCAATCTGTTTGGATTATTTGTAAAACAACAGAAAAAAACATTGTAGGGCAAAAATTGTGGTTTTTTTTTAAAAAAAACTTAGTTTGGAGGAACAGATCTGATTTTGATTAGAAAAGATATTCTTCTAGATGCAAGCATTGTTGGAGTTCCTCCTGCTTTCAGCCTGGGAGATGATCCATACTAGTTATTTACAGCAATGTAACAGGCATTAAATCTGTCCTATGTCCCCAGATCCCTTCTCCTTTTTAAAAGAAAAAATGTGCAGGAATTTATTTTGCATCACTGTTAGAAACCCCAGTAGTATTTAGGAGTAACTGCTCACAATACAGAAGGACTGGACTCCACAAATTACAGTATGGTGAGCTGTTGCTTTAGAATGCTGCCCTGTTTGACGTTTTTTTCCTTTTCATCAGGGTTGTCTTTATTACTACTCTTTTTTGTTTTTCAAAATATCTATTTTTATGCATTTGTGACTCCCATTACTCCTTTAAAGATTATTCATATAAAAATATACATTTAAATATAAATAGAAATATATATATTAAAAAGCGGGTTGATCCAATTAACATAATGCTGTCAGCTTAAAATGTTTATTTTTATGCAAAAACTGTGGATAATAGCTTTGTTTTTTTTTTTAAAAAAAAGACAAGATTCTAAGTTTCCAGAGCTGTGATTTTTGTCTTATAACTATTCTAGACCATTTAGAAAGCTGTGCTGATACCTAATTTATTGTGGGTTTTTTTTTGCTGTTGTTGTCCTCTTCTGTGCTTGAACCAGATGACTGTCCCAACAAAGATCCTTGTAAGGCTTTTTCATTTTATTGAGCTTGCAGAGCAACTATCCAGTACTGTATTGTCCCTGCAGAAGTGGTAGCACTCTGCAAAGAAGGGGTGTTCACCTGAGTGATGCCCCAATCTTGCTGGTGGGGAGAGTGTTGTGTCTCTCTCCATTTGCTTCACCCGACCCCAAAACCCCCAAGCCCCCGTGCTTAGAGCAGGTTAGGGTGGGTTAGCTGGATCTTGCATTGCTCACAGATAAGTGGTGTCCAGCGCATCTCAGTCAGGTTCTGAAAATGCAGGATCAGACCCACAGTTTGTAAATTGCCTTATGTGAAGGTAGGATGGCACAGCAGGAAACTTGGAGATGGCAGTGTTCTTTAGAGCCAGGAGATCTGCCTCCTGCGTTGTTCAGCCCCTTGTAAACAGCCATGGCTCCTCTCATTTTCAGTGTTTTTACATCTCCTAAATACCTTGATTCTGGTTGGTATTACCTGGTGAAATGAACTTCCCCATTTCTTTGGTTTCGATCTGACTGAAATAGAAAGAGGGACTGTAAATGCCCAAGTAGGCTGTGCCCACCTGGTTTTTCAGTTTGCAGGCTGAACTGAAAAATCTGAGAAAAAACATAAGGGTGACCTGAGACAATTTTTTTTCCATTTTATCAGTGGAATGAAAAAGGGAAAAATTCAAACAAGCAAATCCTTTCATACCAAAATGAAACATTAATTTCTAGGGTTGAATTTTAACTTTTTAACAAACATTATGTCTTGGGCTGTAACAAGTTGCTTTGAAGCAAAAATGTGAAACCTTCTGTTTTGAAAATGCTGAGAGAAAATGTTTTAATGTTAATAGTCATTTTGCCTCTGCCTTTTTTCTTAATCTGATGGCTGGTTTAACTCTAAACTGTATTTTTTTGCAAATACATTATCCACTGAAGAGAACCCAAAGAAGCCCAGTTCTGCTCCACTGACATACACTGGACACATTTCAGGGATTGCTTGGTATCTGGCCCATCAAAGCTGCTGTTTTTTCCATTTAATAATCTTCCACTTGGTTGTTTTACTGGGTGAAAAATAAAAGCATCTCTCATCCCGTGCCATTGACTGGTTTTGTAGCTGGGCTTAGAAAAACATTCTTGCTCTGTTGGCTTCAGTTTGGTTACAGATTTATGATACGACTCCAGTTTGAGCCTAATCCTAGTAGGAAGTGGGAATTAATACTTACCAGACTGATAAGAAAGAAATTAGGCATTGCTTTTCCCCCCTTTTTCTATCTTAGCAGTGTCAGTAATGTATCTATTTTATAGAATTAAGGAAGGGTCCCAGGGTGAAGAAGAGTGTGGTGTTCCAGGTGAGACTCCCACATACTGTGCTGTTTTCCATGGGCATTCCTCAGCTGTCTGCTTTTATCACCTTTGTTTTGCTTGGCTGTTGAGGTGATGCAGTAAATGGGGTTGTGCAGGCTCCATACCAGCTGCTCCAAGCTGATACTGCTTTGTGTGAATTGTGCCACAGTCCTTGAAGCTTTGTTCACTGTTGCAAAACCCTTTTCTGTCCCACTATCCTAAGACCATGGCCAAGGCAGACAGCCCCAAGACAAAGGGGACCTGGAGCAGGAGTGAGGGCTCCATATTCCACCTGGAACTGGGATGTCAGCTCAGTTAGGTTTTGCAGTAGCATCTTGGAGGGAAAAGGCCCATGGCTAAGGAGATGGAGGAGAATGGAGGGATGATCCATTATCTTTTTCATTTTGGGTTGATGCACTGACTCTGTCACCTCTTAGATCCAGGGAGAAACTACATAGGGCTGAGAACAAAATATGAATGGCCATGAGGTGTATGTTCAGTCTGATAGCAGGTGCTTCTTGCCTGCCAGTGACTCTGAGTTCAGAGTGTCCTGTTTCCTGCTCTCTGCCAGACAGATGCAATGCTCTGCCACAGATATTTTGGATGCTGTGCAGTCAGTGCCCAAAAACAGTGAATGTCCTTGTCCAGAGGATGCAGAAGTGTCTCTCAGCCCTTTCTAGGAAGACCTGTGGATCTCCCACAGACAAGGCCTGTGTGCATCTAACACGGTCACCTCTGATTTTAGTAGCCTGTGTGTCTTTCAGCACTGGCCCCATTCTCCACCTCCTCTCACTTCCCAGCCTTTCCAATGCTCTTTGAGGATGATGGCAGCAGTGGGTATGTCCCACCAGCCAAAGAGTGGAAAGCTGGAAGATGCACAAACCTGTCCTTCAGCAAATCCTACACAATGCAGCTTGATAGTGCTGATGTCAGGAAAACAAGCAACAGCTTTTCTTCTCTGGGCTGCCAAAGGGAAGCTGCTCCTTGCCACACAGGTACCATCACACCTGGTACTGGTGCAGACACCTCTCTGCTTGCGTACTCTGGTTCACACCTTTTTGCAAACTCCTGGTGGAAAAGAGTATTGGGTGGTGCCCAGAGCTGGATTGTGTCACCAGCCCTCAAAAAGCATCAGGTCTAGTTGACACACGGGGGCTGAGAATTAGAAGGCTTTTTTGGAAATTTTGATTATGAAACTAAGTGGAGAAACTACAGCTGTGAAGACTGATCTGTATAAGCTTGTATTTTGATATGTCCTATGGCTATAATTCCTTCACCTCCTTTTGCAGCTTATTCTGCTAATTGTGACCCTAGACTGCATTTCATGTAGGAGGTCCCTACTTGAAACTTGCCAGGTGCTTGTCCTGGGCTTATTGCTTCTCTTTAGCTGAATTAAGTGGGAACGACTTTGGCAGTGTATTAGCAATCTCTTTTCCTTCTGTTAATTCAGTCTCTGAGTTTAATCACAATGACCTGAAACATGTTTGGGGGTTGAGTGTTTTTTTTAGTTAATTTTGTTTTGTTTAAACAAAGCTGAACAATTCCCATTGTATTTAGAGCTGTGATGCCCAGTTCCATAAGTATTAGATGCATTTGTCCCATCTTGTTTCTTGGTGATGTTCAGAAATATAATTTGTGTCATCTTAAATCCTGTGTCAGTTTCTCTCTCTATTTTTTTCCTACCTTTATATTAAGAAGCTGAAACAATTCAGGGCTTATTTCTCACCACAGAGCTGAGTAGCTTCATAGATGTTTGGTGTCCAGGCACCTTTAACATGGGGAATTCTTAGAAACACATGGGATGGAGAGGGTGATGCTGGTCCTTGCAACAGCAGAGTAAGCTCTTGTAGCAGCCAACTGTTCCAGTTGATAGTGATGCCAAATGAATGTAGTGTAAGGAAGGATTGGAGATCTTTCCTTTTTATTAGCTACTGACCCCAAAGTGATGTGACCGTCATCCTCTAAGGCAAGTCTGTTGGTGGGACTATGACACCTCAAGGGCACTCTGTGCCATCTGGCCAAACTTTTCTCAGCTCCCTCTGGCCTGTTGCCACACCTGTGTGAACTCAGTTCCCAGGTTGGCTTTGTGTTCTGCTCTTTAAACGGGATGCTTCCTTTGTAGGTAGGAAGGGGGTGTTTGTGCCTGTCAACCACAGGGATTGAGGGACAGGATTAGAGAGGTTGACAGTTCATAGCTGACTTTTTGGGGCCACTCCCTTGGAGGCCTGATTCCAGACAGGCTTGGCACAGCTGCACGTGGGACTTAGTGTGTCAATAGCAAGTGCTGGCCAAAGGCCAGACTGGGGTCTGATGTAAATTGTGCCAGTTAGGACTTTGATGGATGGACTGCCAGAGTCCATAGCTTTAGGATGCAGCTCCACAAGCCCTGGAGCCAGCTCAGGGAGCTGGCTGGGCTGTACTTGCACCAGAGAGCTTGGAGGTTTACTGCCTTTTAGCCTCTCACCTCTGTGGCATTGGGGTGGAACTGAGTCACATCTTGTGGCAGAGGGAGAGCAAGAGGCAGGCTGTGTCCCTGGGACTATCACTGCACTTGGTGACTCAGGCTCTGCCTTGGTGTGTTGGCTCCTGTGAGGCTGAGCTGGGCCAGCTCTGCTGTAGATGGAAGCTCACAGGGCAGGAGCAAGACCCAGAGGCACCCTGTGCATGCCTTCTGCTTGTCCTGCCTCACACAGTTTCATTCCCATCACCTAGAAATACAAAGGAAACAGGAGGGGAGAAGACAGACGAGTGGGAGCAGTGAATAATTCATGGTCAGAGTCTGCTCAGCTTCATCATTCATTCTCAGTGATGTTTTGTTGCTCCAAACAAGCAGCAGTTGGTGTCATTGGCCATGTACAGGCCACGTAAGCCCTGGCAGCACATCTGGAGCAGGATCAGGCTCAAGGGGGCATGGTTCAACCTCAGTGGACCTCATCACACTGAGGGAAGACTGAGCTTCCCTCTGGGAGCACAGGAAGGAGAGAAGGAAGCCTCTAAGATGGAGGAGACACATCTGGCACTGGGTGAGGCTGGAGTGCCTGGGAGTGGGCAAGGTGAAAGCCAGGGCATTCTGTGCTGCAATGGACTGACAGTGACTGGTGTCAGTCACTCCATGCACAGGAAGGGACAAGTTGGTGCCAGGGCTGTCCTTCAGTAGGAGCCCATGCCACCTGGGAAGACCCTGTGACAGCAAGCTTGAGCCCCAGTGTGGAGTTGGGAGTCTGTCTGCAATGGTGAGGAGGAGCAGATGGGACTTTGGGGCAGCACCAGCAATTTTTCCTGTTTGCTGGCTGGGTGAAGCTGGTGCCCTTTGCAGAGCAGAATTGCTGCTTCAGCAGGTGGAGGAGCCTCTGCTGCGTGGCCCAATCCACAGAGCCATTAATAATGGTGTGGGAACAGGAATTCAGCAAGTGCCCATGATTAATTAGCTCATCATGGGCAGTTAATGGCCAGGCTGCTCTCCTTGGCCCTGTGGTGCAGGTAATGGACTAGGCATCACTTCTCCCTGGATGAGGTGTAGCGCCCTGCCAGGAGCAAAGGGCAGACTCTGTGAGTTGTTCTGATGGGCTGCTGAGAGGTTTTGGGTGAGATTGTTTTTTTGGATGGTGTGGGAATAGATCTATAAGGGAACTTGTTAGTTATCAAAGTCAGGTAGGCAACTCTGGCACAGCCCCAATCTAATATCAGCTTTCCTTTTCCTAGCACTGGTGTTATCATGTCTTGCTCATGCTCCCTCTTACTGAGGCTGACTTCTTCACTGTGCTTGTCTCAGCACTTCCTCACGAATTAATATATAGAAATTCAGGTGCCACCTATGCTGCATCAGGCCCTGGAGATGACAGAGCCGTGCAGTAACGAGGACATGAAAGCAAGGCTGCTTTTTGAAATCCAAGTGATGAGGAAGCAATCTGCTCCACTAGTGACCCTGCCAGGGAGAGGGCTGAGCTCCACCAAGTGCAAGTGATCTCCTTTCTCCCACCTGCTTAGCAATAAGACAGGAGAAAGAAAAGGCCCAGCAGGTGTGCAAGGATTAAAAATTAAATTGCAGACATTTTCATCGTTTGAGCAACATGACACAGCCCAAGGTGAGAAATGAATGTGATGGGAGTGAGACTGCTGCTGTGCCAGTAAGGAGTGCAAGCCTTGTTCTGTGTCCCAAAGGGACATGATCATGTGCCCCTTTAGGGCACGTTCTGTGATGGTCACAGTGGTGGCTATTACAGCAGAAGTGAAGCATGTTCAGAAACCCCTGTGCCACAGATTGTAATTTCTCATATCTCCAATTCAGAGACCTGTGAGAGCCTCCTGGAGTGACTTCTCCTCTCTAATGTCCAGGATTGCCTCTGTACATGTCTATTAGAGGCCTCCAGGAGAGACCTGACTATTGATTTTGCACAAAGTGCTGTATTTGCTGTTGATGCTGCTTTAGGAGTGAGCTGGCCACATGGAGGCACTCGTGACATCCATGAGCTCCCTGTCTCAGTACGAAACATCCCAAAGGTCTGAAAAACACCTTCTGTGTGCCAGACTTTTGTCTGGCTCCTCTGGAAAGCTCAAACTGAGAGCATCTGTGCTGGGAGCAGTCACAGTGTTTTAGTGGCTGGGCCATGGCACTGTACTTGATGATCACATTAGCCAGAGATGCTTCCAGCCCTCTAAGAACTTTCCCCACCATGCACATCAGCAGCTGGCTTTGCTCCTCTATGACAAGTGCCCACCTTCCCAAATCCTCAGCAAGTTTCACTTGGAGCCATCACGTGAAGTGTCAGGTCCATCTCCTGCCTCCTAAGCATCCTTCCTGTAGGAGGCACATCAGGGAAGGCTTGCCCCCCAGAGAAGCAGTGATGTACCATACCAGGAGGACAGGTATTTATTTTGCTTTGCTCTGCCCTATCTGGCAGCTCCCAGCATTGCTCAGTGTGTCTCAGGCTTTCTGCTGTGGCTCTGACAAATTGTTGCTCTTTCCCATATGATACAGATGTTTCTGCAGGACTGTAAATTACTCCCATCCAATAACTCTTTTATGAAGCACTTTTTCTCCACACAGTAAAGAAAAATGCAACTGAAGAGGTAATTAAATGTTTACTGTTAAGTACTTTATATATTATATACTGTAGATCATTCCATCCATTAAACAATCCATTTAACTCCCTTTAACAGCATTATTGTCTATTATTAGGTTAATCAGCATTCATATCCTGTAACTCTGCATTTCTATCTAATTAGCCCTTCTTTCTTACTTCATATTTCTATTTAATTAAGCTCAGCATCAGAGCCGAATTCCCTGTGCTCAGCACTAGCAGAGGATTTGATCCCTTCAATGCGTGCGGGGCTGAGGGGCACCAAGTTTTTAGCAGCCTCCTTGGATATCTGCTAAAGTTTTCCTCCCAGTGTCAGTCCCTGCTTAACTCCTGAAAATTTTGTGTCTATGTAGGTTTGTGACCTTCTCAGTTATCTCAGATTATCAAAGAGATTCCGTAGGTGTGGTGGCTGCCGCTGGTGCATCTGCAACGATCCCGTGCAGCATCCAGGCACTGCACATGGCATGGTAATGGATAGGGATTTCCTTTACTTCCTGAAGGGAAAGGCAGGGAGTTTGCGTTGTGAGGGGCTCCCACTTCACTCTGGATGTAGGGGTAAGGATCAGTAGCTGGCAGTAGCTCATTTCTTACCTGACCAGGCCAAAAATGTACACGGTGGTGCCCTTCCACATGCCCCAGGCTCTGGGGTGGTGGGGCAGGACACAGTACCAGGCCGTGAGTGGGGTTTGTCAGGGGGCGCCAGTTTTAGATGTAACTCTACAGGCCCCACTTGACAAACCTTTGCAGAGTTGCTCAGACTTGGATCTGCAGATCACTTGTAGGTGGTGTTAGTGGGCTGGTGGCCCTGACCCATGGAATGTGTGGGGATGACGCTGCACGGGACTGCTGGAGGCTGCTGCGTTTTGGAGCACTGCTGGGACCTGAGCTCACGTCCTGCCTGCTTGATAACACACTCCTTTGGCATGAACATGTGCTCTGTTCTCTCAATCCCAAGCCCTGGAGTCTGCTACAGGAGGTTGTCAATTATAATCTCTCCCCCTCAGATGTTTTTGGGGATGCCCAAGGTACGCAACGTGACAGCATCGCTGGGAAGCAGATTAAATAGCAGACAGGGAACACCTTGCTTGTCACCACTTAGCATCCAAGCTGCAATGGCTTTGAGGAATTGTCTGGGCCCTTCCAGAGTCCCTGAGCAGCTCTTTTTGCTAGTACCAGTCCAGAACAATCAGCAAATTGAGTTCTTTTTATTAACTTTAAAAGAAGACATTAGCCCCAGCCAGGAGAATAAAACCAATTTATGAGGCAATTAGCTCTGCAAAAACATTTCAGTCTCCCCAGAGCAGCCATCTGAGTAGCATCTTATTCCAGCTGCAGAGCTTCTTCCAGCCTTGAGTTTACAGCACACTTCATTTATCATAAATAATAATAATAATGAATAAACAAATGGCTTCCTGATGAGTGTGTGAGACAGCCAGGAAAGTCTTCTCTGCTTGAAACTATACTATGTTTTTGATTTCCTCCTTCCAGGTGTCATTCCTGTGGCCTGTTATTGATTGTGATTAATGTTGATACTCAAGCTCTTTATAAGCAGAATTATGTGGGCTCCTTGTGGGATCTGCAACAGGGTTTAGATGCAATTCAGAGGACCTGGACTACATGAAGGTGCCCTAGCAGCAGACTCAGGGAGCTCTGTATTTTCCAAGTCCCTTTGTAGAAATTGCAGCTTTCTCAAGAACTGCCAATTAATGTTGGAAATTTGGGCAAAAGCCAAGAATGGGATCTTCCTCTGCCATTATTGTTCTGATACATTAAATTCTGGATGATGAAAGAGGTGCAGGAATGGATGTGGATTGGAATAAAAACAAAAATTTGATTTTCTATTTCGGGGCTAGCCTGAGACTTCCAAATTTGCCTTAAAAGCAAATTGAGATTAAAAGTTAAAACTCAGTTTCAGTGAGCTGATGCATAATACCAGTGTGCCAAACACAGAAATCTGTATTTTCCTGTTCCAACTTTTCAATTCTTATTATAAACATCTATTTCCTGATTTTAATTACACAATGCTAATGTAGAAGTGAAAAGTAGAAAATCAAAACATTAGAATATTTCTACTACAGATATTCTAAAAATTTTACAACTTTGTTAATTAAGATTTATTTTTTTTTTTTTAATGTAAGATGATGCAGCTGTTGACCAGCTTTGTTTAGGTTATATATAGAGCACTCCCAAGCAGAGCCCTTGGCTTGCACAATTTTTATCTCCAGCAGCAGGAGGGAATCCTGTAGATCTTCATGTGTGTTAAGAAACTCAAGGGAAGGAAAATGCAACTGCTGCGATTTTATTAACATATCCAGAAAAAAGAAAGAGCTAAATCCCAAGTTTTTCAATAAGGATCAAGATATCCAAAAGAAAATTTCCTACGGAGGTTTCTCAGGTGTTAAAATTGGGTTTTCTGTTTCTCTCTGAGCTCTGCTTCTGAATCTCAAGAAATATGTATCCAGGCCTGAAATGCAGCACTCCCTATAGTTATTAGGCTAAAGAGCCTGAAAGGACAAGGGAAATTGATGAAAGCCAATGTTCAGAGTCACGTCCTGTTGCTGTGATTCCTAGATGCAGCTGTGGATACGGCACAGGATATAGCATGAATACTTTTGGATTAAAGACCTTCCAGGACCTCTGCCTCAGGCATTGTGGCTGCAAGCCCTTGGGAGGTGAGCTGCTTGGAAGAAGGCAGTGTGGGGGATCCAACACACTCAAGCCTTTTGCAGAAACTTCCCATGCAGTTTCCAGTTGAGCACTTGCCTCATGCTCCACAGTGAAGATGGGATTTACAGCCACTCAGCAGAGCTGCTATCAGTAGCTTGACCAGCTCAAGTCTATCAAGGCTTTAAAGTCTATCAAGGCTTTAAAGGAATTTTTTTCTTTATTTTTAAAAAATCCTTTCCTGCTTCACTTCTTTCTCCATCGAGTTAAAGGTCTGTTAGCATCTCCTTTGGAATAATTCTGCCTTTAAATTTTGATGAGTCAGTGAGTCCATGCAAAGCTTTAAAAAGCTTTTAATTGTAAGCTTTGGGGATTTTACATAGCCAGTTTAATCTGTAATGACTTTTCTTTCGTTTCCACTTGAACTTTCTGCTGTTCTGGTGCTGTTCTGCTGCTCTTTTACTCCTGCAAGGCCTCATTTATGTTCTGTTGAAACACTTGCACTGGGAGATGAATGGTTCTTCCAATACCCCCTTTTTATTAATGTGAAGGTTTATAAGTGATGCTGCCACTGAAGGGATTAAATGTAGCTTGAAGAAGACCTAACTTCCTAAGGTGTTTTCTGTTGTGGCTGCACTATTCTTTGGGGAGTCTGTAGCAACTGAGCTGCAGCCTGTGTGTGTGTAACAGCCCATGTGTGCACAGCACTGAAGTCGTTCCTGCATCTCCCCTGCCTGTGCACAGTAATGTTCATCCAAGCAGTTTTCACATCTTAGGGACATAGATGCTTCAACAAACCATGCCAGCCTCCCAGGAAAGACCAGACCCAGCTTAATTTGTAAAACTGAGGGGCTGGTCTTGTGCTAAGGGGTGGTGCCAACCATCACACTTGCTGAGCAGAAAGATTTCAAGCTGCAGAAAACAAAATTGGGCTTTCCATGGCTAAAGGTGGAGGAACACATTGGCACAGCAGTAGCAAAGAGAGCAATGTTTCAGCAGCCCTTCTCTGCAGGACAGGTAGCCAGGCCAAGCCTTTGTGACATGCAGAATGTCTCACAGCAGCAGCTCTCCTAAAGCAGCTCTGCTTCACCTGTCTCTTCCGGTGTGAGATAGTCACTAGGCAGTTGCTTGAGTGGAAAAATAAACAAAGAAAAAGAGGGAGAAAAGGGTGATTTGTGTTGTACTTTGAAACTGTCTTCTGTTGTCTGTGTTGTTACATGTCTCAGCTTTGATAGCTGCTTAGTTATCTTCTGGCCAAATGTGATGATGTACAAAAGCTGTCCCCCTTTGATACTCGCTCACACAAACGTAGGCACTGCTGTAGTGGAAGCAGCTGTCAGCTGGGAAATTGCACAGAGGCTGCTGGGTTTTCATGTCAATTATGCAACTATTCAGACATCTTAGTGGGAGGCTAAAGTGTGATGTTTGGGCTGGATTTTCTATGATGTTTAGGTGCTGGAGGATTCAAATAAATACTTGTGGGGACTGGCTGAGAAGCCTCCATGCCTACATCCTACTGAAATCATGGGTGTTTTGCTGTCAGATGTGCCAAGACCCTTCTGAACAATCCCATTTTCAAGAAGGAATATTGGTCACATGTCACGGAGAGCTGGCAGCTCCAGAAATACCCAATGCCAAAGTAGAGTAAACAGGATTAATGTATAATTTGGTGTCCTTGCCTTTGATAAAGGCTCACCTCTGGAACATTGAAGATCATCTCTAAATAAGGGTAGGTGGATCAGGAAAGGAAGCTCAGCTACAAGAGCTCCAGGAGGGCTGGCTTTGGTCCTTGCCCTACCCCAGACTTACTTGACCAGGAGGTCATGGACTTCCAGGCTCTTAAGAACACAGCAGCTGAGGCTGGTTTATAGGTCTCTCACCCCATGTCCTGTTTAATCCCTGAACAGATTTTGATGGCCACTGTGTCCTGTTTCTGTCAGAAATCACTAAAATATTGGGCTTCCTGTGGAATGAGACAGACTTCTTCTCATCTCCAGAAGTAATATTATTCATGTTTTCTCAGCAGGAAACCTGTCACAAGAGTCCAGTATCATGGTAGACTAGCATGATATATCTCCTAGGGGTTGATTTTCCTTTTGGGACAGCCTGGAAGGAACATGTCTCATAACAGCCATTGCAGAAGGGACAAAGTGTCTTTCAGTGTTGCTGGGGACAGCAGTGTATGACTTTGCTTCTTCCAATTCAAGACTACACGGCAGCAGGCCACCAGCTTTTGGGTATGAGAACAAGTAATGCCCTCCTCTTATGGCTTCTTTCAGACTCAGTTCCTCCTTATGACATTCAAATCTTGCTTTCCTGCTACAACCAGGGTCCTGGCTGGCTCAGGAGCTGGCTTTGACAGGGGTGAGTCCTTGCTTGCAAACCATGCCTTTACATCTCTTGTAGGACTTGCTGCTGTGGTATTTGGGGCTTTTGCTATGATCCTGCCACCCTACAGCTGTTTCTGCTGAACAAAAGCAATGCCTTTCTCCAGCAGAAACAGCTCAAAAGACCTCAGCCCTGCAGTGTTGCAGCCTGGCTCTGAGTTTAGGGGGAAAAAAGATCAGAATGGGATGGAGGCTGTGGAGTCCCAGCCAGGTGCACACTCCTTGTAGCCTGTTTCATGCTGTGGCTGGAAATTTTCTTGCAGGTGTCACTGGTCCCTGGGATAGGATGGGATGGGATGGTATGGGATAGAAGAAAGCTAACAGGTCCCACCCATCTCAGCTGGGGAAAAGAGTTTTGTAATTAGGATAAAGCCCTACAGCTGCCAGAGTTTTTATTTCTTTTCTGCTTTCTTACTATTGGGAGCAAGTTTTATCACCTGCTCTTCAGAGGACAAAAGTTCTGTTGTCTGAGGATGGATCACACCCAGGAGCGTGGTCCAGCCATCAGATGGAGAAGGGCGGAGTATAATGGCAGTGGGGCAGATCTTTCAGAGCAAATAGAAGACAAGGCCAATTTCTCTGATGAGGAGCTGGGGTGTGTGTGTTATTAACATGGACTTTAAAAGAACCAGCAACTCCCTGTGTTTTTTAAAAGTCCAGTCAATAGCACTTAATAGCCCTGGCTCACTGCAGAACTCCCTCAGCCTGTTTGCAGTCACTCCCAGCAGTGAGACTGGTAGATTTATATAATTTTACAGGGGTACAGAAGAGTTGCTTTGCAGCACAGCACCATTTCCTCTTAATGGACTCTGTGACAAAGCAAATTTTGGTGATGTAAAAGTGCCTGGGCTGCTGGACCAAAGTACTTCATTTGCAACACCCTGTGGTGAGTGAAAGCCACAGGACTGGTTATAGCCATGCTGAAAGGTTGTGAAAGCACTGATCACACCAGGCACTTATAAAAACCACATTTATAGCACTGACCTGTGCATTATAAAGAATACCATACTTTTTACTCCTAAATTCAGCCTAATGTTAAAGAGTCAGTGTGCTGAGAGTGGCACAGAGCGTTGCAGACAGGGTATCTCCATGAACACTTCAGGGGACTGCTGTGTGTTACTGACATGCTTGTGCAAGGCCACATTTCTTCCTTCAAGGTGACTCCGTTCTTGTGAGGAAGCAAAGAGTCCCTGTGAGGTGGCCAGATCCCCTGGGAGCAGCACAATCCCTCAGGAGGCAGGTTGTGAGCAAGGAAGGATGCTTGAAGGGTGGGTGGCCCTGTCAGAAGAGGAAGAGTACGCTGTGGGGAGAGAGAGGAGATCCTACAGTCAGGGTTGGAATACTGCCACAGTTCACAGTTTGCAGATGGATGTCCAGGTATGGAACTTTATATCATGATGTCAAGCCAAGTCTTTGTCCTTCAAAAACGTTTTTCTTTTTTTTTTTTTTTTAGCAGTAAAATTTCTTCCAGTGAGAAAGGCTCAGCAATGGCTCTGTCACAGGGAATCTGGACTGATGGACTGGCGTCACAGCTGGCACCTGACAGGCTTTTATCTGGACAGCACAGCCCTGAGTCCCATGCCTGGTTAACGTATTCCTAGGGCTTTAGGAATGAGATACATCTATTCCACTTTGGTAGCTTGTCTGGTGAAGCCAAAAGCAGTTTGAGAGCTTTCTCCATGGCCAGAGGAGTTCCTGCCTAAATCAGGCAACACAAAAGTCCTGTTGCCTTGTGCAGCTGAACCTCTTGCTGCCTTGGCGTTGTGCAGCTCCGCAGGAGCAGCTCAGGGTGGCAGTGTTGCCCTGTGATTTGCACTGTTCCCCGTGCTCATTCCATTTTCTTGCTGACACACCGGAGTTGTATCCCCGGAGGGAGCATCGGGAGTTTCATACAAAATAGTCCACAGATGCAAAGTGCAGAAATCTGTGTCCTGCCATGCTGGGTTTAATTAAGGGCACTCTGGAAAAGTCCTTGTTTGGTAACATCTCTCTTTCTCCAGTCATACTGTCCTGGAATTCAAGTGGCTTTATGGCAAGACTGAGTTTGGGATCACATCTGGCAATAATAAATCATTACCGTGTAGGAAGAGAAGGTTATTTCTATTTTCTCTAATTTTTTTTTCTGCATTTCAAGTGACCACGTCTGCCAACCACACATTTCTGCTACAAGTGGTAGAAAAGAGAAGCGTGTAACCTCTGTAGGAAGTATTGCAAAGGAGCACTATAAAATGCCACACCCCTGATCGTTAGCGCTGTCTGGTCCCAAAGGAAAGTGTCGCCTTTGAGTGACAGCTCTTCATCCCGACATCATCTGGCTGAGAGGGAGCAGTGCCACATGAATCTGGATCAGACACAGCCTCGTGGTGTGCTGGTTGCTGTTTCATTTGTGCTCTCAGCACTGACCTGTCTCCTGGGGATGATTGACAGAATTTCATGGGTTTAAGAGACTTCAATCATCTGATATACGGATGTAAAATCTGCCGACTAAATAGGTTTCATTTATTTTCATGAGCAATTTGTTATCTGTCAAAACTATTTATCCCATATAGCCTATGTACCTACCTAATTAGACACAGTTGTATAAATAAATATAAAGGCAATGGAATATTACATTTCTCCTAGGCATTTTATTCACAAAAATCATTGTTCAGTTTGATGTTAAGAATTTTCCTTGTTTTTCCTGGATTTTCAGTGTAGTCTGACATAAGTACCTAAGCTGTACTGTTACCTTTTCCCTGACAACATATCTGCTGTGTGGATGCTCTGTGCTTTTTAAGTGAAACCTGTGGCCCATGTGCTTAAAAGCATGTATATCTGTCCAGGGGTTCCCAGACAGAAATAAGGCAGCCCTCATGATGTGTAAAGAGATATAGAAATACATTTATGTGTCTATATATGAATCATAAATCTACCCACTGCTATTCATAATGTCCTTCTGTCAGTTTTGCACGGGAGATTTTCAGGAGCCCTGGCAGGGAGGTGCCCTGTCACAGGCATCCTGCTGGGTGGCACAGCATACAGGTGAGTACTTGTGTATATTTCCATGCTTCTTCTCTGTAATATATCACTCAGGATTATCCCAGTCTCAGAGGTAATATCCCATCCTGGTGAAGTGGAAGATTTAAGGCCTGAAATATCCTTGAAGCTTTGGTTATTTGGGAAGCAAAGCATCTCTTCTTGTTCTAGACAGCATCCCCTGAGCTTTGGTATTGCCCAGGGCAGCTAGCTGGATTTTGAGTCATTATTTCATCTCCTCATCCAGCTGGAGGCTTCCCTCACCAGCTCCTTTCCCCTTGCTGAGCTTTGGATCTGCTCCTTGTACAGTGAAGAAGTAACTCTGAGCCATGTGTGAGCTGGTTGTGCTGATACAGCAGAGTGTCAGCAGTGCTTGGGCAGAGCAGCTCACAGTGGTGGACGACATCTCCACTTGTTCCCAGATATGGTTTCTATATCTCTATGGATATGTGGAGTCAAATCCCAAGTTGCCTAAAGGGAAACAGCTCCCTCAGAAAGAAGATTTGCTTTGTGTTCCTGTGTTCACTTCCCTTAAGCATAATCAGCAGGGGTATTTTACTGAGGTTATAGAGGCTCTTTGGCTGGAACTAGGAAAAGGCAAAGCACAAAAAATAAGGAGAAGTAGCAATATGTAAAATGGAGCCAAATACAGTTTTCCATGATTTGTAAACTGCACAAAATCTAGGCAGGGCATTTTATCCCAAAGAACAGGGACAGCAGTTGCTTTTTTGGAGGATGAGGTATGCTGTTGACTGTCTGCAGCACAGGTCTCTGCTGCTGTCTCTCTCCTGCTGCTGCTAGAAAGGGAGCACAAAGGCTCCTGCTTAGTAGATATGACCAAGAATTTCTCCAAAGCATCAGATGTCAAATCAACATTTTCAATCTCTTCTCTCTGCCTGAGTTACTTTCCCTTCATGTTCCTTTCACTGTTTTTCTCCTTCTAAATCCTCCCCCTCCCTCTCACTGATCAAACCCTTTCTCTCATGGCAAACATCATTACTTTAGCAGGTGAGATGAAATACGCCTCAGTCTACCTCAATCCCAGTGCAGACAGAAACCCAAGAGAAAAGGGCAAAGAACAGCAAATAAGGAGGTTTGCAGAATGCCAACACAGCAGTGACAGTGAGAAATACAAGACAAAGCAGTTAACCACACAAGGAAATAAATGCTCCTGTGGGAAAAATCATACACTAATGCCTATTAGCTTAATAGCCCTGTGGTTTAGGCAGAGGGCTGAGAGACGGGGGGCCTGGGCTCTCTGTGCTGCTCTGCTGCAGCCTGGCTGTCACTTGGGAGGCTGGATCCTCACTCTGCCCTTGGCCATCTTTGCTTTCAGCTTTGCCACTTTCCAGTGTAAACTGGAATCCAGGTTCTCATGGGGCTGTCAGGCACCGGCTGAGGCCGGGAGCACCTGCAGGAACCCACTGCTGGATGAAGGATTTCACCAGATGTGTGACACACCAGATGTGTGCAAGGGATGGGTCTGTCCCCATGTGGCTCCTCCTCTCCCATCTCATTCTCTGTCCGCAAGTTGGAGGTGGGTGTAGGTCTCCAGCATTTGTCTTCAGAGGCTTCACACAGTGTGTCCAGTCCAAAGCCTAAGTGCTCTGGTGTTTTTTTGTTGGTTTTTGGGACTTTGGGGGCTGAACCTCAGAGCAAAAAGGTCAAAGCAAAAAAACAGATTAAATGGAAGCAAGTGTCAGAGCCAATCCAACAGAGAGCAGGAGATAGTCAGCAGTACCAGTTTACCAGGAAGGTTTATGAGGGAAGGAGAGCAAAGATTCCTTTGGAAAAAAGATAAAGAGGCAGATTATGATGTACTTTACCTCATAGAGCTTCCTGAAATGGAGCTGAGGGCATTGTTTTCTGCTTTAATATATTGTGTTAAACATTAAAGGAATGAAGGCAGGGAGTCTGAGTACCAACGAGTTAATCTGAAAAGCAGACATTTTTTAGGCTGGGGAGTAGAGGAAAGAAGAGGAACTTTATTGCTTATTATTAGACTTTTCAGCTCACAATGGACAAGTCAATATTTTTTCTTTTGACTTCTGCTGTTTCCTCCTTTATTATTAAATCCCCTCTCTGCCTAGAAATACCCTGATTTGAACAGAGTCTGCTTGTATTTAGTAAATGGCCTGAGAATGCTGAGCATTAAGTCCGTGGGGCACGACTCAGTCTGAGCACTGCAGAGGCCAGACTGGGGGAGGTACTGGGTTAATAAGAGATAATACCCCTGCTCTAGCTCTTAGCACGAGGATTTGGGGCAGGAATGTATCAGCTCTCAGCATCTTTTATTGTGGGAAGGATAAGACCTTAGAGAGGATAAATAAGGGGATGAAATTCTGTGTTATGGGTTATGAGTGTTCTGGATAAGAAATTTTAAAGAAAGGTGGTTGAATGGAGGTTCTACTACTAGTAACTGAAGGTATTAGACCTTTCTCACTCTTTAGCCTTCTAAGACTGCCAGGAGCTGACACAAAAATAATTGTTGGACAATGAGTAGATGGTGATGCCTAAACATCCCAGAGGGAATAGACATTCCTAATGATGATGATGCCAAACACTGCAAAAGGTTTCATAAAGACAAATATTTCAAATAAATGTTGTTAACTACTGCTCCTTATATTGCTTAAGAAGGAAGGACAAGGTTCCCTGTACCTGGAAACTTCTACAGGCATGGGGATGAATTTTGAGTAGATATTTAAAAAGAGGGTGAAATATTATATGTTTCCTCTTATGACCGTGCCATGTCAGATTTACTGCCTTGCAGTGGCTGGCAAGAAAATTATTAGGAAATAATACTGCTATCTCAGAGCTGAGATATTAATTTTTCATCGATTACTTCTTTGTGATGGTGATGGAAGCGGAATATCAAAGATGAGTGAATAGTGTAGCACATGCTCTTGCTGTTCTGGAAGCACATGCTAAGCCCCAAGCTGTTTTTAAGGCTTTCTTTTCCCAGCTGGCCAAAATAAGATGTGCCAGCCTTCTCCTGCATCCTGCTAGCTTGAGCATCTCCCAGGCTCAAATGCATTCTTTATCACTGTGCCACCATAGATGACAGATGGGGAAGCAGGGGTAGGAGGAAGGGTTAAACCTTTTGTTTCCAGTAGGAATGAATCACTGAAAGATGGTTTATGGTATTGATGAAAATGAATAGAAATTCCCTGGCAGAGGAAGGAAGCAGAATTTGCATCACTCCATGATCTGAAGGGGACAACCAAAGCTTGGCACAGGACACCCAGGCTTGTCTTGGAAGGGAACTGCTGTGTGCAAATACCACCTGAGAGGCACGAGCAGGGGACCCTGGCTCCTGCCACCACTGCTGCACGGGAAGCCCAATGCCACTCACTTGTGGGTGTCACCAAGATCCAGCTCTTCCATTTGAGTGTCTTCAGGCTTTCCTGTGAGGTGGGTACCCAAAGCTTTAATCAGCTCCAAACAAATGCTCCCCCAAGACTCTGGCTGGAAAAGCAGCTGCTCTTTCCCCCAGGCTGTCTTCTCTACCTGCAAATCATGTTATTCACTGTAAAGCAAAGCATCTGTTGCTTACATGGTAAGACTGAAAAGCCACTGTTTGAGGATAAAACAGGAAGAGGAAAAAATTGCTCTGGCTGCAGCTGCCAGTGGGGAGCAGCACGTAGTTAGGGAGGCTGAGAACCAGCCAGAGGAACACCAGCCCTCAGGCCCACTCTGGGTAAGGTCCCTGGCAAACCATGCTTGCCATAAACGGTCAACTGCCTTGCTTTTCAATATTCCACCCAATGAAATGGCCCCTGTGTGCCCCCAGCCCCTAAAGCTGCAATAATTTGGCCACTAATATAAATCATGAATGCCATTTTCCCAAAGCAAGCAGTGTTTCTCCTTAGAAACTTCATGAAAGGGTTATGAAGCAACAAACTTTGGCTTTCAGAGAGCAGGCACAATCAGAGCTTCTGGTAGTGGGAGGATGTCCATGTGCATACATATATGCACAGATGTAATTTATAAACCAATTAGGGCTTGTTTTCCAAAACTACTTAGCTCCTGATTTTGGTGTGTTTGGCTTTGTGAATGTCACAGATCTTTCTAAGGTAGCAAATTCCACCAAAAAGCTTTCAATCCCCCTTAATGTCACTCTGTTATCTCAGCTGCATAACAGTTCACTTCAGCATGGGCCGAGGAACAGGGTTTTCAGCCTTCTCTGAAAAACACAGGAGGAAAGAGCCCATTGCAGCTGACAGATAGAGACTGATATTTTGTGAGTGTTTGTGTGTGCAAACATAGATCTGCCACCTGCTTGGAAGCTTGCTTTGAAGCCTCAATAGCAAAGCAAGCAACAATGGGAAATGTGAAAAAATTCTTCCCCTTTTTTCTCTTTTGGCCTTTCTGATTCATAAATAAATTCTCCAGTGAATGCTCTCAAATTTGTAGAAGCTTAGTTGGCAAGGAAAGGACAAGTTAGAAGTAATGCAGTGAGTTGCTGTTGGAAGCCTGATGGTTCTTTGCCATATCCTGGATTGCATGAGCACAGTGTGTTCCACACAGGCTCATGCTGAAGTCTTTCTCCCTCAAAGACAAGTGTTGGAGCTCAAAGAAGTCACAAATGCAGCTCTGCTTCCATATTGCAGATGTACCTTTAAGGGTCACAGATGGAGGAGAAAGTTAAAGGTAAGTATGCTTTCAGCCCCTGCTGCCGCTGGGCTCACAGCAAGCACTAACCCAGGCTGTGGCTCCTTGCCTGTTATGCAAAGCAAATATTACTGCATTTTAAATTCTGTGCAGTCACAGACTCCAGTTTTAAAAAGCTCCCAATGGGGCTTGTGACTCAGCACAGGCAAAAGGGTCACAGCTGGGGGAACCAGGGGGACAGTCCTATGGGAAGGGTCCACCAGATTTGGTTCCACCTGAAAAGGGACTCTCTAGGAAGAGGAAGCAACTTTTTGGTTTCTGTTTTCAAGAAATACAGAGATGGAAAAGGCTTCCCCGTTCTCATCAGTCTTACCTCTTCATCTGTCTTCTAAGTGCTTGTTGAGGGAATTGAACAACAATGTGGAGGACCTGACACTAGTGGGAGCTGGATTTGAGTGCTCTTAGTTGAGTTAGAATTTGTCTCCTAGAAACTGTCAGAGGGCATCATCCATTACTGTCATGTTTGGGTTTGGATCGATGAGCATCATCTCTGCCCACAGGGACAAAGCTGTCACTGGTCAGACTGGACCAGAAGAGAAAAGAAATCTTCTGTGACTTCAGAGAAAGGAATATCTACTCTCTGGAAACTAAGTCCGCTAGGCTCTTCAAAAAGTAGCCTTTTTAGAGAAAGATGAATCACTTTCTCTAAAGGATAAAAACCAATTCAAGAACGAGGGAAAATAGAACTGGGACTTATAAGCAAAAGGAGTCTATTGTGTAGCAGGACTGAACCCATCCTCAGGTTTGCATTTCCCTGCTCATCTTGGGGCAAAATTCAATCCTGCGGTTTGCCTTCTCCTCTGCACTGAACACAGTGATTATGTTCATCCTATTCAGATTTCAGACTCAATTTTCCTTTTTCAAAGGCCTGTGCTGTTATTTTCCTTCCATCCATTCTTACAGTTAGAAAACGTACACTTTGGAGGCTGACTTGATTTGCTCTTTCCCTTGGGGAATAATAGATGTCATGCTGTTTAGAAAAATGAAAAGGAGAAAACCCCTTTCCATGCACCAAAGGGTGTGGGGAGAAAGCCCTATTAAAAACCTGCATTCTAAATACTGTTATCTAAAGCTGACAAAGAGGGTCATGGACTTATTTTAGTCTTCAGGCTCAACCTTCCTTTGACGAATACAAAAATTTCTTGCAGCTCCTGTCTCTCCAGGGAGTTTGACCAGCATTGTCTCAAGCTGTGCTTTCCTCACTATTAATAGGTAACAATTGTGTAAGCTCTGACTCTTTTTGTTAATATTCTAACAAAACAGATTTTCCAAACAACTACAACCCTTTTGTCCCTTTCAGTCCTGTCTGATACCTCATTGTAGGTGTCTGTGAAAGGCAAATAGACATCTGTGGAATCTAAAGAGGAGCTCTGGCAATTTTACACGGTCCCCTACTGCCTGTCTCCGTAATCTGACAATAAAATTGGATTTTTGGTATCTCTTTAACACTCCAAAAAGTATACCCCTTTCATAACATGTATCATTTTCCAAGGTAATTTGAAGAGAATACCTTTCACTTTCAAATTGCCCTTTGGCAGCTTTGAAACCACTGTTGTTTTGTGAAAGCTCTTGGCATTTAAAACTGCTTTGTAAGAAGGAGGAGGAATAATAATGATAAAAAAGCTCCCAACCCTGGCTACTTCACGTTCCTTCTGATCTGTCCAGGGCTTTTCAAGTGAACGGGAACATGTCGACAAATGCATTCTGAAGAAAATCTCATTTCGACCCTAAATGGTTCTTCACAATTTCCAATTCATGCTGTTGCCATTTTTGCAGGAGTTGATGGCTGCCATTGTTATCAGAGCTGACAGGCCCCGGGTAGGTTGCACAATCAGCGCAACCTGCCCGAGCCTTTCATTATTCCCACGTGGCAGGTTCTCATGATATCTCTCTTTTGTAGGCATTGCTCATTTCTATTTTGCATTTGACAGGGCTCCCCCACCCGCTCACTGCTGGGGTGCCCAGGTAGAATGGCTCCTCTGAAGCTAAAGGAACAAAGCTCCAACATGCACCAAAGTGGTTTGCAGCTCCCGTCCTTCCAGCACATTCCAGATCAGAGGCTGCTCTCTTCCTGGGAATTAGCAGCTGGGTAATTGCCCAGCACGTGGGTCCATTCTGCTCAGCTCTGGTGCTCTGGCAGTGCTATGCAGACATGCAAGTGTCCTCTAAAAGCAAATCCAAATCAAAGGTTTAGGGAGCTTTTGTGTTTACAGAAATAAAGAGGACAGTGTTTTTGTGGAGCTGTTTTTTTTTTTTCCCCTAAGACTGACTCTCTCTTTATCTCAGCTGGAAGAACCTGAAAGGGTGCAGAAACATCCCCCAAATGACCAAACAGGCCATCAGACTGTGAAACAGGACGAGTGAGAAAAGGGTGACCAGCTCCTCAGGAACATGAAGGAGCTGAATGGAAGATAAAGCTCCCAGCAGCCAAAAGCTGTCTCCCTGCATGAGCACAATTCAGACAACCTTAAAGGGTGACATCCCCTCCCTTACACACATTCTAATCTGTAAAACTCCAGCTAGAGGTTCTGCTCAAGCCTGCATAGGGCTTATGATTGCATGAGTTTCTTGTGTGACGGAGACAGCACTAAAGGGTAAAACCAAAAAAAAGGGGGTTTGACTACACCTTGATAAACCTAATATTTCAGGATTTTACTCTGTAAGATTTGCATAAGGTCAAATAGGTTATTCCTGGTAGATCTGATAGGAGATCCTCCATTATTTTCCCAAGGGCTCTGTGTTTGTCCTTACCAGATTCTCACAGAATTCTAACCTTGCCTTCGCCTTTAACCCCAGCTGTGCTTTCAGCTTGATTTTATTATTTTTTAATTATTTAGCCTGGAATTGAACTTTGAAGTTGTCCTTTATGAACATAAGTCTCCGTGAGGAGACCACCATGGTTGTCAGCTGTGCCTGACCTGCTCAGAAGTGCAGGATGTGACCTGCAGTGGGTTTCTCCCCGCTGCTGGACTTGGGTCAGCTCTCTGAAGGTAGGAGCCACCAACTGGTGTATGAGACCAGCTGTATAAATGTAGTTCTGCAGCTGTTATGTGTTTACACTTACACAATTTAGAGGGAATGTGAGGAGGAGGCATCTCTGCTTCTGCACCAAACCTGGCTTCTCTAGATTTAGTTAAGTTTAACCCAGACTTTGGTAAGTGTTGTAAGTTGAAATCCCAAGGAAGGCACGTCTCCATAGGAGAGTGCCCAGTGAGAGATGTGGGTGGCTGCAGCAGTCAGTGAACACCACAGGGATGCAAGGGAAAGCAGGGCACAGACCCACAAAAACTACAATACCAGAAAAAGCAAAAGAAACCTCTCCCCCATCTTCTGGCCTTTCATCATGAAGGCAGACAAAAACCAAGGCTTTTATGGTGTGACCCTTCTTTCTTGTTTCTGGTACTTGGAAACATTGTCATAAAAAAAGATCTATTGCTAAATAGATCTTAAAAGAAGAAAAATCAGCCTTGCAGGTAAATTAAAAAAAATATTATGAACATATAAATTAGTGAGCATATATTGACAGATAAGTAACTCCACAACCCCTAGTATCATAATCACCATAAATATTTGTGATAAAATTGGCAGACAGGGATCATATATTTTCTTAATAGATCAAGAGCCCTATCTAGAAAAAAATTAAAAACTGAAGGAATTGATGGCACAACAGCCTTTCTCTGAGCCTAAAGCACAAGCAGCCAACTTCCAGGTAAATAAATGTTGGGGACAATTGTCGTAGTTTGATTTAATTACAGCAATCAGTGAAACAATTAGAGTGAAAAGGGTTGCTAAAATCTCAGAAACAGGTGGGAACATTCAGGTTTGATTTCCCAAGTCAAGCATTCATGATGACACTGAGTCAGGCATTCAAATCTTTCCTTCCTCTTGCTGTTCCTGGTCTTACCTTTGCTGCACAGACAACACTGTCTGTGGCGAGGGCATTGGAACAGGATCAGAGAACCAAGTGAATTAAAAAACGATTAATGAAAAAAGAATTAAGCTTTATTTTTCCTTTAGGTCACAGGACAGCTGTAGAGGTAGAAGGAATAGACAATCTTTTGCTAAAAATTTCAACTCATTCCCCCACTGCTTCCAGTACTACTGCTATGAAGAGCTGATGTCTATTTGGCTCAGCTGGACCTGACATCAATAGAAATTAGCAGGTAGTGGGAAAGGGTTGTCTGGTCACTGTCAGTGCTCATAGGACACACAGTGTTGGGGCATGCTGTCCAAAGGCTGCTTGTCATGTGAGCTGGAACTTAAGCTGTGCCCTAGAAAGAACCTGAAGACAGGAGGATTTTAATGATGGATGGTAGAGAAACAGATATATTTGGTATGTGTGGGTAGGGTTTAGGATAGACTGCTACTATTTGTTTTCCCAGAGTTGAAGAACAATGGCCACCCATGTAATTGTGAGAGACTCAGTTTTAATAAATGGTTTTGATATTGCTGGAGGCCAGATGTGCTATGAAGATAACAGGCTCTTACCACATTGCAGCAGCTTTGATAAACCAGATCTTGCTCTTCTGCTAAACCTCAGAAGCAAACACATTCCTGATGAAGCAAGACATTGGATAAGTTTCCTTCTTAAGCACCCATGAAAGATCCAGCATGGGAGGGGTTCAGACTATTTCTCACCTGACAGGAAGGCCTGTGGGTAGCAGCAGCAAACACAGACTCAGAGCCTATAAACCAGCCAGGTGAGCAGAGAGCTCTACGCTTGTATCCCCTGCCTGTTACTCATCTATGGAAATTCTTGCTTGTAAATTTCCAAGGGACATGCTGGAGTCTCATAACCTGACAGAAAACTGGTAGAGAATGCTAGTTGCAGACTCCAGCTACCCAGGGCACTCTACTCACATCCATGTTCCCTACAGTTCCTGCTGAGAGGCAGCATCAGTGATGAATTTCACACTGTTTGCCATCACAGAACAAAGTGGCAGCTCCTTATTTGGTGCATAAATTATCCCCTTTCATGATGTTGGATGCTTTAACATACTACTCAAAGCTGCATTCTTCTTTATTTTAAGAGGTTTCACTATTTTTAATGTGACAGAGAAGTTTATTCAGAGGATAAATCTCTTGTTTAGAGGATAAATCCCCTGCAGTGCACAGTCATCTGGAAATGAGAGAAAGTATTTTTTCATGGTCATTCATCCAAAAGTCCCCAAAGGCAATGGACACACATCCAATGTGGTTGCAGTCCATGCACCATGAGTAAAACATAGTACCAGAAATCTATTTCTTTCATGGACATCTCACAGCAGCCACAGCTGTTGTTAACCTTCTAAGTTTTGGGGAAAGGAAAACCTCTGTGCTTTGTGCTTTTGACCTGCCTCAAAGTACAGCCCTGGCCCAATTTTTATCTTTAATTCATTTGTTGTGCTGCTGAGATGAAGAAAGTCTTCCATGTCAGGGATTACTTCTTTCACTGAAGCCTTCTGCTCTGTGCACTGGCTTCCCTAACCTTCTCAACTCTCTGTGGGAAGATTTATTTAGGTGAGTGACCAAAAGGTGATTCAATGGCAGGCATTTATCAGCTCTCAGAGGCAAGGTTTTGAACAAGCTGGTGCCATGTATCCCTCCTCCTGCACTGCTGGTCCTTGCCTCATTTCTGGGGATTTGCTGTCATCGCTACTTGTGTTTTCTTATTCCTCTCACTGATAATGTGACTGATGGGCCATATATGGAGCCTGTTATCTCTTCCTGTGGTTTAAGCAGCATAAGATCTAGGCTGAAATCACCATTAAGTGATTTTTTTGAAGGAGTGTAATTTCTATTGGGTTAGAGGCAAAGTGTGTACCGTGCCCTGCTTCTGATTCTGATCCAAAACAATTCCTGGTTTGCCATCAAATACCAGAGTTTTAATGGCACTTGTTGAAAAGAGAAATTTTATTGGGTGAAGTAGTTAGAGCTACCAAGTAATTAGAGCTACAAAGTGTCATATTCAACACTCAGGTTGCCCCTATGAGTCTGTTCGGTTTATTTCCAAAGCAGACTGGAATACATCTAAGTAATTTCCAACATGATTCTGTGATGTGCCTTATAGCTCTCTGGGATTTTACTTTTTTTATCTTCCAATACTGAAAGCTTCCAATACTGGCCATGTCTACACAAGAAATCCTGCCTTTTATGTGCAGGTCCCAGTTTGGACAAGGTACATTTGAAATATTTTGGCCTTGAACAGACCTCTTAAAACCATATACCCTTGAGCTTGCAGCCAGTCATGCTGACAAAGAGGCTGTACTTGACTGTGTGAAATCCA
This sequence comes from Hylia prasina, assembly GCA_013397195.1. NCBI lineage: Eukaryota > Metazoa > Chordata > Aves > Passeriformes > Sylviidae > Hylia > Hylia prasina. The sequence continues at coordinate 1,270,910 of VYXD01012325.1, read as the reverse complement.
AGAGCTGGGATGTTAACTCACGTGAATCTATCCCATATCCTGCCTGATTTGATATTTTTGGGAATGTCTGAAAGAGAAGTGACTTCTAAGCTTCCTTCAGATACTTCTAGGCAGACCCAGGAGGTGTTTCTGGAAGATGCTAAATAGCACACTTTACCAGTACTACTGTGTCAGTAGATTACAAATATTAGCCCTTTGTAGTTACTATCTTCAAAGTGACAATAAATGAGCCAGATTGGCACATCTATAAGTTATTTGCATTTTGTGTTATTTTTGTACAATTATGTGTTTGAAGAGAGAATGATATTTTTTTCTTTTTTTTTTACCCTCCCCTTCCAAAACTCCCTTAATTACTTTCAGTTCAGGTTGATTTACCATCTTATTCTAGGTAATGAAAGTCAGATGGGAAATAGTGAAACTTAGTTTAAAGTCAATCAGTCTGTTAAGTTGAATACAAAATGCACTTGTGGTTCATTCACTCTTGTTAGGGAAAAAGAGATGCTGACAATTCCAAGTGAACACGTAGAGAAGAAAAGAAAAAAAAAACACCATTAAAGCAAATATCAACACTGCAGATAGGAGAGGGAACAAATGCAATGTGTGGTGTGCTCTGTTTCTGAAGTGCTGCTGCATTACAAAAGCATGGGAAATAGTTCACATGAATTTCAGAAGTTTCTATCTTTTCTTTTTTCTCTTTCCTGCTGCCCCAGAAACTCCATCAGACCAGATTATGTGTGACACAAAGAAACAGCACTGTCATTGCAATTTGCATATTCCTGTGCATGAGACTAAAGTGAAGTCCCCATGAGTAAACCTTTCTAGAGCTGTGGAACACCCTTGGAAGGGAAAAGATTTTGTGGAGGGGACTCAGCTCTATCTCCTCTAGCACAGAGGCAGATGTGGGAGAGGTTGTGATGTTTTGGGCTGTTGAAAATAACCTCTGTGCTCTTGTGCTTTCAAGATCTCTTCCCTGCCCAGAGGGCTGTAATTGATTGATAGAGGTCTTGGGCAGAGGCTGGCAGCTGCAGCTGGACCTCAGCAGCTTGTCAGGCTGTTCTCACCACCAGCACGTTCCTGCTTTTGGCAGACAACTTTCTAGGATACTCCTGTCTCCCAGCTCCCTGGTGAAGCAGCGTGGGCTAGTGGAACTGCAGCTCTGCCTCTTTAATCCTGATCAGCTCAAAACCTGTGTGCATGTTCTTCCTCGAGGTGGGACTCAGAAGAGACCAGTTCTAGTGCCATTGTGCCTTTCCTTCTGTGCTTCACTTTGCTATAAGATGAGGAAAAGATTTCCAAGCTTGTGAAAGCAGGTGGTTCCAGACCAGCTGCATGCAGAGTGCCACAATGAGGTTATTGTGCATTGGCTTCCCTAAACTTCTCAACTCCTTAGCTGGAAAGATCTGTCTAAGCAGAGAAATTCATAGCCTGCATATTAAAGTTCCAGCAAAATTTCCAAGGTAGGGTGACATATGTAAAGTATTTTAACTGCTGATTTCTCTCTGGCTTGCAGGTGCTGGGTTTGTTTTCGGCTCATTGCCATTAATTGGAATGAATTTTAATGAGTTCATGTGGCTTAGAATTGAGGCAGTTATAACCAATTTCATGTGTACATGCCAGATATATGTGTATGAGAAATGTCATGATGAAATAATTATTTCCTTGCAGGAACAAGAGCTGACAGTGCCAACAGCTACCTAGTACCAGCCTGGATTATGCAGCCTGAACTAATCTGAGGCTTCAGAACCATCTCCAATTACTCCTAATCACTGGCACCACAGGCAGGGTCCCTCACCCTGATACACTTCAATTTCTCCTCTCTGCAAGGATATCAGTGCCAGCAGCCACCTTTAAAAAAGGTTTTTGAGATCACTTAACAAAAAGTGCAATGAGACCAAATACAACAGTTTAGGTTGGAAGTCCAGTCATTAGCCTAACACTGCCAACCGTGTCCCTAAGTGCCACATGTAGGCAAAGTAAGTGGAAATCACTCCAGGAAAGGGATGACAGATTAGCTTTCCATGACTATCATTTAGTGGCGTCTGTGAGAGGCAGAGCATGAAGGAAAATTGCATATCTCAGCATCTCTCACAACTGGGGGCTCCATTTACAGTCCTGACAGAATATCCTTTCCTCATATGAAGCAACTGGGATGGGAAGGTGGCCCTGAGTTAATTTTAAAGGCTTCTTCTGCCCTTTCCTTATGCTTGATTTTTCCTTTTCAGATGCAGGGCTTTGTGCTAATGGAGATTCAAATGTCTGTCCCACCTTCCTTGGTGCAGGCATAGAACAAGTCAGTCATTGTCAGTATGGCTCTCGCTTTCCTCAGCCCCTTGTGCCAACAACTCATGGTGTCACAGGGAAGAGGAGGAGGGCTGCTTGAAATGACCCATTTGTCTCAGTAGGCAGAAGGTGTGAGAGGCTCCTGGATGGCTCAGCACACACATATTCTTCTTACAGGAGCTCGAAGTTAAACATCCCTTTTAATGAGGATGAGACACTTACATTTGCATAAGTGTCAGCCTTAATGGACTTTAAAATGTATAAAACAGCACAGAGACCACTCCTGTACAATTGGGGAGGCTGGTGAGATGGACTGAGAGGAGTGGTGCATGTGTCCCTGTCATGGAGGATAATGCTTGTGATGTTCCCCAGCACCTGCCCAGGAACCTTAACAAACTGTGCTCTATAAGAGACCACAAACCAGCTCTAGGCTACACTGCCTAACATGACAAACAGCCTCCAGCATGCATATTAAAAGAAATACCATGAAATATGGGGCTTAGACAATTTTCCAAATTAAAGTGGCTCAGTATGTCACTGGGAGGCAGCTGGGCACTGCTGACTGCCCCTCTGTTCACGTGGTTTTAATCTGAGACTGGAGCAGCGTGATGTAACCTTTCTTTTTCCTGGGGATAAGCCATGCTGTATTATCTGGGATGTTACCAAGGCTAAGGAGGAGTACAATTATTGTAGCCCAGCTGCTGTGTAATAATGTACTGATCATCATCATGATGTTCTGCTCCAGCCTGATTTTGAGCCTGAGCTTTGAGTGTGATTGAGTCTGAGTGTCCCCTGGGTGGGTTCACAGCTTACTATATTTTACTGAAGCTTTCTAAGACATATCTGTTTTCTTGCTGCCTTGACTCTGTGCTGTCTTGTTCCAAACTGGAGGATGTGAGAGCCTGCAGGAGAGCCATGCTGACTTTGACATGATGGACCAAGACAGGTCTCAGCAGGAACGACATAGCTGAACTCAGTGTTGGTCCTATGGCAATCCAGTACAGGAGTTTCTCTGAGAAGATGAGAAAATGAGTACCCACTGATGGCCAAGAGGAAAGGGTCTTAATGAGAAGTTTACCTAATTTATCTTAGGAAATTGTTCCCACAGAGCTGCCACAATCCCTGACTGGACACTGACAGAAACCTGCCTTTTTCTCCCCATGGCTACAGCTTCTCTGACCTACCACAACCCTTCTTTGGGGATCTCAGCAGGACTTGCTAATTCTGGCACACCACTGAGCTAAAGCAGAAATGCAGTTACTAAAAGGCTCCAGTAAATCAGAGGGTGGCCAGGGGGCTTGGATCCAATCCAGCTGTCAGTGTAGACACAGCAAATAATATATTGACTGAACTTGTCTATATCCCTTTGCAGAGAACAGATCCTGGTTCCTGCTTCACAACTACTAACACTGTTCTGACAGAAGTGACTGATGCTTTTAGATCTCAGAGTCACAGTTCAGCTCATGTGCATGACCTAGCCAATGGACTGCAGCATGGTTTTGCAGAAAACTATTTCATTGCAATATAGATTTAGTTTCAGACTCTTATGTGGGAATGCTAGTGCCTCAGAAAGGTTATCTCATAGCTGTCTTTATTTCTGTCAAAGGAGTTAGGTTTTTTTTCATTGGATCTGCTCTGTAACAGCTATGATTATAAATCATATTTTGATATAATTTTCCAATGCCTTAAAATTCTGCTCACCTGGCCCTTGGTTTAGCAAGCTTTGATCCCACAACACCCCTTATCCCTTTTCTTGATGTTAGCAGTAGCCCCATTATAGCTGGAGTCCAAAAGGCTAATTGACTAAACCATAATTATTGAGTTTATTCTCCCTGGTGTGAGCAGGGGACATCCCACGCTAGTGATAAGTGACTCCTCAGAAAAGCAAGCTGGATAGCAGGGAGATAGCTTGCTCATGGACCTGGCAGCCCTGTGTGAAGTGATAGATTCCTGGTTCTGTCAGTGTTTGCAGGTTCAGCAGCCTGAATATTGCCACAGTGTAATCCAGCCATGTCCAGTTAGCCTGCACACAACTCTGTCTTGCAGACAACCTGATTCCTTCTGCAAACCTGTGAGAAACTTTGTGTTGATACCCAATGGGTCTCTGGGGCAGGACCTGGTAGGACTGTCCAACCTGGGAGTGCAAGTGGTCACTGTGCTCCCCTGACCCTGGGTGTTTCTCTGGAGCAGTTCTGCAGGAGCACATGGAGTCATGGTGTGGCTCAAGATGCATGGATGAGGAGCCCAGGCAGGCACCATGATTTCTCAGAGAGGTTTCCAAAGAGTTGGCAACAACTGGTCCTGGTGCATGGTGCACTGGACTTTGTGATCTTGAAATGAAAGTATCATGGTAACCTCTCTTCTTCAGCGGCAAGGAGCAACATGGTGTGATGCTACTCTGGGATTTGTCCCCAGCTACTGCAGAGGGAAACAGAGGTAATACTTTAAGCTCTGCAGCCTTTCCATGTGGAAGGGAAAGGCTTCAGAGTGAGGCTTGGAGGCTGCCGGTGGTAGGACAGATGCTGTCTTCCTGCTGTGAAACCTTGGTCAGATGTGGAAACACATGTGCCTTTTAAAAGAGAGTCTGTAGGGCGGAAAAAAAAGGAGCAAAAGGACTCTCTCTCTCTCTCTCTCTTTTTTTTTTCCTAAGAAGAGAAAAACAGCTGTCTCAGCCCAGTAAGGTACATTTGAAATGGTTTTGAAAGGCACTGTGGGGAACAGGATGTCTTCTCTTTAAAATTTTTCTGCAGCTAAATAAGAAAAAATAACAAAACGTGAAACAACAGTGAGGAAGTCCAGAGGCTTCTCACAAAGTTTGCTGGTGAAAGACAAGCTTTCCCTGTGACTGAGAGGGTAACTGCTGGCCAGAACAATCATTCAAGCATCTGAGCAAAGACAGAAGCATATGTGTATGTGTGCCTGTGTGAATCCTTTGGACAGCTTTGAGTGAGGAAAAAAGCCTCACTGAAAGTGGCAGGAGGCAGTGTAGGAGTCAGCGTCATCAAATGCTCCCCCTTCTTTCTTTGAAAAATCACACCAGGCTATGTACATCCCTCACAGATTAGAATGAAAATAATGGGTTTTCTAGTGAAGCCGATATGTGGTAAGGGAGGCATTTTCTATACATACATGCATATCTTTATACATAAGTGCACAGTGCCTACACATATAAATATAGTCATATATGTGTACATGTATGTATAAGAAATTTTAGACCATCTATTTAGCAGTTTCTTTTTGATCATATTCTTCCCTGTGCCTCTTTATGCTGTTTTTAATGCTTTTGTTGCCCATTAACACGTTTTCCATCTTTTCCCCAAATCAGAGCCTGTGTGGCCAGGTCCTTTCTACAACCAGCCCACTCAGAGCCAGAGGTAAAGAAATGCAGGGCTTTGTGTATTGAGAAAGATTTTCTCATTTTCCTGGACAACTCAAAATAAATAGTGATTAGATTAAAACAAACAACTATGCACTCCTATACCAAACTACTGGACCTGTGAAATGGAGGAGATTGCTGGTGTGGGGCTGTAGTAATCATAGCCTGGCATGATGGAGCACCCTTCAGGCAGAGGAAATAGACCCCCAGCTTGCTACGTGTTTTATTGTTCCGATCCTGTGGCGCTGTGTTGATTTACCACAGCAGAAGAAGCTGTTTTCAGACGTGTGTTAGCAAAATCAATTCCCCCGCTCTGGGGCTCAGGCTGGTGGAGCTGAGCACAGCAGGGGCTTTGTGCCCCTGGCAGCAGGCTCAGGACAGCGTGAGAGAGATGGAGGAGGCAAACACATGAGGGTGGTTGAACTCGGGATGTAGCCCAGGCAAGCAGCAAACCTCTGCAGTGATTCTGGTGATGGCCATTCCCCTGGCTCCTTGCCCTGATGAAGATCAAAAGCTGCCTTCTACGTGGCCATTTTTGTCCCTCAAAACAGCCTGCCCTGACAGGCTTTTTGTGGGGAGCACATTATTATTGTGTTTTTTAACCATATTTAATTTTATAACCAAATTTCTATTTTGGATTTTTAACCAAAATTCCAACACATTATTACCTTGTGGACATGATCTTTGGAGCTTAATGTTGTAATGGAGGTTCCTTGCTGTGAATGCATTCAAAGACGTTCAAGATGAAATGTCCCGTCTCGTGAGGTAATGGCAGGAAAGGCATCAGAAACCAAGGTGATCGGAGGGAGCTGGGAGTGGGTAATCTGAATAAATAAGAAATTCTGTAAGCAATGAAGTGACTGAAATGTTCTCGATCATCTCTTTCCCCCTTTCTTGTAACACTGCAATCTGAGCAGACTTTCAAATATCTCCTTCCACACAATAGTGCTATGGGGCAAGGAAAAATTCAGCATATTACTTGAAGCATTAACAAGTGTGGAGAGAGAGCTTTCCTGAGATGGGACCAGTGGAGTTTGCAAGTTAGCTGAAAGCACAGTGAAAACGCACCACTTAGGGAATGTATAAATAATTCCATACATTATTCTATAGCACATCAAAACACAGAGCCAGCCTCACACGCTTCAGCAGTTTTTGCTTCTGAGTGTTTTAAATGAGCTTGAAACTCAGATGATTTTCTTCATAGGTGAATGGCTATCCAATGTACCAAAAGCAAAAATGTAATTAAACTTTAAAGTCTTAAAATGCCAAGTACCACTGGGATAACACAGGGGTAAAACACAGTAATTGTTTATATTTACTCTAAGTCTAGTTACCATTTCTTTTCAGGTGTCTGCCAGAGCTGCTAGCTTGGGAAAAGCAAAAAATGTAAGAATCAGTTTGTCTTTGTAAAGTCAGAACTTCAAAGTCTTCATTGACTTTCAATGTGGTGTGATCTCATTACCTGCCCACTGAGAACAGCACTCTACTTGACGCTGGTAATGCAGGGGGGCTTCTTTCCCATATATTTTAAAGCCCTCCCCTTCCTCTAAAGCCCTAGGAGCGCTGCATCCCATTTCAGGGGATCTGAGCATGCCGTGTACCAGGCCTTGAGACTGCACTTTTTAAAAAGAATGAATCTCTGCCCTCCATTTCTTGAGTCCTTTCCCAGTTTCCCACAGCCATGGCCCCTTCAGAGGCATTGGAAGCTCCCATGTCCTGGCCTAAGAGTAACATCTCTGTGCTGTTTTCTGTTTAGTAGGAAATAAGGAATAAAGTTTTTACATGAATAAGAGCAAAGGAAAGGGTGTTTAAATTACCACAACAAGCAATTTTTTGCTGCCAGGTCACAGGAAAAATCATGTTACAAGTGTTACAATCAAGTGTGAGGCCCTGTGTCTCAAGTGTGATGATACAGATGCACACACAAGACCCAAATAATCCTGGTAAAATTTAAGGGATTTGTTAGAATTTATGAACAGACTTTGACAATATTCTCAAATCTCTGCTCTGTTTGAGGAGAAACATTTGTAACATTTCCAGTTCTGATTTTAATATGTTAACTGTAAAAAAAAATGCAGGAGAGAAGAGCAAATATGAACTGAAGCTTTCATTTCTTGAACATTGACTTAGGAGAAGGTATGAACTTTTTTGTTTTTTGAAGGGGTTACTGCATGTGTAATTGACAGAGGCCTTGCAGGGACTTTGAGGAGGGATTTTTTCTCTTTTTATTTCTTTCCTATTGCAAAATGGACTTTACCAATAAGCCTTGGTTTCTAAGCAGAGGTGTAATGCACAGGATGCTTTTTCAACTTGGCCCCAGCCTGCTTTAGAGCAGATGTGAGTGAGTCCAATTTTCATACTAATGGGTGTGTTGAGCTTATCAAGCTTTCAATAGAAAACTGTGATAAACCATCTTCGTAGCAATTATAAATCTGTGTTTTGCCAGGCTGCTCCAAATTACTGACGGTTCAGGTGGTCCCACAAGCTCCCAAAAGATCTGTCTTTGCAGAGCAAGTTCTGCTAATGCTCAGATATTTCACACTGAGTACATTGCAGACTGCTACAGGATTGTATATTTCTTTGTTTAGAGGCAGTGAAAAGCTTGTGTAACAATCCACTCTAAAGATCAGACTTGCAGTATATTTCTGCAAACAAGATCTCTGGAGTGATCAAAAAACTGGAAAAGGGTTTTGGAAAGTTTCTGAACTTCTACAGACGTTTGATTAGTTTTCAAGGTGGAAGATTCCCTTCTGTGTATATACATCCCTGCCCTCAACATTTACTCTAGATCACCTCAAAAGCTGATCACCTGGGTAAGGAAATTAAAGCAAAAATAATCCTCTTACTCCCACCCCCTCTTTATAAAATGGCTTGTGATAAAAGTCTTGCAGTAATCAGCACTATAATGATCATAAGAGTTAATTCCAAAGAGTTTTGTGTCGGTTTTTTGTTTGTTTGTGGTATTTGTTTGATTTCATTGCTGGCGTTTTGTTTTATTTATTTGTTTTCTTTGTTCATTTTGCAGTTACTGGAACTCATTTAGCCATCCAGACTGCAGACATCTACATCAGCCTGTCTGTTTGTCCTCCTTTAGCAGTGAGATGGTGAGAGGTACTTCCAAGGGGGTCATTCATGCTTTGGGAGTGCTGCTGGTGGGAGAGATTAAACCAGCTCTGTTCCCTTAGGAGCTTCTGTATGAAATATAAATGATAAAACCACAAGGCTTTTAGCTGTGTGGTCTGGGGACCTTAGTTTAAATTTGGTAGCAGTTTGCCTCTAGACACAATCTGCACATACTGCAGAGGCTGGAGAATGTGTATCAGTAGTCCCTTGGCTTGATGGTAACAAACTTGTGGCAATTACTATTTCTTGGTGTAATCTCAGTCTGTCCATGGGGAATGGGAAGCCAATTGCTTTAGAAACCTTAGCTGAATGCTGTGGCCCAGTCTTTCATTTCCAGCTTGCCTAGAGAGAGATGAAAGAGTGCAAGAACAGGCTTATCCATTCTGTGAGCACTGTGCAGCAGGGCAGCCAAAAAGTCGAATGAAAACCAACCTGCAGAAAGGTGGTCAGACAGGCCAGAGAGAATTCTTTCCTTTGAACAGCAGGGAGTCTGCAGGCTTCACATCCAGTGCTGTTTGCTATTAACAGCCAAACAGCAAGACAGAAGAATCTCTGCCCTCTCTCCGGCTGGGGGCTGCTGATGGATGGGTGCAAGGAGCTTGGTTTGGGGCGAGGGGAAGGGTGAGCAGTGTGAACATCCACCGGGCTTGTTCCTGCCAGCTGCTCTGAGCCAGGCAAAGTGATACAATCACAGAGAAGGCAAACCAGACAGATCTGAGGAATCATGGGTTTACCCAGCTCTATGTATCCTGTTATAGGGAACTGCCAGGGCTGTGGGGTTTGGACTTCCTGAAAGGAGGTACCCCTGGATCACAGGACTTGGACAGTCAGAGGCTCCTCCCTAGGAGCAACGTTCCTGTCCCAGTTCTGTCCCAGAGAAAATAAGCTGGGAAAATGTCTAACATCTTAATGTCTGTTTTGACTTTTTCTCTACAGTTATGGATGAAGTAAAAGCAGAACCTCTTGTAGAAAGCCAGAACCAAAAATCAACCAAGGTGTGAATGCCTCAGCATGCTCCCTTGGTTTTCCCAAAGGATCACATCTCCTGGGATGTAACAAATTTATTTTCTTTTCACTCATTTCTTTGTTTCTTTCAGCTCTTCTCTGTCTTTCTACTGAAATTCACTTCCCCTGTCTCTTTTCAAATTTCTGAATCCTTCTTCTTCTCTTGCCCCATATTGGCTTTCTCAGGCTCTACCCTTCAACCATTCTTGTCCTTTTCTTTGAATACCTGCCTTCTCCTCTTATCCCCACAACTTCTCTTTTCTAACTTCACTTCAGTCTATTGGAAATCCTTTTTCACCTTGCCCATGCCCTGGACATATGCCCCAGCCTGTATAGTTTTCTTCACCTCACAGATGATTATTCATCCTTATTTTGCTCTAATTTTAGGATTTCTCTCCTTCACTTTTGGATTCTGTCACATCCTGAGTTCATCTTTCCTATATTGCTTCACTGCAGGCAGGTTTTGTAGATTCTTTATTGATCAGCTTAGTCTTATCTTCTCAACTTCTCTGTAACAGCGGCCAAATATATTCTATTTGTAATGTGGGTTGGGTTTTGTATTACAATGCTGCTAAAATGCTGCAGCCATTTCAGGCTCCATAAAGGTATACAGCACTATACTGTATTATGGCTTTACAATATAATCATGTTTCCCAGCAGAAAGGCTGCAAAAATCTAAGATTATACACTTCTTCCTACTAGGTGGTGAATTGTGATTAGAGAACCCCATGGAAAAATTGGGTTGCTCCATTTAGTCCTGCTCTCAATTCATCAGCCTGTGAGTTAATCGTTTGCCTGCAGCCACAGCAGACTGAAATAGCACCATTTGTTCTGGCAAGTGGGCAGAGAGGACAAGGCTAACCTGCTGAGCTTCTCTCTGCCAACTGGCTGCTGTTTGGAGATGTGGCCTGAAGTGAAGATCTGCTGTCTGTGCTTTGAATCTAATTGTGTTTGTTGACCTTCTGACTTTTTCTGTTGTGAATCAGAACTAAACCTGGAAGCAAAGTGCTATTTTAGTAGTCAGGCAAAAAGGGCTGCATAGGTCCTACCTGTGTCTTTGTGTGTAATGATGAGTGCTTTATTTTCATGAGACCACACAATTAGCATGGAATGCTTTTACAAATATATCTTGAAGTAGATAACATGGTATTTGGCTCTTAATTAGTTTTTGATGAGGTTTCTATAATGCAAGGCAGCACAGATCAATGTTTCAGGATTGTTATCATTATAGTTTATTTCATGAGGTGAAAAGGAGAGTATCCCACTTTCTCTGTTTCTCCAGCACCTTACATTCATTGCTGTGTAGTCTTTTACTGAAAAGAGCTAGAAGGGTTACTCACCTGGCTTCTAAGAATTATCCTGGGTACATCAGAAACCTGGTCAAGCGACAAACGTTAAATGATGATATCTGGATACCCAACTTCCCAGTAGCTTTTGTGCTTTCTATCACACTCCAAACTCTTTTAATCAGGGATGAAACCCTGAGCTGTGCCTCTCTGTTTCTCTGTGGTTTGCTTACTATTAGGTTTGAGTGAAGTAACAGTAGAATAGACCTATGCCATGCTGTTAAAATTCAGTGTAACCCTTTAAATTTAATATGGAACTTTTATGAGGGTAAATGGAAAAAGGTTCAGATACTTGATCTGCACCACATTTATACCTTCTCTCTATATACCCTGGAAATACTGTCTTTGTTCTGCTTTTCATCACAGATGAATTGGGTCCACGTCAAGCTGTCTGTTGTTCTATATTTTTAAACTATTACTAGTAAGAAATTATCTTATAGTACATTCTGTTTCAGTGAACTGTGTTTCAGAGACAGATAAAGAACCACTGACTGTCAGTTGAAGAGATATTAATGTACAAGTGTGAATAAATACATGAATACATATATGTAAGTACATTTTCAATTCCTAATGGTACTGCTCTAATGAACACTGCTTCTGCCACATAGTTAAAAGCACAGTGGTTATTTCTGCAGTTTCCCCCCTCTCCCTGATTTTTTTTTTTCCTGTTTCCTAATTGGTCTTAGTAGTTCAAGTTTGTTTCTTCTCAACAGTCAGTTTCATTTTTTGTTAGCACAGCCCCTCTAATTTTTCCTATAGTGTAGCAGGAGATAACCAAAGAGTAGCTATCCTCATTTGGGATTTGATTTCTTGCAATGTTGTGGACAGAATGGTAATTAAACAACACTTGCTGATTCCAAAAACTAAACACCAAGTACCCAGTGGGTCTGTGCAGTGCTTGAACACAGCATTAAGGTATTTACCTTCAAGAAGATGTCTTCCAGGAGGTGAGAGTGCAATAACTGTTTCTGCTGATGATGAATGTGTGCACCAAATGATTGACTTCCTAAAGACACAGGAGGAAGAGTCACAAACTAAGCTTAGGTCCTTAGATGCTGAACCTTTATCAATAAGATTAAATTCATTTCAATAGCTCATGTATTCTTTATTCACATTTAACAAATTTAATTTCTGTTTGTGTGTCCATCTGATACTGCTTGCTATGATTTTGGAGTAACATCTTTTGATATCAGTAAAGAGGACTAATCTCAACTTTTAAAGTTTTTACCTGTTCAGTGTCATCCTGGTTTTGAGGATTTTTCTAAGCCTTCTGATTTGTGTTTCATATTGGAGCCAGAATTTCTACTTTCCCACACTTGTACTATAAACAATAGCTTTGTTTTCCCAACAGTCCTTCATTGTTTATATATTTTTAGGCAGGAGGAGAGAGTTGATTGACAGTTGTCTTGACCAATGTGGTTTGGGAGGTGGGATTTCATCCTCCAACCCACAGGCACCTTTGGAAATGTATAAAATTGAGTTTTGTAAATAAACTAGCCCTTTTTTCCTACTTGCTCATCACAGTGCCTCATGAGGTTCTTTCATGTCATGTTGTGGCAGTTTAGGAATTCTGTAGTTTGGCATTACAGAAATAACAATCAGCTACTTTTAGCCAAGTGCTTTTCCCCCAAAATGCAAATTATATCTTTTGTCCAAGGCTTTGGGTTTACATAGACTGTTAATTTGTTCAAATTGAATATGTTTAGAGGAAGGCAATAGGATGAGAAAATCTTGTTGAGAAAGCTGGGGCCTAGTTGTTTAGACAGTCAAGTTTTTTGTAAGATATTAATAGATCAAGTAGCTATAAAAAGTTTGGGAAAACACTTTTTAGAAAAAAACACTGTGACCCTAATGATACTAAAATTATACACTGTTAATGTAGATAAATTTTTAATGATTGTGTGAAGAACCTTGATATATATTAAAAATACTAGTGCTTTATGGGAACTACTTGGTCTAAGTTCTAAAAGGGCATGTGTAAGAAGTGGTTCTTTGGGTTTTCTTTAGTATCAGATTTCTTTAGCAACAGCAGCTCATCTGCTAGTCTAAGAAATCTGTTAATATGAAAAGAATAACAAGCTGCTTGCAAGCTTGTTTAAAATCAGATTATTAGTTTTGAAATATTATTTGTTTTTAAAATTAAGACCATTAAGTTGGCTCTGATCAGTTTGGGACTGGGACTTGCTACAGTGAATTGGCAGAATCAAACCTAACCAAAATAACAAGTGTTAATTAAGTTCTGATTAATGTCATGCAGTATTATTGTTGCTATTGCTCTGTTTTACTCTCTTCTCATTCTTTCCCTCATTCAAGCCCAGTCATTGATCATATTGGATGTTTCTTCCTCACAAGTCTCAGCTAGGGTCAGGCAATAAGATAATTTTTTTAATGTGAAAAAGGCATAAATGCATGGAACAATTTGCCAGAGATCTAAAAAACGAAGTGGAGAAATGAACAGCTCTGCCTACAAATTTCAGTCCCCAAGCAGAATAAAGAACACGGATATTTGGATAGTGTTTTAATTCTGCTTCAAATTTGGAGCTGTTCCATTCACTGAACACTGTAAGCTTTCAGGGGTGCTGGTTTCAGGTCCCAAAGACCACGTGCCCTTCATTAGTCTAAGCTGCAATTCATCATTGTCTTACGAAAAAACAAACAAACCCAAACTCTGTGGTGAACTGACAGTCTGGAGCATTTCCCTTTTCAGTTGTTTTCCTTTTCATACTACAAATCACCAGCATTCACAGATGATGCTGAGATTTCCGACACTGCTTTTCTGGAAGGAGGTTTGCTTTCTCCTGCTTTGTAAGAAAGTGGCAGTGGATGAACAAGCTCAACAAGTTGTCACTGCCCAGCTGATCTGCAGCACAGGGCTGTAAGTCCTCAGCTCAGCACTGTTCCAAGCCATCCTGCTGGCTGGTTATTAACACATTTAGCTGTGCCCCCGGAATAAGCTTACAAATGTGTCCATGACCATGGATGGTGATGGGAGGAAAGATAGTAATGCATGGGGTGGCTGTAACACAACCTTGGGTAATCCACTCATGAGGCAAGGCTCCAGTTTGCAGAACCAGTGTGTGTTTCTACCATTCCAAAATCAAACAGGACAAGCTGGTGCAACCACATGGGTATGATCTTGCCCTATCATACCATCATATCTCTGTTTTCTTCCTAAAATATTAACTATGGCTTATCAGCAGGAATTTCTAAAAATGTCATATGTCTGCAGCAATCTAGTGTCATGCTACAATAAGGCTTGTGTGCAAATAGACCTTAATTTCATGCTAAAGAGGCACTGTGACTACCTGCTTTTCTGTCCTGTCTCTGGTGAGGACACTATACTTTTTTGGAAGCTGTAGCCTAGGTGCAGTCATTAGTTCAGGCAGCAGTTGTTGTGAGTGAGAACTGGTGGACAGCAAAAGGAGGCAGTTTCAGTGACTAGAGCATGAGGAAAACAACAGAGGGGCGAGCTGTGGTGGTGGCTGTGTGTGTAGTGCTTTTGTATTCATGACAACCTACTCATTTGCAATGAGCACAGAAAATCAATCAAAATCTAAACCAAACAAAGAAATGATAAATTAATCAATAAAGCCATGGGCTAATCAAATGGCACCCTCCTCAATTACTCTAATAGAAAAGGAACAATTGCTGTTTCTGGCTCCTGATTTAGAATGACAGTATTTGCACACAAGCACTGATTCAGACTTTAGTTAATTAAGTCAAGTGAGCTGTATGGAACAGGATTCCACTTGGTGTTTTTTCCGTTAATGAGATAAATGGATTCAATTTCCCAATTTCATACACCTCTCCCGAAGACTGAAAAAAAGTACATGAGTTTATACCCAGCTGTACATTGTGAAGGCAGGACTACAGCTCACAGAAGAGCTCTGGTCCACTGCAGAAACTTAAGTTTTTACACTATATAATCCCTGTCATACAGCAAAATTCAGCTTCAAAACCATTAGTCTCTATTTGTCTTGTTCACCTATCTAGGAATTGCCTCCTTCATCCACTAGAAAGAATTCCTAGCTTCCAGATTAACTGTCTAAACTACCTTGTACTTAGTTCATTCCAAATTATTCAGTTCTTTCCAAAAGCTGAGTGTCTGTGCTGGGGTTATCTTCACTTGTGTCTGATGCATAGCTGGGGATGCAATGATGGGCATTTGTATCACAGAGAGGATCCACCTTGTCTGTCAAAGAGCAGGCTTTGGTCCCTTTCTGGTCCAAATCTTTCTCAATTTACATGTGATACTCAGAAGCAATGTCACTCTGTTCATCTGTTATAGTATATTCCCTTGTTCACTCCTGAACTTCTAGTACAAAAGCAATGAGAAAGTTCTTATTCCAACTGATTAGAGTTGGGGAAGGAGGAGTTGTAAAAGGAAACTATATAGGTTTAGTTGCGGGCAATTACAATCATTTAGGGAAGGATTTTTAGGTTTAGGTACATGGGTGATCATACAAATTTCTTTGGCCTTCATCCTCCCTGAGGAGGCAGAGCAATGGGTTTGATTCCTCCAGACAAAGCTCCTGAGGGCTGTAGGACTGCCTGCCAGGCCTGGGCTTGTGTATTCCACGGGGATAGGTCACTGCAGAGGTGCTATCTAGGCACTGCACAGACTCTTGTGCTTTTTATCCTTTGAGCTCTGAGCAGCTTTTCAAACATGCAATGAGTGCTTTTACAAAAGGAGTCATCATTGGTGGTGCTGCACCAGACTACTTGAATGTGTTTCCTAATGTCTCCTCTTGTTCTGGAGGAATCTAAGACTGGGAACCAGAAGCAATATTTGCCTTTAATCTTGTCCAGAAGTTTTGCTTCCACTAAGTTTTTCATGAGATTTTTAGTTTTATTTTTTTAAATTTTCTATGAGATGAACCTTGAGTGAAGATAACGAGCTTCATGCATTCAAATCAGTGCTTGAGTGTTAATTAGGTCACTCTTACTAGAATGATTTATTGACCTGTATTCAGTATTAGCAGCCCTAAGTTTTCCTACATAGAGAATCAGTGAAAATCACATTCATCATCCTTTGAGACATTGATAATCTTATTTTTTTCTCTATTTTAGGTTTGCAGAGCAGATTAATAAATAAAGTAATCTGAGGGTCTGATTGAGTAGTTTTTCAAGATGTTGAGAGGTCTCAAAAGAGAAAATAAGCCTTGATTTTTAGGTTATCAAAACAGATTAAGAAAGATCAGCTTTTGGAACCTGATTAACTATTTTGAGCTGAACTGGAGGGCTTCCATTGATTGCAGTAGTCACTGGATGATATTAAATATATTGTACATAGAGATGTCCCAGCTGCTTATATGGGAAAGGAGCTTATGAAGGTCTCCAAAGCCAGAATCAAATATCTTTGATGTTTCACAGTGTGATGGATAGCTTGTAGAAAGAGAGTTCGGACTGAGAACTTTTATTCCTATACCTTTTCTTTTCTGGGTTTCAGGGTTGTTTTCAGAAGTCTTGACACGAGGGTAAACCAAGTATTAGTGGCCTTCAGATTTGTGTGTGTTTGAACATCTAACATGAGTTGTGAGATTCTGATGTTGGTCTCTGGAGTAGCCTGCAGGCTAGATACTTTCTTGTACAGACTGGGGTTGTTTGATTTTTTTCCCCTAAATCTAATGAAATACAGCACCATGCCTTTTTCAGTACAGGGACATGAAACTGTCAAGGTGCAGTCCTAGAGAAAACGAAAAGAAGTCATCTTCACAAAATGTATCCCTAGGCCGTGGAGTTCCTAGCTGCAGTTGCTGTAGATGCTGGAAGTTTCCATGCATCTAAAACACAAGTGGAAAAATTCATCGGGAAAAAATCCCTTGATGGATATTTGGTTTGGGAAAATGCTTAACGGAATTTCCTGCAGGCTGGAAAAATACTTGAAGTATCACTGAATGCTTGCCATGTTCTAATATGTTTCCTCAAATAGCTGGCACTGATCAGCATTGAAGGAAAATCTTGGATTCAACTAATCCTCTATTGTGCTGTCCTTGACTTGTGTGACCATGCTTCCTGTGTCTACTGAGGCATGTGTGTTCATCTTTTACCTGCATGAATTTTTTTAGAGGGTTGAATTGTCACCAAATCTGGCAGAGGGTAGAAATCTCAAATATAGCCAGCTTCTATTATTTTGTAAAAAGAAGAGACCTGAAAGAGGTTAAGGAGAATTTTTCCGTGTTAGTACATGATCACAGATTTTGCTGGACAGTAGAGTCCACATAAGGGTACACTGCTATGATTGTCCAGACTTGGGAAAAGGCTTCAGAACTCACAACCTATTAGACATCAGAAAATTCAGCCAGAGACAAAGCCAACCAAACAACTCATTTAACTACCTTTCATCTCAGTGTTTTCTCTGCAGAATCAAACCTGCAGGAATTTCCCTGAAATACAATTGGCATCTTTTTGTTTGGACCTGATCCAAATGGCAAAAATGGACTCTTGGGAGGAGTGAGGTCCTCTCTCCTCCTCATGAACTCAAGGATCATTAAGCACTCTTAACAGTGATCCAGGATTGGTCTCTGCAGAGTCTCCACACCATAATTGTTGTATCTTTCAATTCTTTATTTAGGTCTGTACAAAAGGCTTGCAGAGAACAATCAAGCCTGAAGTTCTTGCATTGGAATACCGAGCCAACAGGAAAATTTAAAGGCTTACTGCAGCCTATGGGCAGGAATAACAGATACATGCAAGGCCAGGTTCTACATCCTTTGCAGCTTCTTATTTAGCAGGTTCTCTGTCTGGAGTCCAGCTGAGGGCAGTGGAGTCAGTCACTGCGTAGGCAGGAGGGACAGAAGCAGCTCTGTAATGGACTGGTTATAAGGAGGCAAACTGGCTGCAGTCCTGGGACCCAAACCCAGGCCTGGTGGTACTCCAGGTCCTCAACAAACCAAGCTGGCAGGACATTCCTGTGCTGACAGCCACTCCTGGAACTGGTGCTGCTACACTGCCCCTGCACTCTGTGAGCAGGGCTTAAGGGCCACATGGGATTTCCTGGTGGGAACAGGAACTGACAATGTGTGTATATATATATACATATATATATAAAATCCACCATTGCAAGCCCTTCTTTATCTCCCTTCACATTCTTGTCCCACAGTTTCCATTCTAATACAACCAAAAGGGCATTTAAAAGTAATAAAAGCTTTTTTTCCCCTCCCCTAGTGAGCTTTCTTCTCCAGCATGTTGATGCTCCTGATAACTGATCATGCCTTCTTATTTATTCATGAGAGTGATTCTGGCCCACAGATGCACACGGCTGATAGTGAACAGCACACTCTGGAGACATGACTGGACAAGAACAACTCAGTGTTACACGAGACTGGGAACATTTGCAGTGAAAACACTTCTCTGGGGAGGCTGGAAATGGTGAGAAATGTTATCTGCTCAGGATCTCTGTATAAGTGCTCATGGATTGGCATTTAGTTAAATGGGAACAGGAAAGAGGGCACTTGGCTCTTGTAATACCAGTATAGATTAGCACCAACTAGTTATCATAAAGTAACACTGAATCTGAGCTTTCATGAACTACATGTAATTAGTTATTTTGTGCAAATGTTAATGAACAAAAGAAAATGCTAATGACTGCTAATGACTCATGGAGGGAAGGAGTGCCTGAGGGGAAAGTTTTGTATAAGCTCACTTGACCTCCAGTGCTGTGGAAGGATACTGGGCTGGACAGTTTTTTAAACCCAGACTGACTGTTCTTGAGTTCTCATATAACATAATGGACAATAACTTTGACTAGGAAAAAAGATCTGTTTTCCTTTCATACATTTGTGTAATAAAGAAGGGAGAGAGTGAGATGGACTGGAAAATGTGCACCAAAAAAATGGCCAAAATGTGGAAGGGTTTTGGCTCTCTTCTTGAGTTGGAGATGGAGTAATTTGATTTTGTTGATGCATTTCTAGCTTTTTGGCCTTTAAAAAAGTTTCTAATAAAAATCAAATCCCCAAAAGAGAGCAGCAATTTCTCAGAGGTGGAAAATAACATCAAAGTAGAAATGATTTTTAGAGCTGGCATTTCTGGGATGTTTAATGATAAGTCAAACTTGCCAGAACAGAGAAAAGCTGAGCTAATGCACAGCAGTCAGAGAATTTTCCCTTGACTACCACAGCTAATATTATCAATAAACCTGCATATTCCCTGCAAAGAGCAGATGGGAAATTATCAGTTAATGACCATTTATGCAAGCTTGAGAATCTCTCTTTTGCAAAAATGCAGATAATTCAGGTGAAAAATTTTATTCATATATATACTTATGAGTAACTATTAAGTGAAGGCCAAATTCATTGGGCAGAATCCTTCCATTATTCCCAGTGTGGAGCTACTCAAACAGCTGAGTCATGATGGATGCAAAAATCTGGTGGTGCAATGAGTCATCAGGAGGAAGAAACTGGGGGTCCTTTTGGGCACTTAGGTTCATTGCCAGATTTTGGAGAAAGATGGCTAAAATCCTGCTGATCCCTCTAGTGCTGCACCAGTAGAAGTGAGCAGCCAGTAGAGTTCAGCCCCCAAAGACTAAATGAGAAGCAGAATGAGAACAAGCACAGAAAGAAATTGCAAGCATGAAATGGGGGAGTTGCAGAAGGACTTATCTGAACACATTACTTTAATGTAGGGTCTGAACTGGTCTTCATATCTGGCAGAGGAGTCTGTGCAGGCTCACAGTACCTCTGTGCAAGAAAAGATCAGAGCAAAAAGAATATTATGTAGATATTTGGTTTTAGTCCAATGATTAGCAGAGACCTACCCCCTGGACTCCTCTCAGGAAGCCTGTTCCCAGTCCTCACACGGACATTCTGCTTGCCAAAAAAAGTAACATCTTTTCAAAGAGAAACCTACACAGTAAAATGAGAATATGGAAAGGCCAGTTGCAAATGCTGACTTGAAACTGGGGTTTGAGGGAAGCAGAGATTATTTTGGTCGTGCCATTAAGAGTGGTTTAAGATTTCCTGTCAGTATTGGGATATGGCATTTATTAAATTAGCAACTGCTTCTGGTTTGTGTAGAGGACATACTGCTGGGTTGAGAAGCTCATTAGCAATATTTGTTGAATTCGTATTTATTCCCAGAATCAATACTTGTAACATACTAATTAAATCATCTGTTTAGGACAGCCCCATGCTGTACCAGGGGGAGCCCGTTCCCATCACGACACATGCAATACAGCATTTAGTTCCCATTATTATTAATGAGCACTGCAGGCTTAATTCCTGATGTGAGTCTCTGAGCAGGCATGCACAGCCTCATCCGTCTGCTGAATGTTTTAAGCAGTGCTTTTTCCAGCACTCAGGATGAATTAACCCTCCTGGTGCCTTTGCTTTGGGGTTCTGAAGCAGCTCCAAAACCACTAAAGCACGCTTTCTTATCTTGGTGGACTTTGAAGGAAGACACAGGGGCCTTTCCAAGGAGCCCAAAGGGACAAGCTGGATGTGGTGGACATCTGGGACTGCATGGAAGAGCAAGAGCATTCAGATTTCCTCACACTCCTGGAAGCTGAGTCATTTTAAGAGGATGATAGTGCTTCTGACTATTGGTTGTCTTGGCCTTGTGTTAAAATAATAATGTTTTTGATGATTCCCTGTTGTCAGTATTCTTTATTGTCCTGTGAAACATTTTATGACTTTAATTTCTTTGATTGTGCTAGGATACAACTTTCTGCCCTGGAATTTGGCTGCTGAGCAGTCTTTCGTCAAGGGGAGATGTGCACTGGTGTCTCCAAGTCCCAGCTTGCAGCCACAGTTCCCTTTCAAGACAGAGATTTCTGCAGCACTTCTGCCAAACCCTGACCAGCAACCACAAGAAATGGGTTCAACTTTCAGAGGTTATCAATTCATCAGCTCCAATGGCCCCCTTGCTGAAAGCCAGGAAGCAGAGCCAAGTCTCTGCTGTAATTGGCAGAGGTTGGGTGTGTATGAGAGTTGCTGTTAACCTGGTGCTTTCTTCTTCTCCTCCCACTGCAATTCCTTGCTCCCTTTTTGCCTTTGTCAGAATGGTAGAGGGGAGTATCTCTTCATGAAATTTTGGATTTCATAGCTGAAAATTACTGCAACAGGGATGAGTGGCCTCTTGCTCCAGGATTTGTGGCAGCTTCAAGCTTTTACTCATTATTGCAGAAATATAAATTCCTCTGCCATGACTAGACCTTAATTGACAATGGGACAATTTATGTTATAAAAGGAAATAAAAGGTTGTCATTGTGCTCATTAATCCCTCTTCACCATCACTCTGTTTCTCTCAAATGTTCAAACATGTTCTTTAGGGATTCCCTCACTCTGGGACTTTCTGGAAATGGCTGAAGCTCTGTATGTCTGGCAGATACATTCCTTTGAGCTCAGGAGAAACCATGTACTGCTGGAGGTGCTTGGCCCAGGCAGCAAGTCTGAGCTGCACAGAAGTTGAAGTGGGTGCCCAGAGAGCCAAGGGATGGCACTTTGATGGTCACAATAGGTCTGAGAATACTGACTGGGATGATGGTGGTGCTGCAGTGCACGTGTGGGAGATGGGGACAGGTTGGGACTGGCTGGAGGACGTGTGACTTGCAGGGCCGCTGAAATGGTGAATTTCTGCTTAGACTAAGCACAGTGCAGGCAAGATTTCTCCAGTGCTATCACAGGCATACAGTTTCTGTTCTCCAGTTGACTCACTTTAAATCAAGTCTTTAGGGAACATAGTATGGGCTGTGTTGATGTACCAATTGCAAAATCCATGACTTTTAACTGATAGGTTAACAAGAAAAAATCAGGGTTAAGATTTTTCATCCTGTCTTAGTGAAGATTGCTAGAAAATTTGGAAAACCAGAAACTCAGCCAGAAGGGATACAAATACTGTGGGTTTTGTTGTGGCTTGTGCAGTGCCTGTGTTTGGGGTGTTTGTGTGTGTGCCCCCAAACCCACTGTGTGTTAAACCCAAAATACACTGTTCTCTGGGCAATTAGACCACTGCCTTTGATTAACCAATGAGACTATCTGTCAGGAGGCCAGCAAAGGAGCTATGGGCACCTGGCCAAATTCTCTCCTGGGATTACTGGGATTTCTGTGGTTTATCATTTCATTTCACTATGATGAAGGCATATCAGGGAATGAGTGTATTTTCAACCTGTTTTACTTTGCTTTCGCTGGTTGCTTTTTCAAATTTCATCCTATTCTTCCTCTTTCTCTCCTTTCACATAACTCTTAATATTAAAAAAACTCCAAGCCAGCCCTGCCTGATGCAGTTTGAGGCAAGACCAGCACATTTTATTAAGTACTGCAAAACACTTAGCAGCACAAGGATTTTCATGTGTAATCAGATGCAGCAATTGGCTTGATTGCAATTGCTTCTGGGTCTGTTGCACAGAAGCACCTGATTAGATTTCAGCAGTGCTGCCAATTCTGGAGGAGCTTTCAGCCTGGCGACGTGAACAGGCCTGGGGGAAATCATGCCCCTCATCCTTAGTGCTGCCACCTGAGAGGGGAGGGAAACTGTTGGGTGGGAAAACCAGATGAATTTGGAGCTCCTCTGCCTGCCCAGTTTAACACTGGGAATTGCTTCCTTGTTATTCCTTCAGTTTCCCTGTGGTTTTGGAGAACTTTATGCCAGGCACCCCCTCCTTGAGCGCTATGGACTGTTGTGTAGTGTCTCTGCTCTGCTGTCACACCTTGGAGAGGTGGGTGAGCACTGCCAGACTGGGAGGGACCCTTTTCCTTACTCTATCCCTTTGTGTGGATAGGGAGCAGGCAGCAGTGCTCACCTGAATGGAGAAGCCAGCAGAGGTGGCAGCATGGTGGCCAGGGAGCAGTCAAGGCTGGAGATAGGTGAGTTGCCTCATGGCCAGGGCTGTGCTCTCTGTTCCATCTACAGTCATAAAATGCAGGGGATGTTGCACATCTCCTCAAAGTGAGTCTCTTGATCTCGGTAGGTCTAGAGCTCTGCAGCTCAGATGAGAGGTGAGCCCTTGAGAGGGTGTTGTGCTGTTCCCATGGGTCGGGTGGTACTGCTCTGTGCAAGTGCCTCAGAGTGGGGCTGTGGCAGGAGTGTGCCCCTCTCCTGGGCACTCTGGGGACTCCTGAGACACAGGGCCAGTGGTGGATGCAGTCATTTCATCTGGAGGTTGGGAGAAGTTTTTGAAAAGGTATTTTTGGGCTGTGATAAAAATCAAATTTTTGTTGAATGCTTTTGCTCTGGAAAATCCCAATTCTGAACTATCAGATTGATGAATAGTGACACCTATGATCTAAACAAATGTTGATGTTCTTGGCATTTTTGAAATGTCAGTGCAAAGCTAAAATCCTCTTATTTGACTCTTGACTTAAAAAAAAAAATAGATCATCAAGTTGAAACAGAGTTTTCCTGTGTAAAATATCACTTGTAATTAAAAGAAAAAAGCAGACTCTTTTCTTTCATGAAGGAAGTACTTTATGAAAATAATTCAACGTGCTGTAGGGTGGTCAATTCAGTATTCTTCACATCACATACCACCCTACATATTATTTGAGGGAGCACAACTTCAACATCACAGTTTTTATTGCACTGGTGGAGATATTTTAAAAAACCTGGATTTATACAGGTGAAATGCTCTGAAAATCACCCACCTTCTGGCTGTTTCCAGCTGGATGTTCAGAAATGCCCTGTGGCTCTGGAAACTCTTGATGATTTCCAGCCACTGAGTCCCACTCTGGGAACTCATACCTGCCCCTGCCAGTGAAACTGATGAAAATTTTGCCTGAAGAAAGTTTGCAGCATTGGACTTGCTCCAATTTGTTTTCCATCATGTATAACAAAGTGCTTATTTACTTTTTTTTCACTTTGCCCTGCCTGGACAATTAAACCCCTGAGTCATTTTGCTTTTATTTCAAATCAGTTTCATTCCCTGGTTCACCGACTTGCCCAGAGTTTTATAACACTTAGATACCAGAAGGGAAAAATGTCATTAAAACCCCTGAAGATGTTGAAATTCATATGCTTAAATTTACAGTGCTTCAGGGCTGCCCATTAATTTGATGAATTCCTTGAATTCTCTCTATGTGTGTGTGTCCTTATTAGTATTTTTAGCAGCAATGGGATATATTAATAGTCATTCACCTCTGGAGAAATAGAGCTGTGTGAAGTAGCAGATGCAGCTGAACAACGTGGACAGCCTTGAACCTGGGACAACAGAGGAGCCCTGGCTGAGATATGTTGGCAGAAATGTTTGTGGGGAAATAGCTGCCCACATTTAGCCCTGACCGTCTGCCTAAGGCAGGTGAGATACACATCTCATTCACACCAATAGACATAAGTGAGAATTAAAAGCCTTTTTTTGGACTGGGAGCACTTTTCTTATACTGCATTTAGCACCTGGTGATCACAAGCATGGCAAAGATTCGTACTTTCCCCACCAACCTGGCTACATCTAAGGATTCTGCCTCTTTCCATGGCTGGGACCACTTTCAGCACAAAGTTTTGTTACATTCAACCGGTTAGCTTTTAAAACTTTCAACCTGAGAAGAGTTTGCCAGAAACATGCACAGAGATGGATGTAAGAACGCAAGGATGGATTAGGTGCCCACATCTTTATAAAGCAAAAGCATTTCCAAACAGTTGCAATTTGTTGACTTCTAGGCATTTCCCATGGACAATGAAGAGGTGCTTTGAAATTCTGCGTATACTGTACAGCACACATGACCTTTTACTTTGTCTCCTTTCACTGGTGTTTAGGAAGTAGCTAAACTGTGAGCTACTCCCTCTGCAGTGTGAGACACTTCATTAACTGCAAGGGAAAGACAAGAATGGTACAGGAGAGATGAGGGGCAGGTCTGCATTTTACTGATGGGATCGCAATTAGCAGCTTCAGTTGTCTGTAGGAAGAGAATTTGGCAAGTTGGGATGTTTTCAGGGCTTGGCATTAGGAGGAAGCCAGCAAGAGAGAGAGAGAGAGGAAAAGAAAAAAAGGAGAAGTCTAGGTCACAAGTATAATAGAAGAGAACATAAAGCCAGCATTTTCCAGCTCATTGTTATACAAGTCCTGTCTGTGCCTGACAGACAGTCTGTGCTACTCCACAACAGAAGTGACCCATCTTACTTCTTTATTGTTCAAACAAAGGAAGTCTCCAATTAAAATATCTTGAGTTTATTTCAGTACTTTGCACTCTGGGAGCCTCATTGATTGGAAGGGAATTCTGCTCTGCTGTGAAGAAATACACTCCTTTCATGTACATCCTGCTTGTCCAGCTTTTGTTAGGAAATGTGTCAAATCACAGAGATCAGATTGTAGCAGAGACTCAATAGATCATCTAATCCTATCCCTCCACTCCAGAGGCTGTTCCAGGATGGTGTTTTTCTCCATGGTTCATAAAATCCTTCTGCAAGGGTCCTCACCCTTGCTTGAGCTACCTGGTTCCTAATTCTTCTGATATCTAATTTAAATCTCCATTGCTGCAGTTTACACCCACTGTTTTTGCTCTAATGGGTTCGAGGGGATGTTATAGCACAGAGTTGGACAACTGTTGGGGGAACAGTCCCCTTTTCAAAGCAGAGCTAGCTCTAAAGTCAAAGCAAGAGGCTTCTCTCCCTGGGTGACAACTGTTAACTTATTTGAATACCATTACCAAATCTTCTCCCTGTCCTCTAAGCAGTTTGGCATCCACTGTTTGAATATTCTTTGTAGGTCACATTTGTTAGTTTGTTTTTATTGGTCTTTTCTGTGTTATTAGTCACAGCTGTGTATCTGAGGGATGTTGTAGATATGTGCTTGCACACATAGACAGATAATTTTGATGAGTAGATGAAGAAACCCAGAAGTCTTTCCTTAGCAAAATGGTTCAGTAAAGTGAACTTAATTCTGCAAGCTGGGAGTAGCAGACTGAGTTGTACAATGTGAAATGCAATGAAACATTAAAGGCAACAGAGTCTGTGCTTGGCTTTTAGCCATTTCAGCAGGTCCTGGTGAAGGTAAGAGTCTCTCTAGTCTCTTTTCAGAGCACATTGGCCTGCTTGTCTGGTTGGCATTGCTGTGACTTTGACCACCAGTGAGATTTTAACCTGCTATCTCACCCAGCTGCTCTGCTTGCTGATAATGTGACTTTGAGGAAACAGACTGAGCAGGAAGGAGCTGGAGCTTTTTGCAGGATCACTGGCAGGTTGCACATTGGACCCTGGCTGTGAGCAACAGGGATCACTTTTTATACATTGATTGACATGGTTTTTCAGATATCTTGATGGACAAGAGAATTGGCCCATAGTAATCTGGATGAACATAGCTCTGAAAACTCAAGACAAAGAAGCAAGGAAGTCAAACTGCAGTGCTAGTTTATTTATCCAGGAGTTGCCTTATCTGTAAGCGCTTCCTTGCCCCACCATGCAACTACTTCTAAAAGATAACATCATTTTAACTTTTGCATGTTACTAGTGTGGAGGAAATCCAAATATAGATCAGGCTCCATTGTGTCAAGTGTTGGAGAAACACAGAGAAGGGAATTCAGTGATTACAGACAAAGCATAAAAAAAGGATAATAGAATGATCCATGTGAACTTAATACAACTAAGATATAAATCTTGCAAAGCAGTGAAAGCTACTTAATGTTTACATAGTTCTGGGGAGTTTCTGTGGCACAGGATTGTAAGAAGGACTCAAGAAAGGAAGATAAAGCAGCTGCCATAAATTTAGCATTTTGTAGTAGCTGCTGTATAAGGATTGTATTTGTCACAGTTAAAACTTAGATTTTAAACAAGCTTAGACACATGTACAATTACAATGCCAATAGTGTGTGGGCTGGTATTGTCATGTCTTACTGGATAGGTATTTTTACTTTTATTTTACTCATTATGTTATTAGAAAGTGATCAGGATGATATTCTACCTGTAGCTAGTTCTGGGTCTCCTAGAGCATAGAGAACATTCCTGAAATGGCAACTAAGAAAATAAAGTTGATTAGCAGTTGGCTTTAATTACTGCAGGGGTGTTCACATGCTGCCATTAGAATATCCTTAGACCCCTGCAAACCAAAAGAACTTGAAGAATCACTAGTGTAGAGTGAATAAGCAGGGAAGAGTTGAACTTCCTGTTTTCATTTTCCCTGGCAGATGTTTGGTTGTTGAGGCACCAGAGCACTGGGTGCTGGCAGAGGCGTTTATGGATGACCTGCTGTCCTGTATTGGTGCCTCTGGGGCTGCCACCAAGCTGTGCTGGAGGCACAGCAGCTGGTGTGTCACCATGGGGTGCTTGGGGTAATGGCTGTCATTTCCTGGACTGGTGGGAGTCACAATGGTCTTCTGCTCAGTCGCCACCTGGTCCCTGCCACACGCCGTGGGGATTGATATAAATCAAACCCTTTCTGCAGTGGGGGCCTTGAGAAAACAAATGGATGTTTTCAAGTACAAGAAAGGAAGTGACAGGGATGTAGCCCTGGCAGGCTGGCACTGAGCTGGGGAGCTGTTGTGCTGTTTGAGCTGAATGCTGAAGGAAGTAATGAACGCAAAAGAACATCTCTGGGAGTATTGGAAGAGTGATCAAAGGCTAGAGCAAGACAAAGGACACATCTTCCCTTATTGTTTATGTGAGCTTCAGGCTGAAATAACAGCTAGGGATGAGATGTATTCTGAAGACATGCAGGCCACATGTCACCCAAGAAAGTGGCTTGTAGTGAACAACCTTTCACAAGCTTCCAGGAGACAGGAGACCTTTAAGCTCAGAGAGCTCCTATCATATGTCTCATTTTGAATGAATGAACCTTGACAAACAGATGGATCAAATGGTATCCTTCATCCTTTTTGCTGATAGTCTAGATTTGCTTCTTGTTTATTAAACATAGACTCAAGGTGTGTCTGCATGGTTAAGGTTAGTCTTTTCAAGTTGGTCTCAGGGGTGAGAGAACAGAAAACCAACAGAGTATTGGATGTTCACACCCCCTGGCAAATTCAGGGCATATATGGGTTCTTGTGCCCAGTACTTAGCAGGACATCCAGGATCTTTGTCTTTGAATGAAAAATAAAAGGGATAAGGGAGTGCACCCTCTGGAGTGCATTTTCCAGGACTCTCATTTTTCTGTGTGATGTCTGCTGCCTGAAAACAAAATACAAAGGTTGTCTCATCCCATCCCTGGCAGGAGCTTAGTCAGAATAGCCAGTGACTCTGTTATGGATATTTCTACACTAACAAAAGGGACAGGTACAGATGGTTCAACAGCAATCAGATCTACATTCATTTTTGTTCACTCTGTAAAAAAAACCCAAAACAAAACAAGACAACAAATAAAGAAGAAAAATGTAATTTCTATTTTGATAAATCTGGATTATTAAAGTTCCCCAGTGTAAATTGCTCATGAAGCATTAATTTTTATGCCAGTCAAGGAAAATTAAGTGGCCTAATCACAGTACATGTTCACCACTTCAGGAAGTGCAGCTTTTCCTGTGTTTGGTTGGAGGCTATTCCATTTGGCTGGATTCTTTTGACACTGCTTTGCCTGTGTGTGCAATTAAAAGACTTTTTTTTTTTATTAACCAGTTTTTACATTACACTCAGTGGCCCCGTCACACAACTAAATGACCCGTTTAACAAGCATGATAAAATCCTCATTAGGGCCTATTATAGGATTTAGTGGAATCTTCCTGCTTCAGTACAGCACAAGCCTAATCTAATTAACTCTGCCACTTAATTCTCTCCCTCCCTCTTCTTGCTGTTTATTGGGCTTTTTGTGGAAAACAGATCCAAGGAACACAATTAACGTAATTTATCCTGGAAAATCCCCAAACATTAGCAAGCTACAAATGTAATTGAAAAAGGCCTCACAGAGTTCATGCATACTAGGCAATTACTCCAAAACTACAGCACTGCATATTACCATGTTACTTATACTTTCCCAAGATGAGCAAGGAGGTAATTCTAGCAAGTGCATTCAAAGCCATAATTAAGGGTCATCTTTGGGCTTGAACAGCTTTCATGTTTAATCGAGGAAAAATGTGTGCCTTCAGGAGTGAAGCATTTTGCTAGGATGTGCAAAATGTAAAGGAACTGAATGTTGTGTTCTTGAGCTCATTGGTATAAATGACTCTGCTCTTCAGAACTGTAGGTGTGGACAGATGTTGGGACTCCTAGTTAGATACCTGTGAGGTGAGGCTGCTGTCTAAATGAAAAATTTCTGACACTTCTGTGTTAAAATAGGTATAAAGGTGACTGGTATGGGAATACAGTCTGAGATGCAAGTGGGAGAGTGGTCAAGGGGTGGGTGATGATATAGAAATATACAGGTCTTGTCTAGATCTTCATTTTAGTCTAATTTCTAGCGCTTGTAGGTTAGTAAAAATGGGAAAGATGCCAAATTAGCCCCTCTTAGAGGAACAAAAGGAGATAGGCACAAAGGGTTGCCCAAGTCATCCCTTACTTAGAGGGAGTTGATTTTATGGGTAGTTGCAAATAAACTGTCTGTGGACCTTGACTTCCTCCTTCTGGAAGAAATTAGCCAAATCCCTTAGCTACACTGAACAGCAGTCAAGTGTTACAAGCAAATAATTGAAGCATAGGATGAAGCAGAATTCAGTCCACATCTCCCATCTTTCTCTGAAACAACAGAGGGGAATTTTTTTAGTCTTGTACACATTTGGTCTCTTTCGAAGTTGTCAAATCAGGGCAAGCTGCCTTTTGGGCAATGTGCTTTCATGTCACTCTGACTACTAGATGGAATTACCTCATTTGCATTATGCAGGGAGCTGGACAAGTTGACATGACATTCCCTTGGAATTTTCAGTACTACATGATATTAGTCTCTTATTAGCTTAGGCCTTGGTTTTTGGAAGCTTGACTCCCAGGGAAGTTCAAAACTGATTTCCTTGAATGTAGAAAGCTTTTGAAAAATTAGACATAGTTGCTGCTGTTCATTCTAGAAACCCCACTTTTGGTCTATATTCTCTAGCACAGCTTCCTCTAAGAGTAAGAATTTGTAAGGATGAAGCCTGAGGATAATCAGACACTGAAGCTCTAGTGGAAAGAATCAGAAGCCAAGGCTGAGCTATACAACAGCCTCCTTACCCAGGAGTAAGGGCGTTATTGTGTCTGAGCTAAATTCTTTAATGAATCAATGCATTTTGAATAATAGTAGTTATCCGTGTGGTGAAGAAAACCCTTAATTAGTTTGCAATGATCTGAGAGGCATGTTGTGCCCACACACAGCTGCTCTGGCGTGTGTGGATCAAATCAACAAGAATGTCTCAAGCATTTTTTTAAAGTGTTTTGGGGACCTGGTGTCTAAAAGATGGAATTAGCAGTGGGCAGGATGCACTGCATATTGCCTAGCTTTGTGGAATCTCTGCTGATGTGGAAAAGGATTGCTGCTACCAGTTCTCAGAAACCATCTTAGGACAGTGACCAAGATTTGTCAGTCTGGTACAGAAGAGGTTGGTGCCAGGTCACAGGCACCTCCCACTGCCTGGAGTTAAGCTCTGTCCTCCCCACTGATCCTCCCCCTGAACATGGGGGCTGAGTTTGCCCTGTTTTGTAGGCATGCACCAGAGTCAGAGCAGGCATTTTGGGGCCAAAGAAAGACACAGCTTATGTGCCCAGCAGTAGGTAGGACTAGGTGACCTCCAGAGGTCCCATCCCACCAACATTTCTGTGATCCTCTGTATTTTTTTGCAAAGTAGGCTCCATAGCGATAAAATTGATGTGTCAGTTTATTATCCTTGGAATGGGTTTAAATAAATTGAAAGAAAAAAATGCTTTGATATTTAAAACAGTTAATGCACTCCATAAAAGNTTTTTTTTTTTTTTTTGTTTTTTTTTTTTTTTTTTTTTTTTTTTTTTTTTTTTTTTTTTTTTTTTTTTTTTTTTTTTTTTTTTTACTTCCAGCTTTGTTTTGTTTTTCAGGTTATGTAAAATACTGGTATGAATTCACATTACAATGAGGTCACTGAAAATACAGTTGTGGTAAGCCAATAGAATATGATAGCCTGAGTGCTTTTTTGAATTCATAATTATTGTATTTACCTAATTAACAATTTTGTTAATTAGGCTTCTAAAAGATAAAAATAATAGCCACCTTGAGTGGTTTCCTAGGGTGTAGGAGCTGCTGTTCATCTTATTTCTACTGTGCTGGGGCTGGAAATAAGAGAAAGCTTCCTGTCATTAGTGCTAAGGTTGATTTCAGCAATAAAGGAAACTGGCTCTTTGTTTGTTTGTTTGTTTCTTCCCTGTGCAAACACAATTCCCTGTGATAACTTAGTGTGAAACTACTAAATAAACAGCTTCATAAAGGAAAGGAATTGGAAATGTCCTTCAATGATGAAATGGATCTGCATTCACAGTCACCCTGGGATGGAGCATCATGGAGGAGAAACATGCCAAAGGATGTATAAGTACTAAACTATGACAGCTTCATGCTCTGCAATGTGGTGTTGTTTGTTACCAAAAAGCAGGTGTGCTCACAATGTGATCATACCCTGGCTCATGCCAGGCCAAAAAATGTCCCAGTAATTCTTGCTGGAGTCATCTCTGAAGTGAGAAAGGAAGATGTCCTGGTTTATTATGGGTATGACTGTAGACAAGAGTCCCAAACAACACCAGATCCACAGCTGGGCTCAGCAGGAGTGGGCTTTGCTGTCTCTCTGAAGTGCATTGCCTGCTTGGTAATTACAACTTGGATTTTGTGTTGGAGGGATGTATATCCAAGGCAGTGTGATTCCAGTGCTTGGGCAGGGATCTTCTTGGCAATGAATGAAACTACTGTTCTAAAACAGCGAGGAAAACATGGAAGCTGCAAGTAGAGTAGGCCACCATTCTTGGCCTGCATTCACTGAAAAAAATTTTCTGGCCAGCCCAAGAAACCTGCACACTGCAAGTGTTGTGGTGGCCATGAGGTGTGTGTGAGCAGCCTGAGCACTGTGCCTGTGGAAGGTGTCCCTGCCTGTGGACATCTTTAGGTTCCCTTCTGACCCAAACCATCCTATGAGTCTATTAATACCTGTGGTTGGTGGATGGCTCTTTGAAAGGGGGTGGTCTCTGGGCTTTCTGGGATTTCATCTGAAGTCAGCTTTAGACTGTTCCAGAGCAATTGATAAGGAAGCCCCTGGAACAACTACAGAAAAATGAATGAGGCAGCAAGCTCACTGACAGCTCGTATCAGTGACCGTCTCCCTTTAGGTAAGCACAGCCACAAAGCCCTGGAGAGAGCTGGTGGTTCCTTCTCAAGCCGAATTTCATGTCTCACTCCAAACTTTCCTCTTTGTGCTGGGAACATGGAAGTATTTGAGTTTCAAATACAAGTGGAGGGTAAGGGATTACTGGAAACCAGTTTGGCATTTGCTGGTAGACACAGCAGTGCGATATGATCAGACTCTGTTGGGAGGATCACATCAGACAGCCCTGCTGGAGTGGGAGCTTTGGTGCCAGCTGGGTTGGCCTGTGGTTTGTGGATCTAGATGAGTCAGCTTGGAGAGGTTTCCCATTAACAGGCGAACAGGGAAATGATGTCCTCACTGGGAGTAACATTGCCTTCACCTTGGAGACCGAGCGGATGGAAACACTTGGAGCTAATGTTGTCAGAGCATGTGTGCTCTAAGGGGGTCATTTCTAGATTGCTTTATGCCTATTAGTCTTCTGGTCTGACTGTTTCTTAATTCAGGTCAAAAACCCCCTGCTGTAAATATCTGTTCTGATATTTTGTGTTTGGTAGGCCAGACTTCTTCACTGTATTGACTCTTGTTTCATCAACAGCTTGACTGGAAAAGCTGTCCAGTCTTGATTCCAGGTCTCCCATTGATAGAAAATCATCACAAGTGCAAGCAGTCATAACTCTTAATTACCAGAACTGTTATGTGTTTCATTCTTGTTATCTCCCTGCAGTCTCTATTTGTGGGATTGTTTTTGTACCAACCTACTGACTTGAAGAGTGCGTAAGCCAAGTATGGTTCCCTGGATAATTACTGAAAAGAAGACAGCAGCTTTTGCCTTGGCCATCTCAGCTCTGAAGGCTGACAGCTTGTCTCTCAGGTGGGAGGACTGAAGGAGGGCTATTTAACTGTATGGATGGGATTAAGGGAGACATGGGAAAAAAAACTACTGAGAGTCGTGTCTGCCCCTAAAAGGCAGGAGCCGATGGTGAGGTCTTAATTTTCACAAAAGCACAGACAACTGTCTGATGGAAATGGGTTGTGATTTGTCATTGTAACTGGAGGGTAAATAAGTGGGCTCTTGTTCATACACACAAATTTCTGCCATGCTGACTCAGCCTATTCTGTAGTTTTCTGTGGGGGTACCTGACACTCAGCAGGTTTTAAAGACCACACTGTTTTGGAGGACTCTGTGGGTATGTTTGAGGGAAGGTAGTTGTCTGTGGAGGCATCCAAGGTAAACTGTTTCCCTGTAAAGAAAATGAGGACTGGTCTCCTTTGGTCTCATTTGCTGAAGAGCACAGAGCTTTCTTGGCCCTGCAGACTCAACGTGACAAGAAATTCCTCCACTGTGGAATCTCTTTCTTCTTTTTCTATTTCATTTTATGGTAAGAAAGCTGAAATAATAAGGAATTCCATTTTAACTCGATCACCCCAACCTTGGTCTGACTAATATTTTTGATTTAAGCCCTCAGAGTGTTTCAGGTTTCGTGATAGCTTTTTGGTTTGCTGTTTGCCAACATTATAGCAGGGAATGACTCATATTCTCCATACTGTGAAGGAGGGAATGTGTAAGGTTTTGTTCCCACTGGCAGACTGTGGAACACACAGTAATTTGAAGTTCTGTCTCCCAAAGCAAGAGTAGACTCAGGCACAAGAAAAAATGGCCAGTCAATTTTTCTGCTTAAAAATTAGCTTTTAAAAAATAAATGTACCAGTTTGCTGGGGAAAAATAGTTTTTGATAAAAATGTGAGTACCATGAAGACTGATTTTTTTTTTCTAAGTTAGCAGTAAGTCTGTGGTACCTCCAGGCAGCTGTAGTTCAAACCTTGTTTTCTCCTAAGAGAAACAAGTTCAACTACACTTCCCATGCCAAATGGTGGAACAGCAAGAGCTCTTGAAAACTTGCAATGAAAGGATCAACTTGCTTTTTAATGACTTTAGTGTCTATAGCTCAGTTTCCCTAGTTGTTCAAGTAGGTGCAGCCACTATACCACTGGGGTACTCCATAAGACATGGCTAGCTAAATCTTGCATTCTGTTTCTCAGCTGAAAAATGCTGTTTCCTTCTCAGTACCACAGCTGGGAAGTGTGACCAGGTCAAGGGAAGGCACCTTTAATGGTTTTAAATAAGTTCCCTTGAGTACCAGTAATGCTGTGACAGCAAGAGCTTGCTCCAGGCATTTGCTTCTTCTCAGCATGGGGGACAAGAGCCACCAGAGCTGGAAGGTTGCTCTGTGCATGGCTTGTCCCTTGCTGGGGTTTTTGCTGACTGGGACAGGGCATGAGTGTGTTTGGGCTGTGGCTCTCTGCTGGGGAAGCTGCTCTGGGTGATCCTCCTGGTTGAGAGAATGCCACCCAAGAGACCCCCTCTTTGGGACAGGCCAGAATTGTGTCTACTCCATATTTTCCACACCTCAGAATGTGATTTTCCTGCCTCTCATTTTGCTGCCCTGCTTGACTGCTGCTTCACTTTGCCGGAGCTCAGGGTCAATCTTTCCCAGGATTCAGCCTGGGCTGCAAAAGCCAGCCAGTTGACATGGACACTCACACACATCAGGAAAATGTCACTCACCTCTCCCTCTACAGCCCAGCAATATAGATGTATCCTTAGTGAACTTGCAAATCAAATTCAATTTCTTTCTCCTGCTCAAGTAATAAGGAGATTTTGTTGTTAACTGACAGGTGCCACTTTGAATTTCAGTGGTGAAGCTTAAAATGGTTTGTATGTAGGTCAAGCATGGATTACTCCATTTACAAACGTGATTTGGAAGAATCTCTTCTCAGAAAGCTTTTCTGCATTTTGAGGTATATGTAGACATTGCCATAGGCTAAAATGAATCAAAATGTTGCCAGAAACAGTGTGAATGAGGTGTCTAGTCCCTGTTTCGTAACTGAAAACAATTTTTAGATTAAAAAGAAGGAAGAGGCCTAAATGTCTCCCTGATGCTTATGCTCTTCTTCAATCCCTGTAAAACTTTTGCAGTAGAGTGGGCCTCTGTGAATTTTAATTCTCCCAGAAAAAGTGAGCAGCAGCTTTTTAATCTGTCCATGCATGAGAGAGACATATGGAAGACAGAGACTATTTTGGTGGAGGAGTATCTTTTACTGAGTGCTGTTACAAGGACAGCTCCTGGAATGAGAAGATGATGGGAGAAGTGGAAATTGTGATTTCACTCGACATAAAGTAAGATTTTTTTCATTAAAAAAGAGCATTTTCAGAATCATCCAACAGATTTGGGAGTTTGAGTCTCACCAATCTCCTGTTGGGTATATATGCTGGATTTGCACAGGCGTTTTTGAGGGTCTGAGCACAGATGGTGAATAACAACATGAAAAGATGTGAGAGGCTTTTTATGCCGGAAAGCTTTCCTTTTTTTTTTTTTTTTAGCTTTATAAGTTGGTCTAGTAATTAATTATATTCCTGAAAACTGCATTTGCTGAGGTACAGCATCACATTACTAAAACTTGTAACTATTTGCAGTTTACACTATGTCTTAGGTTCTTGTCCTTGGACATTGTACCATTCTTTAACTGGAAGCACAGATGAGTACTAGGATGGATAACATCAAAAGATTGTAAATTTCTGGACTTGAAAATATTTCAGGATGAATGGGACAAACCTCTCATAGGAGATGGACTGGGTCTATTCTGTCCACTTAGTTGAGGGGATGGAACAAGGCCTATCCTTTCAGCTATGAATTTTTAGG
This sequence comes from Hylia prasina, assembly GCA_013397195.1. Taxonomy (NCBI): domain Eukaryota; kingdom Metazoa; phylum Chordata; class Aves; order Passeriformes; family Sylviidae; genus Hylia; species Hylia prasina. The sequence continues at coordinate 1,235,008 of VYXD01012325.1, read as the reverse complement.
ATCGTACCTGAATTTCTAGGATCCTAGCGGAATGCCCTTCAGTTATGTGTTAAGTCCTGTAATATCTGCCTTGTGAGTTCTACTTTTTCCTTCACTTGCTATGGGAAAGAGTAGCATGAGAAGAGGCATGCTTCTTATGAGCTTCACCTTGCTTTTTATTGCTTCATTACCCCACGTCCCTTTTGGGGAAAGCAGACTGAAAACACATAGCTGGTACTCTCCAAAAAACTTTGAAATTGTTTTTGGTCTTGTGGGAGTCTGAGATAATTCTTGTTTCTTGCAGAGACAAGATTTACAGCAGAGACATGACTATGACAGTGGAAAGCCTGAGACCTCTCTTCCCTGCTGAGCATCTGTTCTTTCCACTGTTCAGGGCTTTTTGTGCGTAGTGTCTTCAGGAGCAACTGAAAGAAAGGCAATAAAACTTCGTGGGATGTGTGAAATGTGGGATTTGTAAAGCTAAGTCTGTGTGGGAGAAACATAATTTTAAATCATTAGGTTTGATTTTCTGAGTGCACGAGATATCAGGGTCCCAGCCATCATCAAATATGTCCAGATGGAGGTGCTGGGATCCAGCTGTCACTTCACTCTCATGTTAGTACAAGCAACTTTCAATAAGCCATTTTGGATCCAACCTCAAAGTATGGAGATGAAAATTAAAAAGCACATCTTGAAAGAAAAAGATTAACTCTATATGTATGAAGCTGTTTGCCTTTACTTATGTTTGTTTATTGCTCTTAGCAAAATTGCTTTTCAGTTGTTAAATTCATAGCTCATCGTGTCAGAGAATTATTAGATTTGAGTGAATCAGTGTTGTCATCCACTTAGACTTCCCACACTCCAGAATCAAAGCATTTTGGCCACTCTGCCTGTTTTGCATCCAGATGTGAAATGTGCAATATAACTGATTTGAAAAACTCTTCCACCCATTGCAGAGCTGTAATTTCACTCACAGTTTATCAACTGACAATAGACAAAAATGCTCATTTTCAATTTGAGGAGCTCTGTCTTGTAACAAATTAGTCTGAAGATTTGGGTTTTACTTATTAAGGCAGTGAAGGGAAGTTAACCTCAGAGATGCAGTGAACCTTTACAAAACCAAATTGTGTGAACAAGCAGCTGCCCAAAAATTATAAGAGGCCTCTGATTAAACTTCATTAAATAAGAAAGGTTTTTTTATGTCTGTGAGTAGGAAAAGAAACTTGAAACTCATGAGTTTTGATTCAGCTAAAATATATTAGGCTGCAGTCCAATGTCTTCTTCCAGTATTTGATGCCGTTGAGCACAGCAGTGGAAGCAGTATAATTAAAAGGGAATCAGGACAATTAAAGTGAAGAAAAAGCTCCCTCTGTTCAAAAAGGCAGTGGCAAAAGCAGATGATTAGGTTGTTTTGGAGGGTGGTTTTGGATTGTCAAAGTGAGATTAGCTTTTTCTAAGCCTTACTCTGATTTCTAGTTTTTAGCTGTTTTTCTCATTTCTTCCAATCTTTCTTTGCAGTTGATATGGAAATGGTTTTTTTGAAACATCTATTATTCCCTATCATCCATGAAAACAACTTGATGCATTTTACAAAAGAAATCACTTCCATAGCTTCCATTTTGCAGAAGGAAAAAAGTGTGAAAATTGACTTCAGATATAAGTGAAGCCAAATTTTGTGGGCCCTATGAAAACACAAAAATCCTCAAGAAGTTCCACTGTGTTTATTTGGAGGCATTTATTCTCGCTGGATCCCAGAGGGTTGCTGGTTCTGGGATGGAAGATAGACACCATCTTGCCCCTAAAACAAGGAGTTTTTTCAATGGAGTAATTAATAGATAGATGGATTTTTTAGGTCATCAGAGCATACTTCCCAGCATCCTGTTCAACTCAGGCTGCAGAATTTTCCCGGCATTCTCCTCAGACATGCTGAAATAGATCAAAGCTCTTTTCTTTCTCCTCACAAGTCTACAGCACTAAAACAAGCTAGTGAATTTCACATTTAAATGTTATCTCAAATAGAACATTTTTTTTTCTGTGAGATGTGGGAAACTATTGAATGTTGAAAAGACAGGAAAAAACCCAGACATCTCAGAGAATAAAAAGCTTATGAATGGATTTTACCACTGGGTAGGAAGTTCTTCCCACCAACAGAGATGTGGAAATGCCTACATGTAATTATGTATTCACTTGAATAAAAAGGAAATGGTGTATTTGGAATTAGCTGCACGTGGCAATGTCCAGACATGCAGATGAAGGAGATCTATGGAAATCAAAGATTATTATGAGATGAACCAGAACACATCTTCAGAAGAAGTAATAGCAGAGATGGACTAGACAGAAAGAACAGCAAATAACTCAGAGGGGTGGAGTTGCCTAGTTTTTGCCTGGAAACTATATTAGGAAAAAGAAAAAAAGATTCCAGTGAATCAAGTTTCTGTAACCCTGACTTAAGGATATGAAGATATGGAGGAATCATGATTTCCTTTGATTTGTTAATCCATAAACATGGATTAAAGTGTTCCCTTTACATCTGTTTGGAATTTGCTTGTCTCTGAGTTAATTTTACTTTCTCAGCTGATGCAAAAATCACACCAATTCCACTCCATTCCAAGCTTGAGCCAACCAAAATGAGTCATGAGTCAGTGTCAGACAAACCATGAACAAATGATTGCTCATGCATTTCCTGTCACAGCCTGTCTACCTCAAGACCCACAGAAAGAGAGAGACAGAAGTATCCTGAAGGGAGAATTCACATCAGAGGCAACCAGTGGCATTGAGCCTTTATCCAATGCTGTGTCAGAGTCAGAACAGTAGAAAGAAATGTGAGTTACACAGGACTTCAAATACAATTTTGGGAAAAAAATCCCAATGCAGAAGGAATTGTTGCCTTTCAGAGAGCATAGAGTGTTTCAGGAGAGCAAAATTTCATAGGGTGCATCAAAATCTTCGGTTGATATGAGAAGAAGCACAGCTGCTGCTGCTGAAAGTAAAAGCAAACCAAGCCATAAAAATTAAACTGGCAGGAGAAGTTGTGGAAGCTGCAAACAGGTCTCCAAGCCTGCAACATAGAGCAGTGGAATGGCAGAGCGTGAGAAGTGCTGGGGCTCAGAGAGTGTTGACACAGGTAATCTGTTCTGTAGGACAGGGAAATAGAGGGCAAACTTGCTGTATTGCTAAATCTGAGGAAAAAAATTAGAGGATGATTCACAGAGCTAATATACAGGTATGAGATGTACTTTTGGGCTGTGTACAAAAGGGGAAAGTGCTGTCATTCACACAGTTTAGGAGAGTTGCCTTCAGCTGCCTTGACATGAAAAGTTTCGGAATGGGGCTGAGAACTCTGGAAACTTGTTGGAAAGTCTTCAGTTTTGAAGGTCTGAGACTATGCCAGTGCTTCTGACCTTGCTTTTACCAAGCATCCCCTGCTGAGAAAATTCAAGCCTGGATCTTTAAAGTGTAACAGTCATATAATTCCTGCTGCTCCTAATGGAGATATTCTGCTGCCTGCTCTGAAGGCGGCTTGCTGTCTCTGTCCTGTGGTTTCCAGTGGAATTTAGATAAATTGTTTGGTGCTGGGCTCTACAATGGCCCAGAAGGTACAGACAGAGCCTATAGCAACTGCACTTGAGTACCTTTCCTCACTAATATGTGTACTTTCATTATATGTCCAAAGTTAGGTGAAGCTGAGTCTGGTTCTTTATAAACCACCTGGAGAACAATCCTTTCTTTGGAAAAATTTTTCCTTTCTATATACATGACTTTTCCCAGGCAGTTTCCTGTCTGTGAATTTTCTTGTAACAGTTTCTGAGGAGTGGCTTGCCTTGAGACATTTTTACCTGCTTGTTTGTTCTTTCTGGACAGCTCCTATTAAATTAAACCATATATCCATTCATACAGACAACATCCCAGTAACCAAGTCAATACGCACGAGTCATAAATTATTACAGAATGGGTCCAAATCCATCACTCAGGCATCCATTGATTATCTATACAGCTACTCTCTGTAAGTGAACACTTTGTATGCAAGGTCACTGTAGAAATCCAGCTATTTTTAAAAGGCCGTTAATAGCAACACGGAAGCAGGCTTTGATTGAACTGGAAGTGTAATTTTCAATTAAGAGCCTTTACTCAGTCTAACTTCCATTAGGGTCTAATTAGATTTCAGGAAGACACGAAGTTTCAGACGCTTCAGCCTCTCCATTAGCTGACACCATATGCTTTGTGGTTTCCTTTGTGAAGTCCCGATTAATTTTCCAGCGTTAATTTTAACTCTAGCTGAGATGCTTCACCAGGGACCTGATTAATGGACTAGCTGTAACCAGCCCATCCCGGCTTCTTTTTGCCATCAGTTATACAGTAATGAGGTTAGTGAGCATCAGACTGATAAGTTTTTTTCTCTACTACTCTGGGAAATGCAAATATTTCATTTGGATTGTGTAAGGAAAGGAACAGTCCCACCAGCTTGTCATCTGAGTTAGTTTGCTAGGTTACAGACCCTCTCCCAACCTATTCTTTCCTGCATCACTTTGTCTCTGTGATACCTACAGCATCTACACAAACCATGGATCTGTAAATATACCTTGGACAGTAATTTTAAAATAAACTTTCATGCTTCCTGTTCAGCCCTTTTCCAAATGCTTTGCTTGATTCAGAGACTGACAGTTTGGTAGAGCACCTCTAGCATGAAGCCACAAACTTCATCTCTTCTGATATTCCTTCAGCTGAAACAAGATCTTCTGGGACTGTGGTTTCTGATACAAATAGAACAGGTTCTTGTCAGTACTCCCAAAAAATGTTGATTTGTGTAAAGTTTTATTATAGTAAAAAAAATGGACACTTGTGGTTGAAGAAGCATTAGCTGGAGATCCATCTCATGTTGGTGATGAGAGGTGCAAGAGACTTGTGCTCATTGGAAGGGGTTTTGCAACACAGACAGTGTAAATCAATTTTGAATGAGGACCCATTTTTGCTGGGCACACACCAGATATCACAAATTAGATCTTTGAATGATGGTCTCTTTTTTTACAGCAGTCAAACAGTGGGATTTGCACTGCTGTTCAAGCAGCTCTATTTGAAAGGCATTCAGGTATGCCAAGATATTGAAAAAGGGTGTGACATGGGCAGATGGGTGATGGGACACCCATCAAACTGGTAATCCTTGACAGATTTTGCAGGCAGTAGAATATATATAACACATTTCTTGCAGCTCTACTTGCTGTTTGTATTTCAGCCCAAATTATATTAGCTCCTCAGCATAAACCTGAATGATCTGCAGTAAATAAAAAATCAAGTTAGGTAACTTTTGACTTAGAAATAATCAAATCCACCACTGAAGTATAATGTAGTACAGTCATTTTCAGTCTGTGAGGATCTTGCCTATGATCCACAGGGAGAAGAGCTGCAGCAGGGCTCTGTCTGGGAGGTGCTATTGTGCTTCCATAGCTTGTGCTGTTGTGAAGGCCCATAAGATCACCCAGGCTGTGCATCAAGTCCATCTTTATGACATTCAGATCCTGAACTGCTGCCTCAGACACACTTGGGAGATAAACACAGACCTTCTGTATTTAGGGGATTCCTCCCATGTCCTTATTTCTCTGTGTGGTTCTGTCTGCCAGGCTTTCCTTTAAAACAAGACAGTGCAGTAATATCTTATTGACTAAGTTTTATAGGAAAAGAAAGAGTTGTAATAACTTTTTATTGACATTGCTCTTCCAGAGAGACGTAGAAATAAATCACCAGCCTGCAGGAGTCAGAATTCTCTCATTCTTTCTGGGACTGCAATCCATGGGTTTCACAGCAGGAGTTACCCATCCTAGAATCATAAAATTTTCTGAATTGAAAGGGACCCACAAGTGTCATCTGGCTATTTTCTGTCAAAAAACTCCCTCACCAAACGTGGTTGAAATGAGCCCAAAGGATGGAAAGGTGCTGGGTTTGTCACTGACAATAGGACAGACCAATAGTGCCTGAGAGCTGAGGCTCTCTCAGTGGCAACCAAGAAGGTAAGAAAGGGTTAAGCAATGAGATATCCCAGGCAGAGAACCTAAATACAATGTGAAACTTCATGAATTTTTTTTCCATTTGATTTTAGCTCTTTGCAATGTGAATCCTGTAAGGAATAAAGGAGCTGAGGGTGGGAAGGGTGGATTATATATTTTGGGTATAAATCAGATAAAGAGAATGATTAATAAGTGTAGGTTTTTGCTACAGTATTTTATGAACTCTGTCAATAACCTCCCTCCTTCCTCTCTTTCCCAGCCTCAAAGCAAGGGCCTAAAATTAGATAGCTGATTAAGGAGAGCTGCAGGGTGAACTAATGCATCAGTCTTGCTTGTAATGAGGAACATGGGTACATTTGTGCAGTGATGAACCTCGGGGCCAGGGGTGGCTGGATACTGAACGTTTTCCGTATTGATCTTCCCGTGCAGCTGCTCCTTCCCAGCGTTTCTGAATGGCTGAATCTGATCACAGGAGCTCTCTGGGAAAGTTGGCTGCTGGGGACTGAAGTGGGCAAATCTGTTTTCTTTTTAATTCCGGGTGAAAGAGACTGAGCAGCTTTCTAGACTCTAATTTGTTTGCCAACAAAATGGGCTGTCTCATGCCCATTTCCCCTTTCACCTCCCTCCGAGAAATGTGTAGCAAAACCACACTGAAAAGTTCACCTTGCCCTAGAGAACCTTTTCTTAGAGTTTTTTACCCTTAAAGACACATCTTATGGTCCTTTTTAAAGACTAATGGCCCATTTCATATACCAGATGAAGAGCTTCTGTTAGACAAAGAGTAAAGATGTGTCCTACATCACAGGAGCAGAAATCCACCAGAGGGAAAAAAAGCCTGAACCTCCTATAAGAAAGAGGAAATAAAGTTCTACTAAACAATTTGATTTATGAATGAAATTAAACTAAATAATATTGCTGCATATTACAAACAAACTAAACCTCTTCTGGTGTCTAAGCCAGCTTCAGAACTGCTTTTTCTCTTGTAAGCAAAACCCTCTTACTAAACCTCTCCTTATCCTCTGATACAGTTCAGTCACATCTAGAAAAACATTTTAGGAAAGGCCTATGGACTCTCCTGGGATTCAGGATTATCCTAAAGGATGACTAGAAGGTCAAGTAAGTGCCAAAATATGGAGATGCAATCCTTTTACCTATCCACTTTGGCTTCTGCCTTAACATCACAGACTTCTTTGCTTAGAGTTTGTAGTTCCTGAGAGAACTTTCATGGTTCAAGCTGAGCAATCCCTCTTGATTTAAGCCAGAAGACTAACCTTCATGTGCCCACATTCCTGGGCAGAGCAGAAAGTTGTTCCAAAACAGATAGTCCCATGATCACCCAAATAATGCTTAAGGAGAGAGCTGTAGGCTTATGCCACCTATGGGCTCTGTTCCCAGAATTAGACCCAAAGCTTTTATCTTGTCTATTTTATCTTCTGCTCTGCTGTTTGTGGGGAGCAGAAGTCCCAGGAGACAACAGCACAAACACAGCTAGAGAAGGAGAACTTCTCAGCCTTTTCTGGAGGCTGAGGACTCTCTGATACTGAAAAGTCATCTAAGAAGGGAAACGTATGACCATGTAAGTTTTTTGCTGCTGCTTGGTTGTTCAGTTTTTCACTGTGCTTGGAAGATGCAGGGGCAGGTACCCCAATAAAAAAGCTGCTCCTGGACATGAGTCTGACACAGTGGAACGTCACAACATGCCAACAGATCCCCAGTGAGAAGACACAAGATCTAGGCTAAGAAAAATACCCTTTCAACATTCCTATCTCTTGCAGAATACTTACAGTCACTTCAAATTCAAGGCTGAAAGCCACTGAAATCTCTGCTTTCTCCAAGAGAAAGGGCATCTACTTTCTCATGCTTTCAGGCTCTAGGTGTCAGAACCACATTCCCCCTGTTTGCTTGCTCCCTGCCACTCCCGACTCTTGTGGTTTAAATCAATGTTCCAGAGAAGAAATAAGGAGAATTTCTTGGAGATTAAAGGACTCTGTGAAGAGAAGCAAGGAGGAAAAAAAGATGTGTGCTTCAGTTTAGTGGTTAGTGATTTGTGTCCTTTTCACTCTGTCACCAAAGGAAAGAGAAGGGAAAAAAAGAAGAGGAAGAGAAAAGTTAATGAGGGAGAAAGTTCACAGGTCTGTCAGTTTAGACTTAAAGCTTGAGGAAGGAATTTAGTATTCTGCACAATTGCTTCCTTCTTCTTCTTGCTGCAGTTGCTTCTCCACTTGCTAATTCATCTTAATTATAGAATATTTGGACAGCTCAGAGCAAAGTTCTCTGTTGACAGTGCTTGAACAAAAGAAAGTATTTGGAATAGATGCTGTGCTGAGGAACTCTAATTGGCTTGCCATGACTGACAGTGCTACAGATTACACAAGTGGGGCTGGTGGTGTGCCTGGATTTTGTACATTTTGCCTTGATCTGTCTGTTCTCTCACTGTTCTCCCATATTCTCCGATCCTCTCTGTCTCCTTGCATCTTGCCCCTCCTACAGGGTGAAGTAACTGGGGTGAAAAGCTTCAGGTACCTGGAAGATTTGAACAGGATATTTATTAGAAAATGGAGGGTGTCTTATTGCTGAAGAAATCCATGGGCAACTCTGCTTGATCCTGGAAACAGGGTATTAACAATAATACATTAATAATATTGGTAGTTTTAGTAGCTTGATTGCTGCAGAAATAAGGACTCAAGTAAGATGACATTTATGACTGGATAGATAAATGATTTTCACCTTGGATCCACAAAGAAAGACCAGAGGGCCAAGTAGAGGGTCAGGCTCAGATCATGATGGCTACAGAGCTGAGAAGGAGCACAGTCCAGTGCCAGGAAGGAATAGGGCTTCTCTTCATCTCAGTGGATGTTGTGTCCCTTTGCTGGTAATGCTCTCTGCATAAGGCCAACATGCCCTCAGCTTTGGGCTTGTCCATTTTCCTTGAAGCCACATGGTTACCCTACAGATGAGTGGGAAATATTTTATTTTAAAGAGGTTATTATCTCCCAGGACAACCAAAGTGAAATTGCCACTCTCCTTGGAAATAAGCAGTGGTGCTTGAATGCCATGCTATTCTAATGCATCTCAGTCCTGCTGGGAGTGACCTTCCAGAAACTTATTTTCTCTGCAAGAGAGCGCACCCCCAAAGCCATCCCATTTTCTCCTGCCTATCTATGTAGACCAGAAAGGAAGTTTTATTTAGGTAGCTCTCTCTTTGCACTTTAGACCAATTACCTTTTTTTTGTGTGTGTGAAGAGCACAGGGAGGTCTCTTTCAGCATAAGAAGATGCCTCTAGATGGTTTTAAATGGTAGAAAACAAATTACACAGTTTATTAAAGAGGAGAATATTTCAAGGACAAGTGGTCTAAAACACAGTCTGCTGCTTTATTTTATAATATGGAAAAAATTGTATTATAGTTTGTATACCACTCTCCATCTCTTTCCCAAGATCTTTGTATAAATGTGAAAAAGTTACACGTTTTTCAGTCATGATAAGCCCCAGAGAGAGCTATGCAATGGAGTCCATTCACTCTGCAGTGTCCAGTGTTGTTGTTTCCTGTTTCTCCAGTGGGCTGGGCAGCTGGGAATGCTCCCCAGCATTCCTAGACACACTTAGAGCAGGCAGAGGAAGGCTCTCCTTGACCTCTCCTAGTCACTGAGATACACCTGTGGTAAAAAATCAACCAGAGCAGAGGGTAGCCCACTCAGTGCTCTGTTACTTAGATAAGATGCTGTTAATATTAATCCCTTTATCACTGAAATTGGAATTTTATTTTAATAAACACAAAATCAGAAGCATCCAAAGTTTCAAGTCTCACTGAAAGTCTAAGGAAGTTGAGCAACTTTAAGATCCCCTGGAAATTCCAGCCTATGAAAGCAGAAAGCAGTATTATTAAATTGGGCAGCCTCTTGACACTACCAAATAATAATGTAACTTATGCTGGAAATGTGGATGGAAAAAATTGTCTAGGATATAACTTCATCCAAGGAGTACCAACTTCTGTAGTAAAAAATGCAGGAGGAAGGGACAGTCACACATCACCTCACCCAGATGCATTCTCAGGGCAGAATCAGGTTTACCCAAACCACTACTGAGAGATGTCAGTTTATTTTGGGCCTTGCCAGCTTTTTCCTGATGTCTCACTTAAATCCTCCTTGCCTGCTTTTAAGCCAATACCTTCTTATATCTACAGTAGACATGCATTTATTTATTTATGACTCACTCTGCTGCTACCTTCAGTGCATGTAAAATCTGCTACTCTAATTCCCCTCTTTTTCAATCACTTGATTTCTTTCAGTTTTCCAAATTAAGTCAGACTTTCTAGTTATCTGCTGACCCTTTTTGTTCTGCTGATATTTTCAGTTAGCTAGATTACATTTTTCTCAAAGAAAAATGGTTTCAAACCCGGATGCAGCACTGCAACAGGGCAGAGAAGGAACATTTCACACCTTTGTCTTACAGCAATCCTGTGTACATTAATAACAGGTACATTAGCACTTAGTTTGTTACTTTTTTTGTCTGTGTGTAACACAACAGGATCCCAGGGCTCCAAAGAGTTCTCTGAAATGCTGAGAACCAGGAGTGAACACAAGATGCATTATTCAATTGTATAAGATTTTCCCCCCTTTTTAAAAAATTTTTGAGTGAATTAGAGGGCCATACCTTTTTAGGTCATAATGCTCATGTTCCCATAGGAGACTGTGAGGGAGAGACAACTTGTCTGGTTCAGGCCTATTCTTATCTCTAGACCCAGCAGTAGTTCAGGTGCTGTCACCCAAAAACTTTGCATTAGAATTTTGTATGTGTGTGCACATACAAAATATCTGTGTGTGTGTAAAATGCAAAGAAGGAGTTCAATACTGTATGAAATAAGATCAGTATAGATTATTAATAGTGAAATAATGCCTAAATAGATAAAATATTTCAAAATAGTATTATGAGTTGAAAATGGACATTACCTTGTAAAAGGCTTTGAACTTTCACTTATGTGACCCTTTCCATACTCAACCCAAGTCACCATTTGCCCATCTGTAAGTTTGCAGGCCAGCAACCTCCCCACCAAAGGGCGTGCAGGCATACAAATGCATGGGAACTCTTTAGTGACTTAATCAAAGACATGCATATATACACATATGAATATACGGAAATACATGAATGTGTATGAAATTTTGCTAGGAGCTGCAATGTTTTTATTGATATTATTTTTTCCACTAATGTTTAGACATGCCATAAAGCAGCAACTGGGCTGGCTATGAAGAGATGTGAGTAGGAGAGTAGGCACGAGCATAGTAATAGCCATTTTTCTATTTTCCATTTTATGATAGCTAAATATTGCTCACTTGCTGGTACTAATAACAAATAAGCCATAGTGTTGCTTTGCATGCTACTGTTCTCATTAACCTTGGTTGCAGGATACCATAATGCAGGTCACTGTTAGGGCAGACCAGCAAGGAAAGATTTCACTGATATTTGTGGTGTGCTGGTGGGATTGGATTCACATGTTCCTGGGATAAGTGTTGCCCATAATGGTAGAACACTTTGATCCATCTTGAGATGAGAGAATAGGTAACGAAGAGAATAAGGAGAGGAAATGTCCTCAAAAGGAAAATACATATATAATCAAGTTTTGCTGAGATGGGTGGGGAGCCCAATAATGCCTGTGCTGTCTGAAGCACAGATGATCTATGAGAGGCTGCAGAAAGAGGAGTGACCTTTGGAAACCCCAGTGAATGCAGTGGCTCAGCAGCAGCTCCTTTTCACCAGATTGCCTCAAGAACATTTTCCTACCTTGCCTTTTCTTTTCTTTGAAGTGAGGCACTGTCAGGATTGCTTGTACTTTTTGTTTTCAGCTGTCACCCAGTCCCTCTGCAGTCAGAATTGAATTTATCAGCCCTGTCATGAAAGTGCAGCCACTGAAATAACTGCAAATAGGAAAGGCTTTGAATGCTGAGGCAAACAGCTCTGTCTGGATGGGCTCTCCTGAGAAACAGCATTCAGATACAACCAGTAAGAATTAGGAAGCTACTGAGCAGGATGGGATATTTTCTCAGGAAAACATATCTACCTTGTTTGGCTTGGTTTGTGGCAGTTGGAAATGGATGGATGGATGGATGGATGGATGCGTGGATGGATGGATGGATGGATGGACCTTCCCTGTGATCTGGAGAAAGCAGTATGTGGAAGGAAGGAACAGTGGAAGGAAGTACCTGCTGAAATGGTTTACTGTGGAGATTTCTGTGTGCTAAAATATCTTTGGTACCAGACTTTGGGCATGTTGTTATGCTGAGGAAATGTTTAAATACACAAGTCAAACCTGCTGACTGGATTTTCAGGGAAGATGGCTGCAATAGCTGAAGAGGCTTCTTCACCTTGAGTATCTCTACTACTTAATGACTGATTTTTTTTTTTTTAGCTTTGACATTTCAGGGGAGTGGAAGCTCAGCAGAAACCTTGCAACTGCCCTTTCTCTTTTGGAACTCCCACCAAGGAGGGAGGGCCAATTACCAGCCCCAGCCATGCTTGGTTGGAGGGTAAAGAGCAGTGACAAGAACACACACCTCCTGTTCTCCCTGTTGGTCTGGACTTCTGTGTCAACACTTTACAATGCTCCATTTATTGGCAGCAAAGCTCAGTGAGGTATTTATTAAGGCTTTTTGTGGGGGAATGGCAAACTTCTTTTGAATGTCACTGCTGAAGGTGAGGAGATGGGGACAGGTGGCAAAACAACCCCCTGAATGTATTTATTGCATGACTTGGCTGAGGAGCATCCCCAGCTTTACAGCTCTTGGAATAGTCATGGCAGCTGCAGCTGACCTGCAGATGTTGGCCTCTCAGAGGGACCCACTGGCCACCTGCTCCAAGATGCTTTTGCCAGGAGCTGGCTTGAAAGAGATGCTGATGGCTCCGGTGGGATGGAGTCTTTCTCCTGATGGACACCTGACCAAATCCAGCTCAGCAGGGAGTGATCAGAAATTATTTATGCTGTGCTCCAGTCAGATGGGTGCAAAATTGCGAATAACACTGCTGATGCCAGTAGTTGCTCAGAGGTAAATATGGAGCAGGGAAGGAAGCAGGGATTTGTCTGCCAGTCCTCTTTTTCCTCTGAAGTTGCACTGCTCGAGTAGGTCTGTGTGAAGGAGACTGCTCTCCTATTCCTTCATCACTCATTTAAAGCTCTTCAGCTGAGGCTCAAAAAGTGCTGTATGTTATACAAATAAATAGTTGTGAGTAGGTGTAAACAGAGGTGAGAAATGCTTTACTGCAACAGCTTTTTAGTCTTAAAATTTTTGGGGATGCAACTGTCCTTTGCTGGAGGATACACCAAGATGCAGCACTGATTTAACTTTCTGCAGGCACAGGAATTTCTCTGGTTCCCTCACTTTAATGTAATTTAACAAGATGCAAAAATCTTTAATAAAGCGTATGTGTAAGTGTGTGCCTGAACAGCAATAAAAGGGAAGTTTTCCAGGACCCATTTGGTGAAAGCAGGGCACTTGAGCTGTGTCACACAGATTATAAACCTATTACACATTTACTATTTTCCTCTTGGAACAAGCCCAGCTCAGTGCACCTCACGCTGTGCAGAGGGTCCCATTATGAACTGTGTGAAACCAGCAAAACAAAACCATCTTCAATCTTTGTGAATCTTGTTAGCCATGAAATGCTTTGCATTTACTGCATACTGTGGCAATAAATACAAGGTGAAGTGAAAGGATGCAGATTATTAAACTATACTCCTTAATGGATTTGATATCATCTAATGTCTAAGCCATGCAGCATTGCTGAGATATGAACAGCACTTGATACAGCAGAGCCCTTTAAATTGAGGGCTTGATGAAGGAAAAGTCCCTCTATGGTAATACCTGTACAGCATCTGACAGCATAATGCCCCATTATAATGGTAGGACACACATCTTCCTTCCCTCTGTGGAACTGTGATTACCATGGACTGAAGTGGGCTTCAATAATATGGACACTGCTTGCTCCTGCTGTGTTTTTCTGCTTTGCAATTGGAGTAATTTGTTGCAAATCTCTCCTATTCTTGCTGTCAGGATCCTCGCATCTGAAGAGTGGCTAATGGACAATAGAGCTGATCTAAAAAATAATAATAGAAATGGTCATTGAGGAAGCCAGCCAATGTTTACTTTTTGGGTTTAGAAGCAAAATTTTAACGGTATTAGAAAAAGAGAAGGTTGTAATCGTAAAATATTTTTCTGAAATAAATCTGAATGGGTGTGGGTAATGAAATGCATAACTGTCTTTAGAAACAAAGCAGGTCCTGATTTACCATTCCATGCTAAAACCCAGATGGGGGAGGACTGCTGGGACTGTGTGCTGCTTGCCTACACTGCTGACTCCAGGGAGGCCTCATGCGACTTGGGAACTATTCAAGCAAGGAAAAAAGACCTGGTGGGATGGCCCTCTCCCTTTAAGCCTTGAGCATCTTCTCCTTGTCTCTCCTGCCCCATGGCAGAGAAGGAGCTGCTCCAGGCCTCGCTGGCCTCGCACGGGGTGCAGCCCCTGGGCTGGTGGCCCTGCACTGTGCCCCCCCAGCCAGGGCTCCTGGTTCTGCTCCCAGCCACCACCTGGGTGACCTCTGACATGATGGGGGTGCTCCTAAGGTCTTGCCCTGCTATCTCACCCTCCTTTTTCAAGGCCCCTTCTTGATTCCTTGCTGCTCCTGTCCTTCTCTTCCCCTGTTACTGTATGTGCTTGTGCTGTGGTTGCTTTCCTGAGGGCAATGGATTGCTGAGCTGAGTTTTGCTGTAACAGCATGTTCTGACTCAGCCTTGTATTAGCATGGGGCTGTGGACAGTCTGACAGGCTGCTTCTTTGCTGCCACTGGCTCTGGGGTCTCTCTGAGTTGTATTCTATGCCGTGGTACAATCCAGCCTTCAAAACAATAGGAAGTCTTGGAGTTCCAGTTATAAACTTATTGTGATCACCAGATGCTTCACTTTTATTCCCTCACGTCCCTCTCTTCTACTGACATTTTTATGACTATTTATATACTTTCTCTAGAAAAAAGAAACTCAATAACATATTTTTCCTATACTTTTTTATTAGGCCAATATTGAATTAAGGTATATTTATTTTTAGTAACAGTTATTTCTACTGTTCTTTTCCAGAACACAAGAGGCACTAGTAAGTAAGGCTATACATTAGCCCATGACTGTGTGTGCAGATGTCACTGCTGCACAGAAGTTCCCTCTCTTGCTTTCCTCCGTGCTGTGTGTCACCTTCACACCACTGCCAGCAGCTCTCAATCACTCCCCTTGACGGAGGTCAAAGAGTACAAGCAAAGTCTTAAGTCTTCCTGGTGACATTCCAAGGGGCTGCCAGAGCACTTTAGACAGACTTCCTCTCCCTGTCTCAGCCTTCACAATGAAAGCTGCTTTCTTCTGACCTGGAGGCACTTAATATTTCTTTAGTGCTATGCTAGCAATGGTGTCAGCTGGCAAATTGTCATGACTCATTTAGACTGACTTTGTCTGGACTTATTTCTTCATAGACCTTCAGCACAGCAAAATCTAAATGTAAGTTGCTACATGATTCCCTCATCTCTACCAAATCTTCAGTTGGAATATACTGGAATGGCTCCTAAATGCAACACCCCCACTGTTACGGGCACAGCAAAGGACTCTTTTTAATATATCAGATTAGCAGCTAGAATGCTTTATGACATGCTTATCTAAAGACTGTGGATAACTCATTTAGCCTTTCTTGGCTTCCACTTGTCACTCATAAAATGGACATCATGCTCTTCCTTCTTTTTGGATAATCCACAAAGCTTTTATGATTATTCCCTATCTACATGCTGTGCACTTCCTAGAGTAATTTGCAGGTTCTTTGGGACTAGGAGAACCTGGGGTTTCCCATGCAATATTTTTGTGCAAATAGAATGACCAACTTTCTTCTTTAATCTCTGTGCAGCGCCTCATGATGTATCCTTTTGAAATTAAAAAAAAAAAAAAAAAAAAAAGGAGAGAGAGAGAACATTTAAAGAAGAATATTTTCTAAAAATGTGAGTGTATTTGGCATCAATACAATTTCCCTCTGCAGCCATGGAACCCCACCCTGGAATGGAGAATTTAGAGAACTGTGTGCCTGAGACATCCTGCCCCATCTCCATGAGCATGTGCTCATCCTCTTGAGTAACCTGCTTACACCACGTAAGTGGCTCTGTTTGCATTGTTCTGGAAAAGTGACCTCCAGTATTTTGAAAGGTAGCAAGTGTGACAATTCCTTCCCAGGGCTGGGCATCATGGCTGTGTCACACATAACCTGCTCCAGGTAATGTACTCCAGCACATTTAACATTTACTGTGACACTCACAGTCTACGTGGCAGCTGGGTCTGTCAGTAGAGGCTGCCTCAGGGTTACCTTTAGCATGCAATGAAGATTACCACACAACACAGAGCCACACAACAAGGCACCACAGGGCACCTGAGCAGCCTGCACAGCAGTTATCTCAAGCTGGCTCCATCTCTGTGAACCCCAACCACAGCCCTTCTGAGATGTGCACTATCCCCCATCAAAAGCTATTTCTCAATAATTTGGGTGGTGCTTGCCTTGGCATGAAGACAGACCTTCATTCATTTCATTTGGGCAGGAAATCTATATTCTGTATTATTCTTGTGTTAATAATACAAAGGGCTAAATCAAAGGTGAATTGATTTCCTGAAGCTGAACATACTTTTGGCGTTAGCACAAATACAGCCACAGTCAAAGAGCAGACCTTTCAATTTAGCTCCTCTGCTGTCGATGTAAATAAAATTGCTCATGAAGCAAATTGCTGCCAGTTATTGTCTGCACTCAGAACCATTATGTTCTTTGGAAATGATCATTTATGTTAGACAGTGGATTAAGTTTCTATGAAAGTGTGTAAGACAAATGCAAAACACAATTTACCTTGAAGGTCAACTGAATATTGGAATTGGCACTTACAGGTCATTATTATGCAGCTGAAATGATCCCAGGGAAAGGACTGATATTTGTGAAATGATACAAAACCAGAGATTCTTGATTAGCTGACAGAAGCAAGAGAAAAAGCCACATGGACTGTTAATCCACAGGGCCACGCTGGGCTGGAGCTGAAGTTTCCATTTAATTATCTGGCTTGTGTGGGCAACACATGGGTATGGAAAAACATCCCTGTAAGACATGGTGGGGAGAGATCTTCCCTTTGGTGCCTCACATCGAGAGAAGGACTTAACTCCAGTTTATGCACCATTAAGGTGGGGATTTGGGTAGACAGAGCAAGAAAGTAAACCTGGGCAGAGGGGTGGCATTTCTGGCAGAGCAGAGGACCCATCTGAATATTTCTCTGTGTGTTTTGGTCAGCAAACTTACTGTCATCGAAGGAAAATGATTAGCCACCCACCTTGAGGCACAGCCTGTTCTTCTTCCTCCTAGGAAGAAGAATGAATTACATACAACTACACCTAAAAGGCTGCTGTGAAATACTGTCATTTTCCTCAGGTGCAGTCTTTCTACTAGTGCTTGTGGCTGCATAAAAGTCCAGTCACCAAAGTTCTCTTTAGCTTTGAGTGCACAGTGCAGCAAGAACTGGGTTGCTGTGCTTTAAAACTTCTTTTGGAGACAGCCTGAGCTCAGCTGGGGTCTGGGCTGCCAGCCCATTTTGTGTGTCCTGGTAATGGGGTGTCCTTGCAGTGTGGGTGTCCTTGCAGAGAAGGCCCTGAGCTGTGCAGCCTGCATGGCCTCAATCCCACAACATTGCTGCAGAGACAGAGGAGGATGGAGCTTGTCAGGCAAATACCACATAGGAAGAGAGAGCCCCTCTATATGGCAGTACAATTGTCCTTGGAGCACACCCAGAGGTCCCTTTCAGGTTCACTTTTAGCTGGATCACCTAAACCTAACTCCCACTGTCCCTTTCACGAGGCTGACTAGTAAGGAAAATAGAGCAGAGCCTCACGCTCCTGGGGTGACTTCCCAAAAAGCTGATGTTGGAATAAGGAAGCTTGCAAAAGAGAGAATCTCCTTTCAAGAGTATCATTGTGAATGATCTCAGATAATTCTGGGAGATGCCTCTTGATGTGGGCGCAGGCACCAATCCTCTGGCACAGTTGGCTTGTACAGCCAGCACTCCCTGGATGTGCAGCCTCTGCCTTAACAGCACAGGCTCCAGCAGGTTCAGGAATGTTTTTCAGCATTTATTGGAAATGCATGATGGCATTATGTTCAGCAAAAATGAAGTGCTTATGAAGTGCTTTTCTGCTTTGGAGATAAAGAAAAACTCCCAGAGACTTGCCTCTATTGTCACTGGCTGATTGTAAACTGACTTGAACAGCCATTTAAAAATCCCACAGGAAGCTGCATTGTGCCTTCAAAGAGAGCAAAGAGAGTCCTGAAGGCTCTCAAATAGTGACTACTAATCCTGGTGTAGGCACCTCCAGAAAATGGGAAATGGTGGACCTGGCTGTCAGAAGTAATCACCTGGAAGACATATCCCAGTGCCTTTTCTAGACTAATTGGATGAGCTACTGCCATCATTTCCAGCACAGGTCTGATGTTTGATGGAAATAGCACAGCCATGACCTGTCAGTATTGCTGGTCCCATGCTAATGGTTCATGGGAGAGAAAAAGGACTATTAGTGTAGCTTTGATGTATAAAGCTGGCTTTTTTTACTTCCAAGCTTACAGCAGGAGGTAGGATGGGAATTGCCTTAAAACACTGCTGGATACTGAAATAATAATAAAAAAAACCCGAGTAGATTACAAGTGAATATCCTTTTCAGTGGTGCTGTCCCTAATGAAATACAGCTCTCTAACCTCTGTCATAAGTTCCCTCTTTCTGTATGTTAACATCAGACAATCAATCTTGTCCCATCAGCTTCAGCAGTGTACAACTCCCCCAGCTTGCTGGGGAAAGGCTTCTTTTTTTATTTCCTCTTTAATTAAGCTCTGTGGCATGCTGCTTTGCTTGCAAGACTCTAAGATGTATGTATGTTGCTTCAAACAAACCATTGGAGAGAAGAGCATTAAAGATAGCCCTCTCTAACAGTGAGTGGTTCAGAGCCACAGGTAAATGAAGGCACAGGCAACAGCATCAGCAACAAAAGGAGGTAATGATATGCAATTACTGGATTTGCAAACACTCTGCTGGGATCAGGACATCTAAACACACTGTGCCAGGCTGCCAAAATGTTGAAAACAATTTTTTTACAAATGCAAAGCAAGTGGGGACTTAGTAGCAGCACATTCTTTGAATAGTATGAATGGCTCTGTCAAGCAAGTAAGAGACAGGAAAAGATAAATGTTTTCAATCCAGTTTTACTATTGTCTGCATTATTCTTACAGTGTAGTCAGAGGTGATTTTAAGCTTTTGTCAACAGGTAAAACTCAGCCCATTTAAGTACACATTCATCAGGCACCTGCCTGATGATAATCCAGGTCTCTGTAGGTGTGAGCTGGCCCTTATAACCATTTCCCTCATTGTTTGAAGTCATTTCGCAGGCGATGAACTTGCTCTCATTATTCAAAGGAGTCTGTGCCCCATTACTGCAGCTTAAGCCTGTCCATTCAATAAAGGTGGCTGGTTGCCCTCTCTCAAACAGTTCACCTCATCCTTGAAATGCCTATCCTTTCCATGTTGTGCTGTCCAGCCACTGCCTGGGCATTCATCTGTTGACTACAGTCCATGCTTTTGTCCCCTGAATCTGGGCCTAATCGTTGTTAGAAATAATGGCAGACATAACTACCCACTGAGACTTCACAGTGTTATCTATGTTTAGACCCTGAGACATTGCTGGTGGGGTAAATGGGGCTACACAATAATAAATTGAAGCAGCAGTTAAAGATGAGGTGCAATGTGTTTGGCCTTTCTGACTGCATGCCCTGGGACATTTATTGACTCACCCTTGGCAGTGCATAGGGACTCTTGGGACACAGAAGATGCTGAACGTCAACACAGAAAGACCAACACCATTACAGAGAAATTGTCATCTAAATAAGCAAGCAAATAAACTTAAAAATGTCAGAGCTCAGAATCTGGGTTCTTGGTTGTTTTCCACTTAGATTCCACACTATTCAAGATGTATCTGTGCTGGAGACATTATACTTTCCTCATAAGGATGTGTGGGATCTTCTGCCCAACTGCCTATTTTCATCCCATTAGGAACTCACTGTCCCTGGGGTCTTTATCCTTCTCTAAATTTGCTTGAAACTGGTGAAAAAATTTAAACAATCTGCTGTGGAAGGCCAAGCAGCATAGACAATATAGTGACTACTGTTCATTAGAAGATGAGGCTAAACCCAATGAATAAATTACTATTTTAATCCTTGTTTTTTTCTGGTGAGGAACATAAGTAAAGAGCAGTGCAATAAAGTACTTTGAAGGATTTGAAACATAAAAAGCATCTTGCCCTGTGAATTCTCCTGTTACTAAGCTGTTTATGAAAATCTTTTTGCACAAGAAAGTATCTGGTGGCTTCTGATTAGATTATACATACCTGTTAGGAATAAAGCAGAAGGGGATCCTGATAAAAGGACCAAAGGCATAACCCATAAATCAAGAAGCGAAACAAAAATGGAACCGGCTGCTGATGGAATTTCCATTGATTTATTTGAACAGCCCCAGTATGAATAATAACTTAATCTGTCTCAAGACTGTCTCCCCACTGCACACTGATTTACAGCAGCCATCCATCTCTTTTCATAATTAGCAGCCTCTGACAGTATTTATTCTTCTCTGCCCACCTTCATCACCATTAAAATTTAGACTTTCTCCCTGCTCTGGAGTAGCCAGCATTTGTGCTGCCTGGTGCACTGGGATTAGTCAACAGCTTGATTTGTGGAGGTGTTTTCTTATGCCATACCTCCTTTGCACTGGCAGGTAGAATCTGCTGCTTATAGGAGGAAACTTTTCCAGGAATTCAGCAGAAATCAACACAGCTGTGGCATTGGCTGACAAAAAATGGAGTGGAGCTGTAGTGCTGAAAGTCAAGGTGTGGAGCAACCAAGTCTCTGCCCCTTCAGCTGCTCAACAGAAACAAAGGGAGCCAGGCTGGCCAAATGATCAGTTAACGGAGTAAATCAGACTCCTTTGTTATATGTGATTTTCTTCAATCTCAGGTTTATTTGCAGTCTAAACTTTAGAGAACCCATACTGTCTAATATACTGCAGAAGCAGATAAAAAAAATTATTGATGTATAAAAAGCATAAATGAAGATGTAGCCTTTAAATCTCAAAATATATCCTAAATAGCTGAATGTAAGATCAAAAGGCGATTTTCTGTTTCAGCATAATTACACTGATGATGTGTCATTATATCACTGGATAGTTTGATCCCAGAGTTGATTGGGTAAAGAGAAAGCAAGACTGCCTGTCCAGAATGCTAGATGTGCCTGAGGTTTCATAACTAACCTGATTATACACTTATTGCTTGTTAACATGGTAAATCAAGAGATGGTGTTAGGCATTTAATCAGCATGTAATATTAATGTGGAATTAATGAAATAATTATTGACATCTCTATCTAAGTGACTATTTTTGATTATTAACTGAAATTTAATTAAGTTGCTTATGGCAGTGTGTGAAATAATCTCTCAACAGATTTATTGGAGACACAAATAGAACCTCCTGCTTGAACCAGGTATTTTGGGGTTCAGAGTTACCTCCTTCTGTCTGTGGAGTGTCAGTGGTTGAGCATGGGCCTTATAATAGACAGACAAACTCAACTTTAATTGCTCAAATCATTCTAGGTGAAACACTTTGTTCATTTTTCTCCCTCTTGTGGGAACTATTAGAAGGTGACAGGGTGACCAGAGGATATATCCTGGAGGATAGACACTAAACTGATTCAGAAGTGAAAACTGTGGTCTCCCTTTTTGTAAGTCAGAGGGAACAAAGTCAAATAGATCATTTATTGCAAATTCTTCTTTCTGCTTGAATGACTGTGTCCATTTTCTGGATATGGAGACAGAATATAGAGGTGAAAATGAAGTGCCTGTCTTGCCCCGTGAGCATGCACGCTGACATGTTGATGAAATTTCACTTTCTGTTCCCTGATTGTCCACCTTAATCATAGGCCCAAACATTCCAGCTTCATTGAGAAGCTGATTGCTCATGAATGTCACCCAGCCCCCAAGACTCTTACAGAATGTCTCATCACATGTGCTTGTTTAGATAAACAAATATTGCTGAGAGCAGCACAACGAATGAAACCTTATTTGCACAGCTTTGTAACTTGTGGCTGAGCTTGCTGGTGATTAGGAAAGGACATGTTCATCCTGATGAATTTTCACTGGTGAAGAACACAGATTCTTCTCTTTTGATGGTGCAGATTTTCATGGAATATGAAAGGTGTGCATTTGAGAGCCCTGCTCCTCTGTCAAATTTGGCTGAAGTGATGCTTTCAAAGCCTTCAGACTGATAGTAGGAGTCATAAACCCTGTTTTCCTACATGAAATAGACCATAATCATCCCTTGTAGGTAAACCAAAGAGTATCAAGACATGAAGCCTCATTTTGTTCATCCTGTCTCAGGTCATCATACCTTTTTAGTTATCTTTGTTATAATAAAGCCCATCATGCCCCACTAAGAAAGCCACCTTCACAGCAGTTTGCCAGCAAGTTATTTACAGGTCCAAGTGTGTCTGCTGTTTTGTACAGTCCTTCTATATAAGAATGATTTCCAGTATCACTGCTCTTTAATTTTGTATCTGAGCTAGTTAAATACCACACGTTGTATCTTAAAAATCACTTAGATCCTTAACCTCATTAGTCTATCACACTTCTCTCTTTAGTTGTGTTTACCAGGAGAATTGAAATAGAACATTATCCTCCTTGCTGATTTTCACTTGTAGTGTGAGATCTTTGCTGTTTGGCACAGTCTTGATAAAGGAACCCAGAGAAAGCTATTAAGGAGTAGTTTATATCAATGGTCAATGTCCCTTATAGTGCCACCTCTGAAAAACATCTTCATTCAATTGCCCTGTCAGGCAGCAATAACCACTTCCACTGATTTGTGGCAAAGCCAAGAAAAAAAATGAGTACTTCCTCACCTTTGTTGTGTGTGAGAAAGGAATTTCAAAATGGCTGTGGGGAACACCTACATGTTTTTAACAGTAGAAAAAAATCTGTTTGTGAAGAAAGGCACCTTCCTAAAGATTCCACTTTGGAAATGTGGTGCTTAAAACAGCAAATAAAAGGGACAGGGACTGAGGGAGGACAGACCTTTGCAGTGACACACAGACCTGCTGGCAGGAGAAGAGATAAACGGGGCATGCAGAGGCAGCAAGGTCACAGCCCCACACCGGAGCACCCACAGGCGCCCACCCTTCATCTTGACTGCACCTGGGTCTAAATGAACGCTGTGCTGGCCTTACCTTCGAATCCTCTGGTGGGTTTTTTTGCAACTTCACTATTTCTTCAGCAATAAAGAAACAAGTTTAAGTTTATAGAACCCTTCAGAGAGTGAGTTAGGGTCTGTGGATGCAGACTGAGAGTGTGAAGCAGATTTCAAGGTGCAGAACAAAACCATATGCTCATCTTTAGCAGACATGGAGAGGATGCTGTATTCTTGTCTCTTGGGAATTTATTTTTGTGTTCATTTTTGTCAGGCACACCTGCAGGAGGAAGGAAAAAGAAAAGAAAAAGGAGATTCACGTGCAGAATTATGAAGTCAGATATTTCAGTTGTGAGGGGTCCTTTAGATAAACCATGTCCTGACTTTCATTTGTGTGAGTGCATAACATCCACTTCTGGTGCAATGACAATACAATTCTTGTAGCTGGTCCTGAACACCAGCAGGCATCACTACAGCATTTTGTGTGTGGCTGTGTGCTTCCCAGGCAGGCATGGAAGACACTGAAGAGATAAAATCACTTCCAGAAAAAATCACTTCCCCTCTGCTCTCATGCTCATGTGAACACATGTTCAGAGTTACAGCTGTCCTTTCAAAAGTTTCCAAGGGGAAGAGGCCAAATAGCATTATTTTGGAGCTGTGTAAATTTCTGAACTGGTAGCCAGGAGGAAGAAGAAACATTGCCTTCCATCTCCCAAAACATACATGAGACTCTATTTCAATTCTATCAGGATTTAAAACCAAATCTCTTCCAGAAAAAAAAATCATATTATTCTGAAAGATACTTAAGTATTTGATCTTCTTTTCTTTAGACCTACTTTGAAGATTTTTATTAAGAGAAATTTGGAAAAGCCAGTTTACTTTGAAGTGGAATACAGAAACTCACTGTGCAAAAAAAGCCACTAAAATACTTTGGTCTTTTGTAAATTACAAACAATGATAAGGCAAAAAATTACACCAGCACAAATTCTTTCAGACAACACAATGTGCCTTTTTTCCATCAAGAACTGTCTTTCCCTGCTGTCTCCCTGCAGTGAAGAAACTGTATCACCAGCCTTTCCTGACCTCTCTATAAAAATGTCTTGATTAATGGAAAGGGAAGATGAGGCAAAAGCCTTCCCTACAGATAACAGTGACAGTGACAGTGCCCCTCCTTTTCTTTAGGCACAGGGACTTTTACACTTTGGGGAAAAAGGAAATAAGATTCATTTCAAAGAACTGCATTCAGGCTCATTTAGAGTTTAGCAGCCAGTGCTGTATTAATGGCTGTCATTTTCTTCCTGTGCTCGTATCTGCTGACATGGGCTTGCAGCATCCTCATGTTCATCAAAGTTGTTCATCCACCCCAGCCTGCTCCAAAATACACCCCAGAGTCTAGAACGAAACAAAGTGATTCCTTAACTACTTCTTTTCCCTGTGCAGTCAGGGATCTGTCACAAACGCAGTCTTACAAATCTGAAATTTAAAAAGTCCTGTAGTAAAGGAGATTTCTGCTAGCAACAGGCTGACTTCCAGCTGAGAACAAGCTGATGGGAGCTTGAAGAATTCTGTGCATATCAGAGGGTTCTGTCATTTCTTAATTATTTGAGGTCCAAACTTGGCTGCTACACTAAGAAATAGAGATTTCCTAAATTACCAGCACTGTCCCCTGCTTAACCATGTCTTGCCAGCAAGTGGTTTCTTGAGCATTTTGAAAAGATAGGCTTAGAAAATGGTGAGAGTGTTGATGGAAATAATGACTATGAAGTCAGGACAACAGACCAGGTGTCTTGGGTTAACATCCAAGACAGCAGCTGCACATTAGAAGAAGGCAGAGATGTTTCTGGTTTTATTGCACAGTGTGAAGTACCAAGAGTACTGAAAGATACAGGAGTTTGTGCTGAGTAAATGTATGACAGACCCTCAAATCTATGGATAGAGAAAATATTCATCAGATCTCTGAAATCTCATTTGAGATTTTCCAATTTTTTGTTAGCTTTGCCCAAAATATTTTTCAGGAAACTTATTTTCCTTTTCAAGTGAAGATTACAACAAAGAATAAATGAAGAAAAATGTGGTTTGTGCAAAGGACAGATAGAAAACATTTCCAATGAAAGAAAAATGCAGATAATGATGCACTTCTCCACTGCGAATTATTCAATACAAAACATTTGAAATCTTCCAGCTGCACATTGCTGGAGGATGGAGTCCTTGGAGTATTGATGCATATCCTCTTCTGTAGAGGTCTGCTTTTGAGCTGAGGTAAGGAGGCAGGACATGGGACTAAGTAGACTTTTGGTTCATTGTTGTTCAATTTGCTATGTCAACTGCTCTTCAGCACATTGGGGTTTTAGAAACATGGGAGACTGGGAAAAAAGCCCCATCCCCAACCACACAAAAGCATTACAGATATCCTGATTTAAAACAGAAAAAGGGAAGAAATAAGGAAAGCAACTCATGTATTTACTCTTTAAATAGCAGGTTAGGGAATAGACTTGAAAGACAGCTTTTAGTTTAAAGATAAAGCCAAGGCTTTTGACCCATTTGGTTACCAAAGCTAAATATCGATGTTCTACATTACACTGAAAAGAAATGTTATTATTCCATATGATTCTTTCACTTGCTTCAAACCCTCCAGTCACATAATCCTGAAATAGATCTGTGTACCCCTATCCTGGGTTTGTCATAAGTTTGTATCCAGACACGGGAAATATTTGAAAGGCGAGGCCATCTCTTACAACTGCATCTGCATCCAGGCTGCCTTCACCAGGCAGTTGGACTCCTTTGTTTTCTAAGTGGGTGGGCACGTAGGATTTCACTGCAGCACGACTACCTCCCTGCTTTTCAAGGTCATTGCAAGGGGTACCATGCAGAAATGAAGCCAGTTCAGAAAGATTGCAGGACTTACTGATACAGCTGCAGCATCTGACGAGAGCAAAGCAGTTGCTGCATGCAGAGAAAAATACAGTGCAGTAAGCAAAATATTCAGGGAGGGAAAAGGGCTGCGGGATAGTTTGCAGGACAGGTTGGCCTTTCCATACTTGCCTTTAAAGGATGACATTCACACCATGGGGACAGCAGGTGACATCTCACATGAGGCCAATCAGATGGGAAGTGCACCTGGATCACAGCCTTGCTCTGGCTCTAGATGTGATGGATGAAGGGCTGCAACATCAGGTGTCAGCTCAGACATGCAAAGTGCAGGGGATGGCCATGGCTTGGAACCTCTCTCTGAGGCAATCACTAACAGCACACCCACCTCTTCCTACCTCATAACAATGACAGGTGGAAAATTCAGGTGCTGTGGTCTCCATTCCAGCTTTCTTCTTGTATTTCCTACAGTGTAAAGGAAGCCAGTTCAAGAGGCACAAATATTTCTTAAGTATACTGTGAGACCTACCACTCATGCCAGAAAAACAAAAACTTGCTAGAAATTTTTTATTACACAAATATTTCTGTGACAAATTTTTAGTTTTGATATCAGAGTTGAAAACTTTTGAAAAGTGCTGAGCTTCCACTAAATAGAAGAGTAGGTAGAAACAAGTGAAAATGGTAAGAGGAGGGGAAACCACCCATTGTGTAAAACCTATTTGATATTTTACTCTGAGTTATTTTACTTGTTTTATCTCATGATGAGAACCATAAAGCTGCAAGACAGAAACCTGAAAACCCATTTATCTCACAAATAAATCCTGTTCTGCTACAGTGGCTGATCTAGCAGCTAATTAAGTGGTTATGATAGTCTTCCCAACTGTCTCTTTTTTTGTTTTGTACTGTGAACTCCAGGCCATGTTGCAAAGATTAGAGCTTCTCTGTTTTTAAATTGAAGCATGGAGACTGTATTTCTGATTGAAACATTAAATATACAGAAGATCTAGATGCCTTTTCAGTCTCAGATGCTACTTCAGCTAATCTAGGCACTTTTCCTCTCAGCATTTCATGCCAGAGTTACTAAATAATACCTTAGAAACAGAATTGCTGGAGGGTTTTATGCACCAATTGAATAGTGAAGAAACAGAGAAAAAATTAAGCCCCCTTTTTGCACGAACAGTGGTGGACATGCTGACTTTGCAACCTGATGGAAGGGCCTTTTATTCTGATATTTTGTGAGCTTTGCTCCTTGAGAAATGTTTGCAGCGAGGGAAGCTCTTTGCAGGGTCCATCATGAGGGTTATTGTTGCCTACAGGCAGCCTCTGAGGAGCTGCACAACATCAAATTTCTGCCTCTGTTTCAACCCCTTTTTTCCCTCAGGGCTCTCCATCCACATGAGGCTGAAGACATCCTCACAAGAGGAGGCAGGCATCACTCAGCAACCCAAACCATCCTGTGTCAACTGTGGGGGAAATTCTTGGGCTGCAGAGTCACATCTTGCACACTTGCATCCCTGTTAATGCCTGGCACTGAACAAGAGCTGCTGAAGGCTTCTCATCCCTGTCAATCCACCTGCAACATCACCACTTTGGAGGCTGGAGATGCTCTGAGCATCCTGGAGTCCATGGCTGGGTGGCCGTGCCTGGTGATCCACCAGCAGGCTTCAGGGCCACAGGCTTTACTTGTTTCCAATAAACCCTACTTACCTGTAGGTAAGAGAGAGGAAGAATACCAACTAATTTAAAGATGTTTCCTCTGGCTGGCAGAGGCTTTGGGGGGCCATACAATTGGTGCTGTGCTTCAAGGTTGCTCCTCTTGCCAGCCCACCCCCAGCTACCTCTCCAGAAAGGCTTGGTCTGCTGTAGTACCTGTGTCAAGTTTGCAGCCTCCTGGAAATGTATTGCATGCCCTGAAACATTTGAAATGGCTGCAAACATCTATTACTGAATTGAGCCTAGAAATCATGCTTGTCACAATTTAAGCCAACAATCTCCTGTTTTCTACAAAACTTTGATTTATTTGATGATTGTTGTGCATGTCCTCACTCGACTGAGAAAACTCTTTCAGACTTTTCTCACAGCCCACGTTTTCAAATACACTGATTGCTCTTATGTTCTTATTTCCCCTTTCTCCACTCAGTTCACATTTTGTTTTCTTTTAAAGATGTTCCAGACTGGACATGATACACCACCCTTTGCTTTCATACCAGAAAGAAGAAATTACTCTTCCCTTTTCTGTCTTTCCTGTGACCTTCCCTTTATATATTTATCTCAGAATAAAGTTTATTTTTTTTCTGTATGACATTATTGAGTTTAGCTTTGGGATCCAACCTAACTTGCAGATCCAGTTGTGACTGCTCCAACAGAAGCCCAGATTTTTTCATTGTCTTTGAGTTATTTTTCTGCCTCCATTTCTCCACTAATTGCCTGAGAATTTTGACAGTGATCCATTCCTCCGGAGTGCTGGCAGCCCCTTCCAGCCCAGTATCACTGCAAATTCAATAAGTAGCACAACTACTCCTTCCAGCAGGTCATTGATGTAGAATAGAATTCGACTGGACTGACGTTTGACCCCAAAGAGCTGCTTTTCCAAAAAGTCAGATTATGCCCTTTTCTGACCCAGGGATGGGGCACCTGAGAGACGTTTTAAAAACTTTTATTCCATTTTCAATCTCACGTTAAGGGTGAGACAATACAGGTGTTATAATTCATCCCATTACAATCAGAAGCTAAACTATTTCCTAATTACAATACATTATAAGCATTTCTTGGCCTATCAGCTTTTGCCACATAATGCTGTAAATGCCTTAAAGCCAATCATCTAAAATTACCCCTCGTGGGTCCTACTACAATGCACCTTTCATAGTTCTATTTCTCCAAAGTGTCTAGTCTTATTTGCAAGGCCATCATTTGAAACTTGTTCCTAGTTCCATTTCTCTCCAAACAATGTCTGTCCATTCCATGGCATTTCTAAGTCAGCATTTCTTACCTCAAAGTTTACATATTATGTGAGCCTTCTGTCAGGCTTTAAGAATTCTCTACAAATCCATTTCCTACACTTTTCCATAATCATAATCATTAATAACAATGTTTTTATCATCAATTGATTTGCACTCATATTGGGGGGAAAAAACCTGTTTTCCCCCATGGATTGTTGAACTGCACTCCAAGCTTAGCAAGGCCCTTTCTGCTGGGTGTTGCAGAAATCACCCCCCCTGAATTGAACCTGCCCTTTGTTTACTTGCGTGGCAGCATCCCCTGCATCTCTGCTGTATTTCGCACAGTAGGAGGCCAGCCTGGACTTTCCAAGGTCAATCTTGCTGCTGAAGACCAATGGCTCTCCTGCTGGGCAGGTGTCACAAGTCGAGTTTGTAGCAATGCAAACTTGTCAACTGCTGAGCAAGCTCCAGCAGTTTAAGTGCATTTGACCGGTGAAGACCCTCAGTGCCTCAACTTCATTTACTTCTCTGCAGGAGGTGATAAGGAAAAAGAGGATGAGACAGATGCAAGTGAAAGAATCTGTGAAATTGTCAGCCCTCCTATCAAAAAGGCAACAGGAGCGTAAACTGTCTCCTGGAAGTACATACTGGTGGGCTTAACCTGCAGTCTTGGATCTCAGCACAACAAGCTGCTAGGGAAATTAGGATCTGACCTGAATTAATCTCTTATGCAGACAAAAAGTCTGTGTGAGGCACCTGGGGCCTGTATTTCCACCCTCTAGAGTCTACTGCTGATGAATTTAAGGGGAGGACAAAAACAATTAAAGTTTATTAGACCTCAGTTTCAGAATAGATGAAAAAATAACTTCAGCACTGATTTATTGAGAAAAGGGTTTGGGGACATGCATGAACATGGGGCACCATGTAAGGACTGTCTGCTGTGGGGCTGTTTGAAAGCAGTAGACCTGCACAAGGGTGTCATTGTGCTGGAGTCAAGAAGACCTGCCTTGTGACTTTTTGGTGGCAATTAGCTTCATCCAATCAGCCTCTTAATTAGTGAAGTTATTTTAGTCGTGGGACAAATTTAGATGTCTCTCCATTGACCTCCACTGCACAGTAGAGAAATGGAGAGGTGATCAGCCATGCTCATTATTGAATTTATATATATCAAAAGAGCTTTGTAAAGGTGTTCAGTATTTTACATATGACACAGGACTCAATAAGGAGCTTACCCAAATTTTCCAGTGGAGCAGCATCAAAGTCAAGGCTAGAATTGAAGTCCCTGTATCCTGGCTCAACTTTGTAAGAACAACTCTCTTCTCCAAGAAGTGAAAGGACATGAGCACCACAGGTTCTTCTGACGTCATGTTTTGCTGTGGGATGCCATGAAGTCCCCTTGGTTCTGTGTTGCACATGTCCCAGGGAGTCATCATAACCTTTTAAATCTCTTAAACTTTTAGAGAAAGACTGTGATTCTCATCATCCTAGATTTACCACCCTCCTGTGACACTGATGTAGCAAGACCCACATTATGGCAAAGACATTGGAAGTATATTTAATTGTCTAATCTAACTCTGTGGGAAAGAGGAGAGCTGAACAACCCCAACAAGGCATTGCATCCTGAATTCCAAATGGAGAAGGGACTAATTGCCTCCAGTTTTTACAGCCTTGTCTTGGGACTGTGTGGCTGCCTCAGCCCAGATGGGTCTCTAGGGAAACACAGTTCTGGCTCTGGAGAGCTCTTTTCCTTAAGGTCCCATTTTAGGCTGTAGTCAATAAGTGGTTGAAATACGTGTCTATTTAATGATGGCGAAAATTGAAGGTGTCCAGTAAAGCAGTTGTAATTGTGTTTAATGCAGAGACAATGAACCTAGTTAAGATTCAATTTGGTCTTCTTCTTTGTTCCCCTGTTCCAGTAATAAATGGTTAATTACCAGTTTCAAGGCTCAGTGTAATTTGTCAGCTTGCAGAAATCACAGTGATCACCATATTGTCTGTAAGAAGTGTGACCCCATTGTTTTTACAGATAAAAAATATTTATTCTTTTACAGAAAATGCTGAGCAATCTCCTGACTTGAACTATCAAGGCACAGCCTTTTTGGGTGGGGGCTGACAGAATGTGTCCATCTGCTGAGTGCTGTGAACAAAGCTTTCCACATTCCTCAGCTCTGTGCTCTGTGCTGATGTCTGTGTGACCCCTTCTCCTCTGCCACCAGGAGGTCCCTGGCAGGGCAGAGGCTCATCACCGGACCTAGCCCCTCACCCTGAGGTAGTGGAAACCCCCAGTAAGGTCCCACATTTGAGCCTTCATTTGAACAGATTTTTTTAGCTAGATCTGCTCTCTAAATATTTCTATTGCCAAAAGCCCTGAAACCTAAAAACCCAAAGCCACCAAATCCCAGCCTGATCAATATTTGCTTGTCGAAGGAAGGACCTGAGATATTTCCATTGCTCCAAGCACTGATACCTTCATTACAGAAGTGGGGTACTATAGGCAGTCATGGCAAAAAGACTGTTTACTTGTTACTGTCTATGTTTAAAGTGTTCAATGGATTGTGAGGGAACCTCAGCATGAAATTTTCACAGTTTGGGCCAGAAGCTGTCAAGCAACTTAACTGCATATATGGTTGTTGACTAATATATATTATATTTTAATCCCAATTAACTTGAGCATTACAGTTAGAATTTCCTTATTTCTGTATTTATTAGGGATGGGGAAACAGAGTGAATTTGTATTAACCAGGCACAGCATATCAATGTTGTACTCTTGTTGCCACTATGTTATTCATCAAGATTTCCCACAAACAGCAGTAATTGCTAATTCTCTGAGCCAAAGACACTGTGAGCACAAAATTAACAGCACCTTGCTATGGAAATGCTGAGTGCATTTTAGATAGAGAGTAGTACCCACCCATTCTGTCTTGCTATATGCCACTCCAAAACTCCAGGCTAAATATTTGGATGAAAAGTATAATGATTAAAAAAATAAAGACATCTGAAGAGACATACCAGAACATAGAAAAATGATGGCACAATTTCCATTTTGTAGCCTGCTCTTATTTTCAGGTTCTAAGTTTCATCAAGGAAGTAATCTGATGACAGGAATTACTGCCTGAGATAGTTTCCTCAAATTTAACAATATTCTCACCACAGGACAAAGAAGGGGAAGGTTGTGCCCCAGTAACTGGGAAATGTGTGGCAGAGTCAGGGTAGATACTACTGTGCTAATCCTGGCATTTTACTGCACAAAAATGACATGTCCAAAAGGCATTTGCGGTTTTTCTCTGTCCCTGACCAAATCATACTAAGAGGACAATTAAAATTGCACCTTCTCCCTTGCAGCTGGAAAAAGAAACAAACCAAGAAGAGCCCCATTTCCTTTACAAATATTCCTCCTACTTTCAGAAACACTGACAAGCACCATCCAGGTCTAACAACTTTGGGAAGACTCATAATCAGGACACAGTGTCATTGAGCTACGTGCTCAGAGTTTAACAAGACAGATCTCAAATTAACAAGCGTAGATCTTGCAAGTTGCTGATAACAATGAACAGTGGGGTTACTCACTGTCTCTAGTTTTTCTCATTCCTTTCATCTCTTGACCTGTCCTTCTACATATTTCCTGCTCGCAGAATATTTCAAGCTGGCTTGATGGGTTTTCTGTAACCGATCCAAGTTAAACTAAACAAATGGAGGGTGTTTATCTTAGGAAATAAATTTGATTTATAATCCTTTTTCATAATTAAAACCCCTAAAAAGCCCCAAATTGTGCACATTTCTCTTAAACTTTGGGTGCCTCCTTGCACTACTGAGTCTCTGTTCTGCCTCATCATCTGTCTGTGAAGTAGAACGCTTCCACGAGCCTTAATTCATTACCAAAATGAGAGCAGAAAAGCAAAACAAGAGGTATCATTACAATCTTGAAAGCAGAGTGCAGGAGCTATCTGCAATTTAATGGGTCCTGCAATTACATCTTGATTGAATGTGCTGATGAAGCTTTCTTGTACAACATGGCACTCATCAGCACACCATGACCTAGACCTGACTGAGGATTTTAGTTTGCACAAGTGAGAAAGGAGAAGTCAAACCTGGGGGAGTGTTTGCCTAGATTCTAATATTCTATGATTTTCCTCATATTCTTTTTGGCAAGTGTCTTGTCTTGGACTCACAGTAGGAAGTGAGAG
Organism: Hylia prasina; assembly: GCA_013397195.1. Classification (NCBI taxonomy): domain Eukaryota; kingdom Metazoa; phylum Chordata; class Aves; order Passeriformes; family Sylviidae; genus Hylia; species Hylia prasina. The sequence goes on along the minus strand of VYXD01012325.1, from coordinate 1,201,738 downwards.
AAATTATCCAACGTTTTTCCTTCACCAAATGTTACTACAGTAAGCACCTAGAAGCCTTTATCAGGAATAGATCCCAAGAAAAAGTATTTTGTGTATTCCAGTGTAAGAACCAATTTTGGTCCCAAAGGGCTACCTGCCTAAAGAAACCAGTCAGGGAAACACCTGATGAAGATCCTCTTCACTGTGAAGGAAACTTAAGGCTCAGGAGCACAAATGTCACAAATGTCAGAGAAGATGTTGGAGCAGAGCTGAGAGAGAACCTATTCTGGATTTAGATGAACTCCAAGTAGTGTGTGGTGGAAGGGGGGACTGATTTATGCATCTTGACACACAACAATTTTAGATCTATTTTCTTCCTGTGGTCTGTGGCTGCCTTCAACCCCATTTTAGGTGTGCTATGATCTCTTTTCTCTGATGGCTGTAGAGGATTCTGAATTTTCAGAGCCCTGAACAGGTTGAGCTGCTTACTGCTTTCTTGAGATACGACAGCAGGATGCCATACAAGGTAAGTTAAAAATAACTCATGGCTACCAGAACCCTTTTTTCTCTCAGACCTAAGCCAGGGCCAGCTGGAGACCATGGGTTGTTTTCCATTGTTTAATGCACTTTGGGTTAGGCTGTAAACTGTTGCTGTTTCTGCTCTCCTCTCTCTGCTGTCACTGTCGCTCTGTCAAGCAGGTGGAAACATCATGTTTTTAAAAATCAATCGTTCTTAGAGAAGTTAAGTAATGAAGGAAACCTAAGCTACCAGTTTGGAGAGATGGAGGAAGGATTTAAAGGTGTGAAGACGCTGACTAACAGATCAGTCCTTTCTGCGCTGCTGTCACTGAAGTCCAGATGGTACCTGGGCATCTCAGATCCTGGAGCCAAATATCTTCAGCTCAGCAGACAGTTCATTATGGTGCAGAGTGAGGACCAGCTGCACAGAGGAGGGTAGCTGCTACCTTGCTGCTGCATCTGCTTCCTGCTGGAGTCTGCTACATGCCCATTGCTTTGGTAAAGGTTAGCTCATGCTGGGGGGTTTTAATTGTCTATTATCTGCCCAGAAGGAACTATCTTAAACAAAGCAAGGCAAAAATCTTCTTTTTCTGGCCTTTTTAAAGCATTTTCCAAAGAAATGTGTACATTAATCAAACTCATGAATGAACAAAAGAAAGATAACATCAGTGATATGTTCATTGGGGAAGGAGACCCTGGGTCACACAGATACACCAGCAATGAATCTAAATAAAGTCAGGGAGAGTTTCACTGACTACTGCAATTATTATTGCAGTGATTGATAATGTAGTTCCTCAGCTAATGTGGTGATGTGCGTGGTCTGAAGGTCAGCAGCACAGCTGGTGAGGTGGAAAACCATGCTGTTGTGATAGGATGGGCTGATGCTTCATGGTCTAATACCCAGCTCCTGTAAATCAAGATTGATTTGGATTACAGTGCCCTGATCCTGGGCTGTCCTGCATGTGGTAGCTCTGCAGGATTGGTCTGAAGTTTGTCCAACTTCAGCATTTCCAAGTTGGGTTGCTGACTTTTATTGATCCCTTCCCTTAGTTTTAAATGTAATTTAGGTTTCAGAAGAGAAATAGAATGGATTTATCTGTTTCTGTCAAAGAACAGTAGCGTAAGAAATCCTTTTGTAGGGGTGTGACTGGTTTTATTCACTTCTGAGGGATGCAATGAGATTTAATGAGTGATTTGGAGAGGGGAGAAGTGTTGTGAAATTTCTGGTAGTTCACTCACTGAGGTATCATGGGCAAAACAAGAAGAGGTGGAAGACCTGAGATGAATGCTGATAACCTGTAATGATGAAGGAAAAAGTATACTGTATTATAATAGAAATGGTGCTAATGACACCTTTCAGGGCAGATTAATTTCTGTGTTATTCCAAAAGTTCAAACACTTGAGATTACAGATTAAGTCAATGATTTAAAAGCATGGAGGAATGAACATATGACATAATTGAAGTACCCGAAACTGCTGTAAACTGATGAATAAAAGAAAGGAGCTCTGTGCTTTTCTGTTCCCACAGCCGTGACTATCACCAAATGTGACCCACTGCTGTAGTACAAACTGAGAACTGAGAAGAGAAGCAGAAGAGACACTGGGGTTTTCTTGAAACTGGTGAATTCAAGGTTCTCAGAAAGAATGAAGGACTGGAAACTTTTACCACAGTAGCAACTGTGTAATCATCTCCTTGTTTATTACACATAATCAGCAACAGGGACATGAAGTAAGATTTGGCCCTGAATTTTGACCTGTCTTAGCACAGTGTCTGAATGTGCCATATTTTGTTACATCACACAAATATACATTTTCTTTTGCTTCTCAAATTTCCTCTCTGGATGTTTTGAGACCTTAAATTTTTGGGGCAAGCTTTCCAAATTATTTAGGCTGAAGTCACATAAAAATAGAAGGTTGGACAGTTTTAAAGGCAACTAGAAATCTGAATGCCATCTTTATTTATTATCAAATAGGGAACAAATTTGAAGCTTCTTTACTGCATTGTTGTATAAGTATTGACTAAAGCATTGCTGTACAAGGAAACATGTAAGTTATTACTCAGTCCTCTAAAGACAGAAAGGGAGAATCTTTCATTCATTTCATTGTATTTCTGAGCCTTTGAAGTCATTCATTCTAGGAAGAAGAGACTCTTACTGGTAATTTACTGTATTTGTGCCTTCTGTCCCATGGGCTATAATGCAAGATGAAATGTCAGCTTCTGCTTTCAGTCTTCATTTCTCTTGCATTACTCCCTCCTCTTTCTCTTAGGTACTCTTCAATGTAATCATTATACAGCAGTTTGGCTCCCTGCAGAAAGCTTGAATGGTATCACTTGCAGTAAAGGCATTGGTTCCTTCACCTGAGAATTCTTCTGTTCCTAGAAATAAATGGTGAAGCCAAGAGAGAATTTGCCTGTGCAGTGGAGGCACTGCTTTGAGATCCATTTGAACTCTCAGGAAGGAGGGGGCACTGTGCTGGGGGTCTTCATCATCACAGCCAGCTGCTGGACATGGAGAAGGGGCAATGAAAGAAAGATAGAATTTCTGAATTAGAGATGCAGATGACTCTTTTTCTCTAAAAAGTCAAGTGTGTCTGTAGACACTTCCATTTACATGTGGGATGCAAGAATTGGGCAATGTCTTCTATTAAAGAAAACACCACTGAAACCACATGCAGGAAACCATCATGGACACCACTGCTTCTTCTGAACTGAAGAAGATCTTGGTGGAAACACAAAAGGGATGCCCAACACTCTCTTAAGGCTCTGCCACTCGATTGCTGTACATTGTATTGACTTTCAGCTTTTCACATACCGGAAATGCAAAGCTCATGAAATGTTTGTCTTCCATACCCTGAAGCACAGGCAACCTTTGGGGGAAACTTGGTGGCTGTTTGAAACTATGATTAGAGATGTGGATAATCTCTGTTTTATCTTCAATTAAACTAGTGAGTACCTTTGGCATAAGAGAGAAATATCCCATTTGTGGATAGGATTCACAAGTGTATGTGTGTAACCCAGCTGACAAACCATGGATGTGTCTCCTCAGCAAACCTGTCAGCAGGACAGATGGTGCAAGTTCCCTTTAGGTTAAAAAAAGTCATTAAAATGGCCCTCATGCTCTTCTTGTGGACAGATGTTGTATTATGACTGAGTGCTCAAAAAATGCTTGAGGTGTTGACCTGTGGATGAAGATCCTTGTTTCCTAAAGGTGTTGATACAGAAACCAAACATTTGTGATATTTCTAAAGGGGTCTGTGGCAAAGTGGGGACATCTCCTCCCTGGCAGGCAGGGCCAGTGCTTTGCTTCTCAATAGTTAGAAGTCTGACTGAAAAGAGCATGTTCAAGGGATAATGAGGAATGACATTTTTGGCAGTGGTGGCCACTGACTGCTACAGGAAAGGTTCAGCTCCCTCCAGAGGGCTGGGATTTTTTTTCTTTGAAGAGGGAAGGATCATGGTGCTGCATTATGTGGCCCAGGCTGTGGCATCTTCTGCTCATGGCTTTCACTCTAAGTCTCCTGTGCCTCTGTTCACCATGTGAAAAAAAAAAAAAAAAAAAAGGAGCTAAAGGTCATGTTGTAACTGTTTTGTAGTGCAAGGACTTCTACCTGTAGGCACATAAGATCCCATAGTTGGCCAAAAATCCTTGGTGTTTCTTCCACAGTAGAGGGGAATCAATGATTACCATACCTATGACCTTCCCCTCAAGAGAAATGTGAAATTTCTCCATGTACTTGGGAAAATCAATTTTCTGCATTGAGAGAGCAGAAAAAGACAGATAGAGAGAGAAGACAAAAGAAAAGCAGAAGGATACCTTGACTGGGTATGAAGTAAACTCAGCAATAACATTTTCTAAAGAGAAAGAAGGAACTGTCTGAAGGAGTTCAGTGCCCCCATTTCTTGCCTCTCTGGAGTCTGGACCTGGAAGATGCCTTTTGCAATGCCAATTTGCAACCTCATTTTCCTGCCACAGCCTGGCTTGGGAACATGTCCCAGCACAGTGCCTACATTGCAAACACCATTGTATTATGCCACACAACTCTGTGTTTTAGCATTCTCCTAATCTGTTTTCCGGGTCAGAGTAAGTGTTTTTCTATGTTTTAATGGGTAAGGTTATAATATTTTACATGTGTAAAGTATGTGTGTGTGTGTGTATATATACATATTTAATAATAGTTTTTTCTTCTGGAATATTTCAGCATCCTCCTTCTGAAATAGTTTATTTGGGATCAATTCTCTGTCTCTGGACAAATGTAATTTTTCTTCTGTTCTTTCAGTGAATATATTGTTATTCTATTCTGTTCTAGACCTTATGCCACTGTTAATCCTGAAGGTACTAGTACCTCCAATATCAGCTAACAGTAAATGCCCTTACTGAGCTGAGAGACCAAATTTAAAATGGAATTAAAGGGTGCTGTGACACATGTTCAGCTTCAGCTCAGAGCATTCTCTGTCTCTCCCTCTCAGCAGCTTCTCACCCTGTCCTTGTCCCCCCAGAAAGGTGTAAGTGCTCAGCGAGGCTAACTGAACTCTGCAGGTATGGAGCCCTGGAGACTGAGCTCACAGTTAGAGCAGTGCTTTGTTCTCAGGAGCTGTCAGAGTGAGGTCATGTCATGTTACAGCAAGAAGGTTCATGATACCACCTTAACAGGAGAAAACAATGTAGCCCTGAGCTGTGTTTCAAGACATAAAAGAAATGGAACAACTAGGGGAAGATCCATCAAATAAGATGAAAGAACATCACCAAGAAAAAGGAGAAGGAATGAAAAAACCCCTATGATGTACTAGTCTGTGAAGCACGAAAGTAACAATGAAAGTAGTAACTTCAGAGAGTGCTATTCCTTGTTCAGGCCTGCCTTTGATCTTTCTTTTTGATTCCCACAAGGGCATCTTCACAGCCTTAGATGTGGAATTGCTGGCACTGAGTCTTCCCCCGTGGGATGGCCGAGCAGCCCTCCCTGCCCGTGCTGTGCTTTTGCTGTGGCACGAGTGCACCGTGCAGCCCCTGAGCCACGCATGAGAGCACAGCTGGATGGTGAGGTTCAGAAAGGAGGGGGCTGCCCTGGCCCAGCCCCAGAGCAGAGGTGGTGTATGGACTGTTCTCCTTTCCATGCCATTGCTGTAGGCTGGTCAGAGTGTCTTTTAGGCTTCTTTTCTCAGGACAAGCTCATGTGCATCTTCACAGACCTCCCCTGTTCTACCTGCAGTGGGGCTCCCCCAGGAGCATCTGCACCTACTGAGGAGGCAGGCCAGAGTTCTCCTCTTGGAGAAACAGCCTCTCCTCTGTGATTGTTCTCCATATGGTTTTAGAAAGAAGAGGCCAGAAAAACCCTCAATACTGAAAATGTAGTATTGTTCATGGCTTTTGCTGTCTCTTCCTTGCTTGCTTTCTGTCTACTGATGAGAAGGACTTGGAGAGTTTTTCATCCCAGGCTGCAAATGAAGGCACCCTGACTGTGCTAGGAAGGTGAGCACCTCCTGTACCATGACACCAGTGCATGGGGCACTTGAGCTTCCTGTGAGCAAGCAAGGAAGTAAGAGCAAAACCAGGAGTATTCTGCAAACCTTGCAAACCCGTGTTTGATTAATTTCAGACAGTTTTAACTAGGAAGTATTCCCTGCTAAGTTAAATATGTGTTTTATGGGAAGTGGATGTGATCTGAAATCAAGTGAGGGATGGTGTTTCTGTAATCTCATCAATACAGGGTATAACACCACTGGGAAGTAAGACAGTGTTAACAAATAACCAGAGACACTCCCCCTCCCCCTGACACTAATAGATCTACCTTAAATTAATATTTGAATTTGCTTCAGTGTACTACATATTGTGATGTACCATCTTTTATATTAAATACTATCTGTCTTTCTCTTGATTTCATTTTAGTTTTACTGTAATGCTTTGTGTAGAAAAGAAGATTGTTCTGAAATGAGGTAGAGCTCAAGTTTGTAATGTCTGGAGCAGATGTGCTTTTAGATGCAGTATTTCTAAAACAAAATATTCAGCTTGTAGCCTCTTAAAGTCTCTTTAACCTAAAGAGTGCTTGGTCTTTCCTTCCTTTGGTGATCAGGATCTTTTACAGTAGCTTTTACAATATCTTTTTTAAAATTATAATATCTTTTACAATAGCTCATGAAGGCATTTAGATGCCAGGCCTTCTAAATCCACTGCAATTCCTGAAAATTTAGACCATGTTGAGAAAAGGATAATAATATATGTGCTCTTTAACTGCAGCAAATGTGTGCATACAAGCAGATACTGCTAGTGACTTGATTATGATACAGAATCATGGAAACAAAAAATTTTGGTCCTGTAAGTTTTCAAGTGGACAGACAAAGAAAATGCAACAGGTGAATGACAGAAATGAAACAGGACAGTATAGGAAGTTGACAGCAAATAAAATGTGATTACCAGGACAACAGGACTCACATGGACCACTGCCTGCTTATTTTCCCTAGACTCTATAAATATGTCTTTCTGCAACAAATGCAGATGTAGAAAACTACAAATGTCCACTTTTATGGCTTTGAATCTCAGCCATGAACTGAATAATTTACATTACTGAGGAGTGAGATGGTGCAAAGTTGTTTGGGCATTGAAGGTAAATTGACATCTTTTATGGGAGACATTTTGCAAAGGAAAGGTGTGGGAAAATCAAGATGTGTAAGCAAGACACAGAATAACCTCAAGGGTGATGTGCTTAAGCTTCACTGAAAAAACAACAGAATGATTTTATATCCTTCTCAATAAGCTTTACAAATATTCCTGCACTGTCTGAACATATTTCATACTAGCAAGCTAACAGGATGTCAGAAGTGGCAGCATTCATGCCAAGACTCCACTCTGCCATGCTCCCCAGTTAAGTGCAGGGACAGTAAATTGCACAGCATCTTTAATCTTTGTCTGGAGTGTAAATAACTTCACATGTTTTTTTTTAAAAAAGAAGAAAATATTAAATAAAGTCCTTGCCTTCTTGCAGGTTTAATCTCAGTGCTGATACCTGTTGATGGTTCAAACACTCAGTCCCCTATTTTTAAATCATTTAACTGGTTCAATAGCTGTCTTAGCCTTTGCTTTGATAGTTAAATCAATTCTTAGGAAAGAAAATAAGCTTGTCAGTGAGTCATATCCAAAGGTCTACCTTTCCTTAGAGCCAGTTGCAGATTATATAAAATAAATTTATTCTGAACTTTCTTGAAATGAAAGGGACTGAAGTGAGCAAATGCAAGACCTGCAAACCAGAAGCAGTGAGGGGTTTGTTAGTTGCCATTGTGGTACCATAGATGGCCACAGACTGTTGTATCTGCTGTTTGCAATGAGTGGCTGCCACCACCACACCCATCCATTACTGTATATTTGCAAGAAAAGCACAAATGAAGTAACATAAGACAATTCTCATGAAAAATTAAAATGTTTAAAGAGTCCTTAGACCTGAGCTGGAAGTTCTTCCCCAGGAGAAACCTCCATGGGGTTTGAATCCACAGAGGGACCTCAGCAGTGGGAAATGCATTTGTGTCCTGGACAACTCTGTAATGGATATCAAGTAGCCCTGGGATCTGATTTGTAAGAAAATGGTATAGCCTGTACCTCTCTCTCTTTCCTATACTGCTCAAATATTGTGGCTTTTGGTTTTTTCCTAAAAGTCTGGTTTGTCATGAGATGGCTGGGGGAGGTGTGTGAGAGGGTGCCTGGAAGATACCTCTGGATAAAATTTCTATTGCATTGGTTCTTGGTACTGCAGGGTGTTGGACTTAAGGACCTAATTATAGGGACAAACTGCGCCAAAAACATAATACATCCCATGTCCTCTAAAATAAGACAAGTTAGTCACTTAGGTCAGAGTGAGGTCAAGACAACAGAATAAGATTTTAAACTGCTTCTTTCTGTTGACATTTTTTTTCTGCCAGCTACTAAATCTCTTCAAGCTTCATTTTTTTAGTTTAATAGAAGATAATATTTCAAAATTTCAACTTCTCCTGAAGATGTTTTCAGTTTTCCTTTATTTTGGGGGGCAGAGATTGAAATAATTCGACAACTTATTTCTTTGCTTCACAACTGAATGAGTTTTAAAGGTTTGTTTCGCTGGTTGCCTTTCTCGGTATTTTGAATTTTTCACAGATCAGCAAAAAGAAGTCTTGTGACTTTGTCTTGTTAACAAAATTTAAGAAAGTTTCACAGTGGAGAAATAAAAAAAAATATGGAACATAATTAGAATGAACACACAAGAACAGCTTCAACAATCACCTTCATTAATGAGACACCCTGAAAATGTAGTTTTTAAAAGACTAAGGAAAAAAGTTGGATGCTACCACTGGAAATATTCTTTTCATGATTTCTTCTGTATGTGCAAGTATATAGAAGTCTGAAGTCAGAATTTGGGCCATACTCTTCCAACTGGAGCAGCCTTTTCTGAAATGAGCCCTGCATAATAGCCAAGAGTTATATATAAAGCATTTGAACAACATTATTTGCTTTTAAATGAAGATGGATTTTAACTTGCTGCTTCTAATTAGAATAACAATAAACATTTTCCCTAATGATGATGACATGCAATAGTGTTGAATTGGAAATGCAGAAGCATTTCCTGTTGGTACAGTATAAGTTACAGTGTCATTAAATATATAATCAGCTATTTATTGCTTGTGTTATTTTTGAGGCACTTAAATGAAAAGTTGATTTGTCTCTTATTAGGCCTCAATAAATGTTCCATTAATAGTCATAGGGTGTTTTAATGCTTTACGGAATCATTGTCGTTAAATTGAATGAAGGACATTGGAATTAAATAAAAAAGAAATGCAAAAACTCAATAAATCAGGATAATAAAAGCTTTTCTTTGTGCTGTTTGAATTGTGCTGAAATGGGGCTGTCTCTTAAACTGTCTTACAAAGGCCAAAGTAGCTTAACTGCTTTAGGGCTTGGTTATGTTGCCTGAGTCATCTGTGAGACTCTGGCCTAAAATGAGGGGCAGTGGAAAGGACCCAAACTTGCCAAATGACTCCAATTCAAATCCAGAAATCAAGGAAGAAATGGAAGTAAAGAGACAGGAGTAGAATTTGAAGAAATGAAAAGTAAAATAAAAGAAAGGAAAAATTCCAAAACTGAGAGCAAACAATAAAAGTGAATGGGATGACAAGAAGTGCAGGGAAATGCACGGAAGCTTGCCCAATTAATCCTCATTGAAATCTCAAGATTTCCTTCCCTTTCCTGAAATGAAGAATTCAAATCCTGAAATCAGGGAAGAAATGGAAATAAAGAGAAAATTCATGATACAAACTTGAAGATTAATTTTGCTGCTGTATTGCCAGACTGCCCTCAGAAAAAATGGCCAGGTTAAAGAAATATACTGCAGTGACTTCTGCATTATGGGAATGTTTCTTCTATATCAGGGACACATGCAGAATGGAGAGGCACAATACTTGGGGATAATCCTTGTCCCTTTTTTATTGATTTTCTTCAGCTTCTATGGGATACTCTGGCATTCAGTGCCAGGACATGAAATGAATGGTTCTCAAGCACTTCATGAGATATATTTTATGAGGTATATAAACTATATATGTCTGATATGATGCATATCTTAAACATATTGGTCAATATTATCATGAAAAGCAGACATTGACCCTAATAGATGTGTCCTAAACATCTCAGGAGTGTTATCTTTACATGAACTTCTTCAGTGTAAACTTATTACTGAATTTATCTATTTGATTTAAAAAATAGTAGGTTCTTTTAAATCATGCTTTTTTTGGCCAGCTCAGTAATCCAGATGAAAAGTAGACTTTTATGATGCAAATTATTAATGCTCAGTCTTTTGGGGGTTTGACAGCTTTGGCTCAAACCAGGCTATAGAGACCTGATCCTTGGTGCTGATCCTGAGCTAATTTGCATAATGAGCTGGAGCCAGGGAGATGGCTGTAGTGTAACATTCCAAGATTGTCTGAATGCAAGAGTTAAAGCCACTGGGAGCTGCTGCACTCCTCAAGGTACTTTGTGAGCTTCCTAGAGATGGTATCATGCATCAAAATCCCTTCATAAATTCTGCTGCTCTGAAATCTTTGTGCCTTTTTTTAATAGTTAAGTTAGAAATTTCTAAACTAGTAAGTCCTCTTCTTGGTAGCCACTCAGCTTTCAAATAGCCAGAGATGAGGACACCTGAAACCCTTGTTTTCATATCTCCCCCTCTATTATTTGGTATTCAATTGGTCAGCAAAATTTGTTGCTTGTGGATGCAAATGTGAGGACAAATATAAAAAGAACCTAGTAGTCATGGCGACAGAAAATATTTCAGTTAGTCACAGAGCTTGTATGTAGAGATGGGCAGCAGGAGCATTCCTAGAATGGCTGCCAATTCACTTACCCTGTAAATAGAGAAATAAATACAGAGGCATAAAAAATCTGTGAGCAATGACATGTTCCTTTGCAGCTGGTTTAGCTTCAAATCAGAACCGTCTATCATGTCTAGGTATTGTTTACTTTCTTCTGACCCATTATGTAAATATTGTTCTTAAAAGTGTGCTTTCCCTTACTTTATGATTGAGTCTGCTTCGTTTTATTGAGAGCTTCATCCCATAGAAATATGACAGGTTTGTATATTACTGCAAAAAGTAAAATATTACAGGCAGATAACTGCTGATGTCATGCTCTAGAGATTTTCCAGGTCAGAACTCTGACATGGAGACTCATGATTTCTTGAAAAATTATCTCAGATTCCAATAAATCCAGCACATACCAGCTCACAAAGTCATCCTTTGATTGTGAGGAACAGCCTGGTTTTCATAAAGCCTAGTGGTGTTGCATATTTTGGAGCTTGTGGTACTGCGATGCACAGCAGTGAGTACACCCACAGCCACAAAGTTAAAAAAAAAAAAATAAACCAGTTTAAAATTAAAAAAGCTGAAGACATTGGGGTCAAACATTTTGCAGAATCCAGAGAATCAAAAGAGACTCTTGATAGCCACATAATTTATTCGTCCTTTTGCTCCCCATACAGGAATTTTCTGTTTAAACATTTTTCCCCATAGACTGTCCCTCCTTGTCTTAAAGAAAACCTGCAATGCTGCAATCCTGCTTGGGAAGTGAGCAGTGGCCCTTTTACATGGGAGTGTGCTGGGAATACATGGAGTTTTGCCTGGGATGGATGGTGAGGCAATTTATGGTTATCAGTTGTGGTTTATCAGTTTATGAGTCAGGAATAGAGACAGAATAGACTAGATTAGAGGCCCATAGAAATTGCAGTGCAAAATTCACTAGGTAGAACCTCCATTTATATTTGTACAGGTAGCCTGGATTTTTTTATTCTCTAATCCCATTAAAAATAGACTACAGGGAGTCTTGAGGAGCAAGACTGGTGTCAGCTGGTAATAGCTATAGGGAGGCAGGTTTTCATCTCAGTTATGTAAGCGTAAAACCAATTAATTTTTCTAGATTCATCATGGTGCAAGAATAAAATTAAATTACGATTAATTAAATTAAAATCAGATCAACCACACTGTGAATTAATAATTCTAAAGTAAACTACCCTACCAGTTCCAGTTTCAGAGGGATTACATTGGTGTCCTAGGAGATAGAATATAGCTACTTTTTCCTGGGACAGAAGAGCAATTTTTCTTCAGTGATCTGAACCCAATTATTTATTTGTATTACACTTCTTTTTTCCTTTCTATTTTATTGTATGAGAACTTTTTTTTTTTTAAAAAAGTGTCTAGCAGTGATCAATCTCTTTAAATAAAGAAGCAACAAAGACAACACACAGGAAAAGAAATTTAACAAAAGTCATGATGGTTTAGAAAATCCTTCTCAGATAATTTGGAAGATCCTTCTCATGCTGAATGTTGAAGGCTCATCAACATTCAAAAGTAAAAATTTACAGAATATCTTATCATCTCTTGTCTATGGCAAATGTGATATGCAAGTTAAAACAGAATTCTGTGCTTTATGAATTTTCAGTTTTAAGTACAGAAAAGACATGATAAAAGGAGTTATGTACTAAGGAGGAGCTGGAAAGAATTTAGATTAAAAGATAAATAGCCCTTCTGCTAAATCACTTCTGACTCCCAGGGAAGGAAAGTTTGTTGCTTCATAGATGATGACACAATACAGTACTGAACAAAAACTTTCACAAAGGGATTTTTCCTAAATAATTTCTTGTTACCAATAGTAAGGGAGTTGGGTGATTGGAGGACTTAATTTTTGTGCAACTTTCCTTAACTGTATGTGGCAGTCTGGCTGTACAAATAATTTCAGCGATGCACATGGTAGGCTACTAACAGACAATGTTATTCCCAATTAAAATCACAATTTCTTTTAAGTTGGCAGGTAGTACTAGGGGAGAAAGTCTGAAGGTATAAAATTCTGGAGGTGAATGATCTTGTATGTGGACATTGTGAACCTCAGATCACTGAGTCATGGAGGAGGACTTACAATATACAATCTTATTAACTCAAAGTCCAACCTTGCCCCCAGGACTAGATTAATTTACCATCCCTACTGAACCCTCACACTCACATCCTGGGATGAACATAAAACTGATGGATAGCCTAAAACATTAGTCTGTCTACAGGCTCTTGTATGTGGTAAGGACAGTAGAAGCACAGACAAGATTTATGTCACTGATTAACTAGTTATTACCATGCTGGGTTTGCATGCTCAAACAAGAAATCTGCTGGGTTGGAAAATATTCACTTTGACATTTCTTTAAATCACAGACTGATTTTTCTATCTCCTTTTTGAGGTTCACTGATGGAATTTGCTGTCACTTTTGGTGTGACAAATAAAGCATCATGTGAACTCTCTTCAAGCCTCTCTGTAGTGATTATGTTACACACTTGTGCACTCTGTTCACTTTAAGTCAGCTGAAGCTGAACTGAGCTATATTCCAGGCAAAAGAATTTTTTTTTTAATAAATGTGAAATAAGAAAAATGAAGAACCAGAGACGGGTTAATAAAGACAGGACTAATTAGTCTTCAGTAGACTTCAATATAATTTTTTTCAGTGGAAACACTGAAATATTGTTGAGATGTTTGTTTGCTTTACTACACAGTTTGTGAATATGTTTATCAGAAGAGAGCTTTTACTAGTACAGATCCTTGTGGAACTCCACTGTTAACTTCCATCATTTACTACTATACTTTTTCCAAATACAAAAATTATTTTGGAAGGAAAAATTAAAAATTCACTGAAGTAGACATATTTCTGTATGTTTAGAAATTTTCTCTGGTATTTCAAAATTATTCTTTGATGAAAAAACACTTGTTCCGTGACTTAAACTTGCTTGAGATTCTAACTAATAGGTAGAGAAAGGAAAAAAAAAAAACAACCCCAGGGAACTCTTGTAGGTCGAAGGACTGCAGTGGTTATCTGTGAAGCCCTGTAGGGTATTGGGGCAATTGATTTATATTAACAGTTATAGATACTGGTCATTCATCTCAAAAAGATGGCTTGGGAAATCTCAGCCCTGCTGTAAATTGTGACGTTATAAATATTTGCATGGGTATGTCAATTGCTCTTTACATTCAGAAGATCTGGACAAAGCCCCTGAAGAGAGATTAAAAGACTGAAGTATTTAGAGCCTTGCAGCAATATCAAGGATTATCAAAGCATCTCTGTGCGGGAGAGCAGAATCATTGTCAGACCATCTCTGTCTCCGGGAGGGAGATTGGTCAAATCTCTTTGTAGAGAAGGGGAACACAGTCTCTGTTAGGATTATACCCAGCAGGAGACAACTTAGCTCCCTTCGAAAGAGGAGCTTTAAAAGATTTCATTTGAGAACCCGTCAGCTCAGAAAACATCGTATTACAATTGAGGGCAATTAACATCTAACGAGAAGTGTGAGGAGTTTGTGCTTAGTTTATGTTTCTCCGTCTGGGGGGTCTCTTCTGTGCTCTCTCTGCCAGTTCCTATCAGCTTGGATTACACTAAGCTTCAAGCATCCATGCAAGCAAAAGGTAATTACTTGAAGAGCAGCAAATTCAAGGGAGAGTCTCAAGGATGCTGTTATACTTTATCTGTTGCCTACCAATGTGTTGCTTGGGTCTGTTACAGGAATTGACAGTCAAGCCATGCTAAGAACTTTAAATAAGTACAAAGATTTTTCAGATGAGACGTGTAGTTTTACAAAATACATATAGGACACCAGTATGATTGCTGTAACAAAATGGAAAGGCAAGCTCTCAGGATCTCTGCTCCTCCTTCAGAGTAGGTCCTCCTTCAGTTCTCAAGGCCAGTTCACCTGCTTGCCTGAAAAGAAAATAAATTGCAGTGTAATAAAAGGGGGTGAAAATGCCATGTGTTTCTCTTCACACAACCCCTTTCCACTTTTTCAGGCCTGGGAGAGGTATTGGCCCATGAGAGGATCCTAGATGTCCTCATAGTCATGAAAGTGTCAGATTGCTTGTCTTTGAGAAACACATCTAGATTTCAGAGTAGCACCAAGGTAGAAGACTCTTTAGTGGCTCTCTGATCCCTATTTTAGGTATCTATTATAATCTGGCCACACATGCTGATCAGATTGTCTGCTGAATAGTTTGGGTTATTGTGCTGTTTCTCACGTCCTTTATCTTTGTGTTGTGCTTGAAGATCTGAGCTCAGAATTATCTTTCTTTCACTATTTTCCTGCTCTGCTGACCCCATAGTCACTTACAGACTTCTAGGTGCTATGCAGAATGAGTTACTTGTATTCACTCAAACTTCAGTTTGTTTCCATTCATTTGCTGCAGGCTTCAAAATGTTTTAGCCTATTTCTATTTTCAGTTTGTACAATATAAGCTAGGTTATAGGGAAGAGATACAGTCTTTGATTTAGGGTCAACATTTACAAATTTCCTTGCCTGGCAAATATCTGTCTAATCTGTTTTGTCACCTGAAATATTGTCTGATACAAACCCCTCTCTCTGGTTAAGTAAATGGTGCATTTGCAGCTTTTTATGTGCTGCTAAATGCTTTTAGCCATTCCTTTCTCACAGTCTCTTCTGAAAAACCATGTTGCCCTGCCTACCCCACCAAGGTTTGGAATTACTGTGGTAGCTGGAGATGATGCTACTCCTTCCTCACACTGGAAGGGAAAGGTCCTATGCAGTATCTGTCATCCAGAGAGGGACAGATGCTGTTCACAGCCCCAGCTCTGAGTCTGCATTGAGACACCTGTACCACACTGCCTTTCCTTGCAGCCATCTCCCATCCTTCAATACCACCTTCCTTGCTCTGCCCCTGGAATTTCTGCAGGGCCCAGTCACCCACTGCTTAATTGGCTAGAATTGGATAATAAAAAAAAGTATAATATTGAGATTACTGATAATTAAAAGGCATTAAATGAAACTGTATGGAAATATTTTAGTGTGTAAAAGGTTAAATGAGAATGACTTTAAAATGATTAATTTTCCCAACTGAAAACCTCAAAATTCACAGGATCACAGAACCACAGAATGGGTAAGGATGGACGTGAGCACTGGAAGTCGTCTAGTCCAGGCTCTCTGCTCAAGCAGAATCCCCTAGAACATGTTATCACTTTTGGCAGTCATAAAGGCAATAAGCAGGATTTTGTAGTTTTTAATGTAGAAAGCTTGAGACATTTTTAATGAAAAGGACTTCTAAAGAAAATCAACATTTTTCATAAAGGACAAATATTTGGTGTGTGACAGCGTAAAATGTTGTTCGATTTCAGTTTTGCTGGTTCTATGCTCAACATAAGACTGATCACATTTGCCCAATTATTAGCAGCTAATTAGCATGAGAGTCCCATGGTGATGTTGGTACCACAGCCTATAAACCCTGGTCAGTCACCTGGGATAGGAACTGAGCTCTGCTTAATCTCTTCTCTGCTATAAATGTAAGTAACAGAATAAGATTTTTTTAAGCCAATGCTTCTTAAAAAGTTAATTAGAATATTCATTAGGATATTTATTCACTGCTTATAAATTCAAATATAGTTTTTGAATCAAAATTTATTCTTCTGAGTAAGCAGGAGGGACAGAAGAGTTCAATGGTGTGAGTTCTGTTTCTCCCTTGATGTCTAATCTGATGAGCAATTCCAGAACCTGAACTGACTCAAGGCAGTGACACCAAATTACATTTTTCTTCCCTGACAGGTGAAGGAGTGCAGTTGAGCTTGCTCATGAGAAGTAGAAATGGCAAAGCTGGGGCACAGTGATGCTGGGAACCCTTAGAAATGGCTTTACAGATCACCTTGCCATTGGGAGGGCTCATCAAGGTACTTTGCTTATCCCAGACCTCCAGGAGTATAGAAGCCCTTGCCTCCTTAGAGCTGTTCCACAGCCAAGAAAATTGTGGGGCTAACATTTCTTAATCGGGGTGAGCACAGTTTGGAGTGAACTCCATCAGATACTAAGCATGTGAGGTGTTGGTGTCTATGAAATACATTGATCTGTGTCCAGTTCCCAGTGAAAGAGTTTCCACCTCACCACTGGTGTTCTTTTCATGTCTCTCTTATTGTTGCCTTAACTTCTGAGCTCAGAGATGGGAGACAGGCAGAGGGAAACTGCATCTCCAATCCATAGAGGAGGGAGTTATTCTATGGCTGGGTTTCAGCTCATTTGGTCCCAGACCCAGAAGAGCTGAGGGAATGTAGCCTGAGAAACAGCACAGCTGTCTCTGTGAGCTCCAGAGTATGTACTTTAGAGCACTCTAGTCTAGTGAAATCCTTAAGAATGTCCCCAAATAAGTATGAGGCATAAACCTGTATTTCCTTGGAAGGAAAATAAGACATAATATATTCCTTATGCAAAGTTTTTTTTCTAGGAGTCTGTCCTTGGAATGGAAACTTTGAAGGTGCAAGGAAAGCAGGCTTTTTTCTTTCCTACAGACTGTGTCCTGGTGCTAATTATCTTGACAACAAGAAAAATCACAGGCAAATTGAGTGTCCAGTCTCTTGGGGTGTACATCAGACAGGTAATACCACAAATGAAACCTTTCAAGGGATACACCTGAAAAAAATTCAGGGTTGGAATGGGATGTTGAAAGAAAAGGGCTGGGAGTGGTGGTGGTGTTGGAAAGGGACCGTGTCAGTCATCTGAACACAGCATGACATCTTAAGCAGCCTATTGATCTTCTATTCCGAATTCACGCAGGGCGACTCCCTGTCATAAAACATTCAGCAGCCAAGATCAATAAGAGATGTGGAGCACTGAATCTTGCTGCTTCAAAGTCATACTTGAAAACAACAACAAAAAATCACTGCTACTCAAATGTCACCAGGGCACCAGCTTAGTTTGGTCCCAGCTCAGCAATTTCAATGATAAAAGTTTTTTTCCTGTTTTTCCAAGTGGGAGTCCAGCTGGAAGGTGACAGGAACTGTATTTGGCTGTGTGACAGGGAATCTGTTTTCCATCCCTCTCTGTTTACAAAGTAGGTTCAACAGGAAAGATGAACCTGGTACCATGAAGCACTTGCTGAGGTAGAGCTTGTCTTGTGCTATGAATCTGCCAACATTTAGCAGTTCCCTGGCTGGATCACATTCTTCAACTGCAAAATGCAAGAGGACTGAGAAATGCATTATATCACAGCACAAAAAGATTATGTTCTCTTTACAAACATACCCTCCTCACTATGATATGTATCAAATTGCTCAATATACCCATTCAAATATAACACGTTACTGGAGTGGCTTCTGGAGAATAAATTGCCCACTGGAGTCACCTTTCATGTATTTCAGTGTTGTTTTCATGTATTTCATCACTCTCTTGTAGACTAAACAATGCTAATTCTTCCAATCTCTCCTCTGAGGTCATATTTTCATATGTTTCTGCTTCAATAAAGGTCATTGGCATCTGACAGTCTTATGGCACAAAAGATTAATTCTGTACTTCCATGGCTCTGAGCCCAATGGTTGCTGTCACCTTGTTCAGCGTGAAGTGGAGGACTGCTTCTGGTAGTCAACAAAAACCCTGGGTGTTTGTTCCATTTCTAATGTTTTCCAGAGTAATTGATGCTGCTAGAGATGAATACTTTGCAAAAGCACAAATTGGACAGCCAGGCAAAGTGACAAGCAGGGATTCAAGTGGGAATAGGCAGCACTGAGATGAGCTCAGAAAGCATCTGTTGTCACAACACCATCTCTCTGTGGCAGATACAGAAGCACAGAAAAACCTGGATGCAAAAGTAATAAATATAGGCATCAATGAAAATTTAGCATTTGATTTGAACAGATTTGAATGGCTGTACTGTAGGGGCTTGTCTTGGGATGGTACCGTGTGGTAGCTTGCCTGAGATGGCTGTAAACAAAAAACACAAATTGAAGAGCCATTGAGGAATAAAATCAGCTTGCTTATGTAAAGCTCCATATGATTACAGCCTGTTTCTGATGTCAAAGCTAAGCTGTTCAGAGCCATGGTGGCTCATCTGTTAATTACATTGATTTTAGTATCTGTGTTTATTAGGATAAAGGGTTAGTATTACGTGGACAACCAATAAACCAAACTTCTATAATGCTTTAGTAGTTAGACTTGGAGTCAGGCTGAATATTCTGGAAACCCACAGTTTCATTAAGTATTTTTCAGTTCTGGAAGATGTTGATTCCTATTCATAGCAAACATAGAAGAGGCCTGGGTTCTTCATTCTCTGTTTTTCTGTTCCAAGGTCAATAATTCTGTTCCTGACTCTTTCTGAAGAAAAGTTTCTGAAGAGTGTTCTTGTAGGTGACATTCTAATTTATGATTCTGGAGGAGGCAGGGGGGAATTAAGTGACATGATGGAAAGTTTGTTAAGTGTAATCAACAGTGAGGATAAATGCTGTTAGAGATTTCTGCATATTAATCTGGCTTTGTTTTGAGCTACTGCAGCACCTGTGACAAAACCAAAGGTTATGAATTTGGAATTATAAGCTTTGCCTCTCTGCCTTAGTATAATATAGATCTCTAGTCAATAAACTGATTGAGCTTGACTGGACTGATCTCCAGGGCACAGATGGGGTAGTGTGGGTATTTCAATCCAGTGCTGTGTACAGCATGTCTGATTTACCACTATTATCCAGAATAGGAAGACTTTCCTATGGATGCTGAGCCATCTCTGGCAGCCCTGGTGCATGGATCCGACGGCGCTACAGGCACTGGAGAACTGAAAGTTCCCCTGTTCAGTTCTGGGTTGAACCTCTAGAAATGAATGTCCAGTGGTTGCATGTGAGATAGGGACTGAACTCAGTCGCCCAAGCCAGAAACCCAGAGCATTTGGGACATGGCACCACATCTGTGGTTCTTTATGGGGCAGGCAGGGGTGGCACAGGAACAGTGGGGGACTTGTGCATGCCTTGACACTGAGAGTTGTGGCTGGAACAACAATAATTAAACACAAGCTCATTGGAAGTATGGGGAGAGATGGCATTTCTGTCTAGCAGAAAAAGGGAGGAAATTTAGGACTCTAAAGCATAGGACTCTAATGCTTGATTCTGTTGACCAGAGACATCTTAATTTAGAGGGTCATAATTTTTTTAGAAATGATTTCTATATTTGTCCTGCATCCTTGTTCTCACATAAATAATTTCTATATTTTTTCTTTTCCTAGATTTAGCTATTCTGTTTTAGACTGTTTATCTTGTCTGCCAGCTCTCTAAAGCTTTCATTAAAATTCAACTTTATAAATCTTAAGTTTTGAAAAATACGAGGAAAAAAAAGTTTCCAAAGAATACATTGTCATTACTTGAAAGTGTTCCTGACCAGATACAGGATTCATGATTAACCCTTAAGTTTCAGACAAGAAATAAATTCTTCTCATTGTTAGGGAAAGTACTCAAAGGTTACATTAGATTCTTCAGTACTAAACTGTTTGGTGTGGGGGTTTTTTTGTTGTTTTTTTTTTTTTTTTTTAAGATGGAACATATTTTTCAAAGAGATTGTCATCTTCATCATATGTTATTCTATGTACAAGACTGTGAAGAGCTATGGGTCTGTTTAATAGATGAACCAGGTTCAGCTTGGAATGAACACCTAGAGAAGCCAGGTCTTAACGATGTGCGAGAGGTGTGTAATCATCGAATTGCCCATATCTAAGGCAGATGCAGTTTTTCCTGACACACATGCCACTTATTGTGGTCTGTCCCTATTTGCAGAGAGGTTGTTTTGATGTTTTTTTGTTTTTCTCATGAGCACCTGCATGAAGAGAGAGACACAATTCCATCCTGTTTATTGTGAAAATGTTTTCATCATGTGAGAAATAGTGCAAATCCTTGTTTTCAGATTAAAGATCCTGTTCTGCTACTGCAGAAGTTTTCATAATCATTAACTCCCTGTGCTTGGTTTACCAGGCATCAAACAACATAGGAGTCTTTTTCTACCATCAGTCTTCAAGGATGAATAGTGACTGAAAAAAGACTCTGCTACTCACACAAAATTTTCCACTCCCTCTTGTCATCTTACAGGAAGCATTGATGTTATTTTTGGGAAGTATTGACTCTTTTACAGAATAGAGGGCTCATTAAATCAAAATAACAGCAACATTTTCAGCTGCTTCATTGTTATCATTGCTATTGTTGCAAGCCACTGTTGGAAGCTGGGAAAAAAAAGAAAGGAGAAATAATGCCAATAAAGAATAGATACCCCAACGTATCCTGAGCTCAAGCTAAAGTGCAACACATCTTTTTTATGGCTTTTAAGTACTTGGTAGTCTACCAGTGAGTTCATAATCATCCTGAAGAGGCAGCAGTGCCACTGAGAAGGACAGAGGAGCTAAAATTTATAGAAAGAATGATAAACTGGAAATGACAGAGTCACAAAAAAAGGGAAATACTGTGCAGAGGTTGTGTTAATGAAAGCATCAGGTGTTGCAAGCAGAAAGAAGGACTTTATTCCACTTCCCTCACAAATTTACACAGAGTCAATTTGGGGGTAAAATCTGTTTTTCATTTTTAAACAGAGGGGTCAAATTGTAACAAGTGAGATGGAAATCAAGGAAAAAAAGTACAAAACATGGAAAATGAACCATGTGGAAGCCAGAGTGGCTGATGCCCAGGAGAAACAGAGCTGAAGGGTGACCAAATATAAAGCACAGCAGGAAGCTTTTCTATGTTTGCTGGGAACTCTGCAAGAAATTGTGAAAATGGGAGGATTTCTCAGTAGTATGGAAATCTATTCTGGGAAAGAAGCAGCATGAGCATAAACCAGGAGATTTTTAATTGTACAAATTTATGATTTTAGGACATGCAGCAAGGAGTAAAGGTACTAATCCAGGAAATCCATTTAGTTTTTTGATGTGCTTAAGTAGTAAAAATCTATATTTCTAACTATTATTCCTGGTATTTGGAATACTAACAATCCCCTCTTTACAGAACACTTCAGAACAAATGAAATTACAAAGAAAAAAGGGAAAAAAAAACTCCAACAGGAGTTTCAGACAAAGACAGATTGGTCCCTACCTGCTACATCTTAGAGAATTTTATCCAGCAGAGTCACAAAAACCTGCAAAAAGTCTCAATCTGAACACACAAAGTTGTGTCAAGTGGCTTTTGAAATTCTTGGTCAAGGCAATCTGCTTGACAAAACAGGCAATTTACAGATACAAAGTTTTGTTCCAGCAGTTGGGGTTTAACCTCAACCAGCAGCCCAGCCCCAGGTCCACTCATTTTCCCCCTCAGTGGGACTGGGGAGAGAATCAGAAGGGGAAAAACCTGGAAAATGCATAAGTTGAGATAAAAGCAGTTTAATACTGAAAGCAAGAGCCATGCACACAAGCAAAGGAAGCCAAGGCATTAATTCACTGCTTCCCCAGGGCGGGCAGGTGTTCAGCCCTCTCCAGGAGAGCAGGGCCCCATCACGTGTAATGGTGAATTGGGAAGACAAACTCTATCACTCCAAATATCCCCCCCTTCCTCCTCCTCCTCCTCCTCTCCCCTTTATATACTGTGATGTTATATGGTCTGGAATATCCCTTTGGTCAGCTGGGGTCACCTGTCCTGGCTGTGACTTCTACTAACTTCCTTTCCCAGTGTCAGTAGGAGAAGCAGAAAAGGTCTTGGCTCTGTATAAGCTCTGCTCAGCAATTACAGAAACATCTATATATTATCAACTGTGTATTCAGCACAAACCACAAACAATCCCCATACCAACTGCTGTGAAGAAAAATAATTCCCATCCCAGCCAAGACCAGCACACTGACCAGAGTCACAAATGGAAAAATAGGAGACAAGGATGAAAAAGGATATACTGAACTGACACAAGATAAAAATGCTCATTAGAAGTATATCCACCTTTTCAAGAGAGCTCTACAAAAATAAGATCTATGTAGATATGGGCATATGTAGATATAGATCTATGTAGATATAGACAAAGAGGGAGTATGGCAAGTATGCAGCCTTCTGAAAGAATCAGGAGGCTTGCAGCCCATTTTAATGCTCTCTTTCCAAAGTTTCTTGGCTTACCTTGTTGTTTCTCCCTCTCTCTCTCTCTCTCTCTTTTTTTTTTTCTTTTTTCTTTTTTTTTTTTTTAATTGTTTACTTTCTTCCAGTTTTATACCTCGGCAACTCAGTGGCAGTGATGACTCAAGGATGTACTGGAGGAATAAGAGTTTCAAGGTGACATTCAGTGAACAAGGCAGCATAGAGAAATTGACATGAATATGACTGACAGTTATTATTTCCCAGGAATTCTCTTTGAAACTGAACACAAGTGTTACTGCTGGACCTGCAATAACTCATAAAATTTAAAATGTCCAGCCTATTAGAAAGTTCTGGATTCTCAGCACTTTTATTATCACATAGAACTGGGAAAAAACCAAAATCATATCTTCTTGGGTTTTATTTTCTTATTCACAGTCAGTCCAGAAAAGGTCAGTATATGAATGCCTTCAGCTCAAGGAGACAGAACCTGTTAGGAAAACACTGGATGCATTTTTCAAGTGTTGACCTACTCACTCTTTAGAATCGTGGAGTGACCATCTGGGCTTTTCCAGTTGCAGAGCTAACTCAGGGACACTGCCACCTTCTGTAACCTTGCTTTTGTCCTCCACACTGGAGCTTGAGCTGGAATATTGGTGTGGGGTTTCGTTTTGGCTGGGATTGATACCTGCAGTATCAAGGTGCCAAATAAACGCATTGCCTGTGGTCCCTGGGGCTTATCCAGCAGTCAGGATGTTGTGACACCTGTCAAACGGATTTTCACTTTCTGGATGACTAAAAAGCAAAATCTCTCTTATCCATTTTCAGTTGAATTGGGGATTTCTCAGGTTTCAAGGTCATGAAAAGAGTGATGCTTATCCCCTCTGATATTTCAGGATAGTTTTGACTGCTTTTGCACTTTGCATAGATCTGATGCCCTCTCCTTTGTTATCTCTCAAGAGATTAATTGAGGTTATTCAGGCATCAGTGGCAGCCTGTTGGAAATGTAACCAACACAACATGATGAAATGTTGGACTGGATAAAACCTCTTTGGTCAAGCCCAGACTGGGTAAAGGCAGGCGCCATATTCTTAAATATAGAACTGGAACAAAACAACAATAAAATATTGTGGAAAGGCCAATAGAAATGTAAGATGTTTCCCAGAATTTACACTGAAGAACTTTTCTAGGACATTGAAAACCAAGTTAATGTGTAGGTTGTAGTATATAACTGCTAGTATATAAGTTCTATCCTACCTTGCAGGATAAAGACATTAAATGGCTGCTCACTGGGCTTGGTTGCATGAGAAAAGAACAAGGTGAAACTGTTCCTTAAATTATGAGAATGGATAAGGTAGTTAAAAATGGTTCTCTTTGTAACACTCCACAAC
This sequence comes from Hylia prasina, assembly GCA_013397195.1. Taxonomy (NCBI): domain Eukaryota; kingdom Metazoa; phylum Chordata; class Aves; order Passeriformes; family Sylviidae; genus Hylia; species Hylia prasina. The sequence continues at coordinate 1,177,541 of VYXD01012325.1, read as the reverse complement.
AGTTTTGAAGGCTTCCTTTCTGTAAATACTACTGCATATTCTTCTTTGCCTGTGCAGTATTTTCTCCTATAAATGACTCAAGAACACAGCTTTACTGCCTATTTTGCAGTAAGGAGCCTTGTTTTTCTAATCCCTGCAAATACTCAGAGCAAAAGAGACAGTTCTAACCCACAAACATCTCTGTCTTCTACTATTTGCAAAATACTTTTTTCCCAGCAAGTGAAATTATATATCATTAATTAATAATGCAGCATAGAAATTTCTATGCAACTCTCATGCAGACCCCACTGGCATGATTTTATTTTAAATGTAGGAATTTAATAACCATCAAGATATTTTTTTTGCAGCACAAAACTTCTTGTATTGGCTGCACTCAGCCAGCAGCTAGGTTACTAAGGATATTGTTTTAAAAGTGGATTCCAGCTAGTTTTTGTGATCAGTTCCTGTAACTGATCTGATTTAATGCCTTTGGAGTGGATGAAGAAGTGTTTCACTGGCTGGATTCCCCCAACCAACTTCCTTGTCAAACAGCGCTGATCCTTGAAGGATTTGGGAGGCACAAGCACAGAACAGATTCTCATCATCTGCAGCATGCACTTTCATTCATGAGAAACAAAGTGTATTACTGCGTAGACAAACTGTGTTGAGTAACCTTCAAAGATGATAATAGAGTAATTCTTTTGTTCTCATCATAGTTCAATCTTCAAGGCTCTAATAGAGGGGTTGACCTGAAATCTGACCTTCTCAAGAGGTGAAGAGGACTCTTAAACCTCCTTGGTTCCTGTAACAGGTAATTGAGTTCTTCCTGTGCTGTGCCTGATCCCTCTGTGCACCTCTCTCCGCTCCCATGCTGTGCTGGTACTGAGCATGGCTGCCAGATCCACCCCTGGTAGTGTGGGATTGACAGCCAGGGGAAGGGATTCTGGGGGATCAGTAAGCTTCCATAATCCCTTGGGAAGGGGTAGAGGCAGATGGAGATCAGAACTGTAAGTAAGACCATTACCTTCTACCAGAGCCAATAAGCTCTTGGTAGCCCAGTGACCTGCAGACCCTCACAGAAGGTGAAGCCCAGGACATCCACCACTGCACAGCTGCTGTTGGGTGTCCCAGAGGGTCTCCTTCCTTCAGCCTTGCTGCAGGCTTTAGTCTTGTAGCCCTTAATCATCCGCTGCTGTAGACAGCTGCCTACTTTGCCTCTATGTAAAACACACTGTGGTGTACAAATTAGTTATAAATCAGCCAGTCCAATCCAGTGACTTGCTACCCTGGTAGGCAGAAATGGTGCTATGAGTTGTGAGAGCACAGAGGACCAAGATCCTAGTCTTAAGCGAAATGCCTGAAAAAAGAGCAATAAATACAAGAGGCAGCAGCAGCATGACCAAAACAGAAGAAGTATAAATCATGCTGTGGGATGAAGTGCAGTGATTCACCTGCTATGCTGCGTGCTGCTGCCCTGCAGACAATCTGACAGAACAGCAGAAAAGAAATGCAACACACCAGAAATAAATACTCATCCTGAACCTACACAATGCTATTCGTTTTGTGTTCATATATTTCTTCTTGAAATTCAGCTGAAACCCATTGCAACAAATCATCCCAGCATCAATACAAGGTAAATGTGTGTGATTAAGGAAGGAGAGGGACATCAGCGCAGTTGCAACCCTTAGAACTTAAATATTGTTGGGTTTCATCTGCATGACAGGGATCCTCTTTGATAGTTCACATATGTTGGCTTGCATTTCATTCACCCTTAGGCCATCTTTCTACATTATTGGTCATTTTAAAAACTACCAGTTTCATTTCACAACATAGTCACCAGCATGACCAGTAATAAGGTACGGTCAAAGAAGATATAACAAGTGGCAAAGACAAACTTAGAAAGGGAGTTATAATAAAGTTGAAAGTAAAGAGTCAAGGTACCTTGAGAGATGGCCACCTAAAATGTCCCTGGATCTTCTGAAAGCTAAGAAGTCAGGACCCTTGGGAATCACCACTGGCTCTGGAAAGAAGTGTGGTCAGGACCAAGAACTACAGTGTTCACAGCCAAGTAGGAGGACTCTTAGGTTTTATATGTGAATCAGCAAAAGCTAATGAAGGTATATGTCCTTCCATTTCAGAAAGAGTTTTATAAACCTATTGCTAACTTGCTGTAAGAATCTGAGTTGATCTCTGTCATCCAGTAACTCGTGTATCCACATGATAAACATGGGAAAATGCTATTTGCCTGCCTGGAGGATTATGAATGTTGATTAATACCTTGTGAAAATGTTACAAGATTATTTGGAGAAAGTAACTGTGCCTTGCCAGTGTGCAGCAGCAGATTTTTCTGCTGCCAGCCACAATAGGAAGTGAATTGTCTCCTTTCACCTCTCTGTTCCTTCTTCCCCGTACCTGGTCTCAGCAAAGGCTTACTTGCTCTCGGTTTTTTGCTGATAGAAAAGTGACTTGCCAGACCTGGAAGCCAACAAGCACATATCTTCCATTTTCCAAATTGCCCTCTTGTTACTGCCTAGAACAAGAGCACAGTGACAGAAAAAAGAGTTCATTGAGTTTTGCAGGTCTCTATGACAGGATCTGTCATTTAACTCTAATTTGCACAGTGGTTTTTTGTGCTCTATACGCCTAGCAAGAGTTACATCCTTACCATTTTTTAATAACCAATATTGTCTATTAAAAAACCCCAAACTGTAAAAGAATGTGATCCAGACACAACATGAAGTTGTGTCAAATTATTAATACTTACCATTATATGCCAGGAAATTTACCTCAAACCTTCTCTTATTTAGACCTTTCTTTGGTCCTTTTTTTCTTAAAAAAAGCCTCCTCCCTTGATTTTGTGTAGATTTTCTGAGATGTGGCTACTTAAAGATTAATTTTTGGGGAGAAATGCTCTTAGAAGTGCTCAGATTGTCTAATTTTATGAATTCATGAATGCGAATGGGTGCAGATATTCTTGTACAGCAAGAACATCTCTGGGTTTCCCTTTAAGGACCAGCGATGCATTCATCCCACAGCCACAGGATCATGCTGCTAACTTGCAATCCCTGCCCCAAGGATTTTACTGCCCTCCACATGGAAAGAGAAATGGTAAGGGAAATGCAACAGAACACTGATAAAAAGCTGAGGTCCTGGCACACTGAGCACAAAAGTGGTTCTGTCCAATATTTCATGGGCACCAGAGGTAAATGGAAAGAAAGGAGGCAGAAAGAGGCAGTCCACTAGGGCTATAGAGATTTACAGGTAACATGTTGCAGCAGGTGAGACAGTGATGGAGCCAGAGAGAAAACTGCACAGAGCTTCTCCAGAGCATGTGTGAACTGAAGTCTCTTCAGCAAATGAAAACACAGGAGACTACAAAGACTGACAAGACCACCTCTGACTAAATAGAGGCTTGTTGCAGGGGGAGGCTTTGGTTTTGGGACTTTTTGGAGCTGTGTGTGTGAAGGTGGCTACACTAACCTGTGTCCAGGGCAGGGCACAGACCTTGCTCTGCCGTGTGTGACAGACCTTGCTCTCATGTGTGACTTCACCTGGATTAAATCCTTCTGTGAGAGATCTCCTGAACCTGAATCTAGGCAGATGTTTTCTGTGCAGCAGAAAAATCCCTGCAGTGTTTTTTCAGTGCTCAGCTAATGAGGGAGAGAGTGTGTTTTATCTTTGTTACCACGGAAAGTTAACCACAATCCAAGCAGTGATTTATAGGTAATGAGTCCTGTCACACTTACAATTCATGCCTTACATGAAAGTCATCAGCATACCCACCGCTGATCAGAAATCCAGGTATATTTCCCCATGTTTTATTCACAGTCTAATGATCTGCCAAGGCAAAGGCTGGATTTAAAACTGATTGCTATCAACATTTACATCTGTGAATGCATCTGAATGCCAAGGAGCATTTAGGAAATCAGCTGTCAGATGATTGCAGCAGAGGATACTTCCATTGAGTGAGGTAGGAAGGAACTGCAGGGGCTTAGGGCGTCACTTGGAAAGATTGAGGAGGAGCAGAAAATAAAAAATATCTCTTTTGGACATTGATGGTGGGACTGCTAGTGAACAACAAACATCTGCTGTGGCTCCCACTTGCTCACAGTGGGATGGGGTAAGAATTTCACACATGCAGTTGGTTTAGAGAAAGTTTTGTCAAGAGATGGCTGCACTGTAAAGCTTGCTGTTGTCTGTGGAGGGTCAGAAGGACACCAGACACTCAAGGAGAGATGTTCTATGCACAAGACACCCTGGCTCCAGCCCCTGGATTGTGATTCCCTCAGCTTGGCATGGGTGTAGGTGTGTGGGAATGGGGAAGAACTCCTCTGCTGCCCTCTGTGGGGTGAGCAAATGGAAATGTGCCCATGGCAAGGTGCTGTTGCCTCCAGTGACCAGGCAAGGAAGGAGGTGGGGCTGCTGTCTCCATATGTAATTAGTTTCTGTTCTGCACTATTCCAAAGGTACTCTTTGGAGACCAGTCCTTCCCTGGAGCAAGTGCTCTGCAAGCAAATCTGGTATTTGAAATCCCATGAATTAGTGCATGTTTCTATAATTAGTGCAAGTTTCTTTATTTAGTGCCCAATCAGCACTTATCAAAGTCACTGAGAGTATTGTCATTTCAATAGAAACAGAAACAAGTTTTACTTTATTTTATTTATTCTTTTTTTTTTTACTGTATAAGACAGAAGACAGGTTAGAAATTTATCAGCAGAGCTAACAATTACTTTCCATTTGTATTTGGGGCAAAAAAGGCAAAGGAAATTAGGAGAAGGGATGTATCACTTTCTCTTACACTTTTGCTGGACAATTGTGGTGAACAGAATAAATTTTTCTCACTTTGTAAAAAGTTGTCCCACACCTTAATTTATTTTTCACCTGCATGAAAAACATATTTAACAGTGTAACGAGATAAATGAAAACACATGGATATTTCCAAAATACAGCAAGCTTAACTATATTTATAAAATATAAAAAAGAAAATACTGTATTACAAGAGGAAAATGAAACAAAAGAGAGTGAATTTTCCTTAATTTTCTCTTTTTATGATTATTTAATTACATGCTTATTTAATGTTATGCTTATTTTTAAAGTCCCTTTAAAATTTAATGTAATAAAATGTAATTATAAAAATGTTTTTCTTCGCTTGTCTTCTGCGATATGTAATGACTGTTCTCAACAGTTATCTAACCACATGCACAGTGAAGAAACTAATGTATTCTCCAAATAAGATGCATAACTTGAAAGGCAAAGAGGCAAAATTTCTTCTGAATAACACCCCATCTAAATTATTTTTGACAGAAAATTTGATTGTAAACATTTTTCACGTTATTATGTATGTCATGTTTCTACGCTAGTCGGAAGATGTAATCGAAAAAAAAGAATCCAAGTGAAAGCAAAACTCAGATTTTTTTTTCCCAATAAAGTGTTACAATGCCTCTGAATGGCAATGATTTCTTTAATGACATTTTCCATGGAAAAATTAAATCTCTCTCTGATTCATCATACCCACAATGTAACACATACCACACAATTTGCCTAATAGAAAATACCACCTCTCCTTCAGCAAAGAAAATGCACTCACACAGAATCATATTCAATTAGAGTCCTGCAAGTCCTGATTTAAAACTGATGTAGCTACCACATTCTTAAAAATTAAGGTCCTTTTTTCAGGAGAAATAATGTTCTTTTATGTTACCCTCCAAAGTGCTTTAGAGCCTTTTTAAATGATAAATGCCCAACCCTATTTTGTCTAAAGGTGACAAAAAGAAAAACTCACTTAAAGAAATGGGGGCTGATTTATTGTAAGGATCATTAGCCATTAGGAGAGTGTCAGATATTGCAGTATGGTAACTCTACTGAGACTTTGGGATTATTTTCTTCCCTATGGTTTATTAGTAAATATTTACGGTATTATTAATGGACTTTTGAGTTTCCATAAGAAAATGTAGACTTATTTTTTGCAGGAGAAGAGAGAAGTGTCAGAAAACCAGGACGAAACGCTGGTTCAGACTGCCTCGAGGTCAGTCTGTGCTTGCATGAGCTGCTACAATGCCACTGTGAATTTTTTGTCAAGCACCTCAAGTTTGTGCTGCCAGGCACTGGAGGAGCGTGGCTGATGGCTGTGGGGGCAGGGGCCAGGCAGGCTGCTTTCTCTGGCAGCACAAACACACATAGCTCAGAGTCAAGCTGAGCCAGAATGTTGCAAATGACATTTCTTTCTGAGACGTTTGCTGCAGAAAAAAATTCACCATTTCAGATTCTTGCTTTGAGTCTGAAAGCATGGATGGAGTTTGCACTTCTCTTTTTCCTTCATCTTTCATGAGGCAAAGGAGGTAATGGAGGAGATGGAAAAGAGAGGATATAGCTGGGACTATGAGAAATTTGGGTTTACACAGTGAAATTGCCTAAACTGCAGTTTAGCTAATTGCATGGGCAAGGTCTAACTCATAAAAGGTATTTCAAGGCTGGCAGAGACCAATCCTGATCAGCCCTTGGTTTTTTAAATATGACATTTGAAAGATGATGAAGGGTACAAGGAAATTGTTTAGATTCTTTGGGAATGCACAGTCCATACTGCCCTGAAGAAACCCACAAATTATTCATCTAAGTGCTCAGCACTTTGCAGTATCATCCGCTCTAGAGGGTATTTCATCAGGCAGTATGTGATCATTTAAGCTTGCAAGTTGGAAGGAAATGTTTTGAATTCAAAAATACCAAGGGAAACCAGACAAGTCAGAAGTCTGTGATGTGAAATACTTCAGCCTAATTGACTGATGCCTCAATTTTGGGCTGGTTTTACTATCATTTGTTATTGTTGTTTTTGTCTCTTTATTGAGGAAATTAATTAAAAGAAATCAATCAGCATTTTTATTTTTTTTAGGCAGAAGCAATATGTTTAAAAAACCCAAGCCAAACCAAAACATCTGGAAAATGGCATTTTTGATTTAGCAAGCTAGAAAATATTACCTGAAGGACAGGTGCAGTAATTTCTAAAATGTTTTTGGCATTTCCTTTGCCTACAAAAGTATAATTATCTGGAAACTGGTCTCTTTTTTGGGCCTTGTCTATAATACTTATCCCCAGTGCATGTGCTAGAGGAAGAACTGAGAGAGAAAGGACAGGGAAAGATGGGCTGGGGCTGGGGCACGGGCTCAAGCTTCTGTGGCCATTTTGGTAATCCTGTCTGGATGTGGGTCTGGAAAAGCAAACAGATGAAGCACTAGCCTCCCTCTTCTGTAGTCTGTGTAGCTTTTTGAAACTCTGTTTTGAGAAAGGTTTAAGAATCACAAGATTATAAAATGATGATCTTTTTTTCTAGCAGAACCTTCCTAGGAGACATGGTAGTTTATGGGAAAAAGAAGGAAGAGTGGAGTGGTGTGGTGTATGTTGAAATTTGATTGAAGAGCCAAAATGGGACTGACAAATGTGACAGGAGTTGAAGAAAATCTGGAACACAAAACCATTGGCAGCACACTGGGATCCCAGGGGGAAGAAGGCCAGAGGGGATATTAAAGCAGCATGATGTCAATTAGAAATTGGCTTTATTGTGGGATAAGCATCCTTCCAAAACCATCATTAACGGGAACCTCTAAAATACTGAAGAGGGTGATAACATTCAAATATGATGCTTTCTTTTCAGTCGCTATCCTGGGTAGAGGGAAATAATGACAGTAATAATGACTGAAATAATAACAGTAATCAAAATAAATATGACCCTTTATCATTCTCACTATCTTTGTTTATGCTTCCCAGAAAATTTTGAGACAAAGTAAAAAAAATGATTTTCAGAGTTTGATTAAGAGGACTATCACATTGCATTTTTAGCAAACTGCTCCACAAATCTCAAGCCTTGAAATAGCTTGAGTTTGCTGCAGAACACGCTGTACTTGAGGCCTCTGCTCTCCTCTGCATGACAAATTTGCATTGTACTCAACAGATAAACACCATTATTAGTCTGAGCTTTTAGGGGATGAGATGCAGTCAGTTTTGCTTCATGCCAAGTTTCAGTCAGCGTCTCATAGTTTCAGTAAATAGCTCCTTAATGTGATGTTAAATCCCTGCTTTTCTGCAAATCTCTCCTCTCTGGAACATGGCTGGCTTGGCAGCCCTGAATGGACATACAAACCATCAGCCTCTGAGTGACAGAGCCAATTGCTGCACCACATTTGAACCTTTTCTGAGCAGGCTGAGTTGGCCTTGGATAAAAAGGCTTCTTCCAGCTCAGCAGCACCAGGAAGTTCAGTGGTTCCTTTGGAGCTGAAAATTCCTTCCTTGCCACTGCCAGTGGAGCCAGCCTGTGCAGTTGGGATTGCCCCACCCTGCCCAGGGGTTGAGGCTCTGGTCTCCCATGCCCTCCCAACATCACCTGAGGCAGGTTGGTTAAAGTGTGTTCCCTCTCTTACAGAGGTGTCCCGCTGTGTTACTCCTCCAGACACCCACAGTGCCTCTGTGGTACCTCCTCTATGGGCTCTGCTCCCCCAGCAGGGGATTATGTATGGATTAAGGCTGTGGTGACTTCATGTTGTGCCATTTGCCCTCAGCACAGGCAAAATCATACTGCTCTGAAGAGCACAGAGCATCCCCCAAAGGGGAGACAGCCAAGATAGACCCCTTGGTCTGTGCTCACACCAAAGGCACCCTCTCTCTGTGACTCCTTCTCTCAGCAGCAGGATGGAGATGAAGATTTCTCTTAGCTGTCATGTCAGACAAGAGCATGGGCTCTGAGGTCACATTACCACCAGATATACTTCATTAACATCAGCTTCACCTACCACCTCTTCTCACTTAGAACCTGTCACTTGGACCATGCAGCAAATAGACCTTTTGCTCCCCTATCACTCAAACACTATATTCCTGTCAGGAAAAAAACCCTGATGCTGAACATTTTAGCAACTTTCAAGAAAATTGCTGCTGAATTTCACTCTCACTGAGTCAGTTTTGAACAAGTGGTGATCACTTATTTCCTTGAAATATATTTCCTTGAAATTATTAGAGATGAAGTGCTAATGAAATATATTTGGAATGCAGAATATGGGTGGAGGATCAAATTAATGTTAAAAAAAGCCATTATAGATAGGGAACTAGTAAAAGTCCTCCATGGAAAAGCCCAAGCATGTATACTAAACATAGATAATGAGGTTAGCAGGTAACATCAATAACACCATCTTTTTCAATCTTCACAAACATGGTTTGCAGATCTTTTGGTAATTTATCATCCTTCTTGTTCCAGTGTCATGCTTTGCCCCTGAATGCTTTGAGGGATAAGACTAATTTCTTATTAATATACTTTCATGGGAAGGAGATGAGGGCAAACCAGGCCTGGGATATCATTCTGCTGGTTTTATGCTGCTGTGATTTCAGAACACATTGAAGTTCAAAAATTACAATGAGAGCAAAGCAGTCCTTCCAGATGAGGAGGGTTAATTTATGAATCTGCATTGATGGAACCCCTTCAGCAAGAAGCTGGCATAGATCTATGCATTTATCTGACCTTATCCAATGAACAAGAAGTGTCTCTTCGTATCTTTACATGATTCAGGCCACTTAGGATCAGTAGCATGTCTGGACTCTGCCTCCACCCCTACATTTGTTGCACAGGAAAAAAATAACTTTTTTTTTGGCCAAAATTCTTTTAGAAAAACCAAACCTTCAAAGCTCCGAACTTCTTTTCCAATAGGTAGGTTTTTCAAAGCATGTAACCAAGGGGCACCCAGCAAAAATACGTTCTAAAATGCATTCCACACCTATACTGATCATGACTGATCAAACATTTCACGTCTGTGATCTTCATTCTCGAAACAGATTCTGAGAGCTGAGCAAGAACTTCCTTTAGCCACCTTATGGTTACTACCTGCCTGTTTAGGAATTTAAGGTATGTATACATTTCTCTGGAAATTAACTGTGATGCTTAAAATATATAATATATATA
>VYXD01012325.1:1017114-1167620 GCA_013397195.1 Hylia prasina | reverse complement strand
TATATAATATATATATTATATAACATTTGCATTAAGCACTGCAAGACATCCAACAGAAATAAATAATAGATTTTTCATATTATTTATTCATTTTTGCTGAAGTAAGCATCAGCCTCCTACCAAAAGAAGCATGAAATGTTCTGTTTTTATTTTGTGGGGAGGGATTGTAAATGTCCCTCAGCAAATGAATTCACAACCTTGCCATTGATTCCCAGTATGTACATAAAGAGAACTTAGAATTCCATTAAATCTCATCAGAACTTTGCTGTACATGAAGGCTGAATTATGAGTTTCGTTATAGTGATTGTAAAACAGAAAACTGAAAGCTTGTTCTCTCATGTGCTTACTAGAGATGGGCTGGGAGCAAAGTGCTCTGCAACAAATATATGAAAAATACCTGGATATGTTGTAAGAAATCAGCCAGTGCTACACTGAAGAAAAAAATATTTAAAGAAAAAAATATGGTATTTGTGATTGATCCTTTAATGGAAGATATCTGTGGGAGTTTGCCCAACAGTGCAAGTTCCCTTAGACCTTCCATGACAACACAGAGTCATGGAATCATAGAATGGTCTTGGTTGGAAGGAGCCTTAAAGATCAATCTAGTTCCAAACCCCAAGCCACATGCAGGGAACCTTCCACTAGACCAGACTGCTCAGAGCTCCAGCAAATCTGGCCTTGAACACATCCAGGGATGGGGCTTCCACAGCCTCTCTGGGCAACATGTTCCTGTGCCTCACCACCCTCTGAGTAAAGAATTCCTTCTTCACATCTAATCTAAATATCTGATCTTTTGGTTTAAAACTGTTACCCCTTGTCTTACCACTATCTGCCCACATCAAAAGTCACTCTCTCTCTCTTCCTATAAGCCCCCTTTAACAACATCCACAGGTAAGTATATTTTTGCCCCAGAATTAGGAGTGTTCCCTGTTTTCATACAAACTCCCCACTTTAGTCTGAATTTAACTTGCATTATTTCTGCATAAAGAACCACAGACTTTCCAAGAAAGCTGTCCTGGTTACAGCAGTCACCTTCTACAAACTGCTGCTTTGCAGGGTGTGCAGGGCGTGCTCACACCCAGCCATGCTGGCATGGGGTAGAAAGCAGAGGGTGGCTCAGCCCTGCACCCTGTCTGGTTCTGACACTGTCCCCTGGGGCTGGGCCTGTGCTTAGTGCCTGGAGAAGGTGAGCATGGAGCTGGGTGGTCCCTTGGTGATGGTAGCAGATTGTGAGGGCTGGCTAAAGGGGTGCAGTCCTGCAGCTGGCTTTGCACAGAGCTGATAGCTATTGCTACAGGGAGAGCCTGAGATACTTGGTGGGATACTCCTGGTGGGGAGGGAAACCTCCCAGAAGGGCACCTGTCCATGTCCTAACCCAGCCAAAGGAGTACCATTTTTCTGAAACATCCTTCCACACTACTGTGATCTTTTGTCTCTGGGGTTGAATTTTGTTCTTTCTTTGGAATAACCCTTTCTTCCCAAGCGGAAATTATCTGCCTGTTTTCATTATGGGGAGAGCCAGACCCTTCCCAGGTGTCTGGATCTGAAAGGAAAGATCAAAAACACAGAACAGAGGTGAAAAAAGGTGGACTTTTGACAGATCTATGACAAACAATGAGAAGAGTAAAGCAGAACAGGGAATTCACCAAGACACAAGAGTATCCAGTGGAATAGTCAAGCAACAGGGGTAGAACAAAGGTACAGGATAGCACAGCTCAGCTGTAGAACAATAATTATTTCCACTATAAGTTTTACTAATCAGTAATGAGTCAACCCAGTCAAACAGTTGGACACATTTATCCATCCAAGGCTGGATACAGAGACAGGCATAAAATCTTTGGCTCAGGAAATTTCCACTGAGCAGGCTGAAAACCCCAGGGCTGCATGGCTGGGAAGGGATGGTTTGTTTTACCCAGTACTTTCATGCTGTTATCACTTTCATAGCAAAGCACTTTATCCAGTGCTTTCATGAATCAACTTCTCCCCAGCAAAGTGTGCATGTGGGGTGAGCAGCTCCTCTCTGCTCACGTGCACAGCTCACAGGGTTCCCCAGCACAGGTTCACAGGCACACACAGGAGATGATTTGCATTACTTCTTCATCTAGACTTGTCCTTATGTTACCAAGGCACTGGGCCATTTTCTTCTAAAACCAGGAATACCTCATGCTCTGGAGTGGTTGAGGAGAAAAGAAACAAAAAATAAAATCTGAGTTGAAACTCTTCCCTATTATTGATTTCCTTCTCTTACTCAGTTGCAAAAGACACCATGGGAATCAGACAGTGTAACTACCTGGCATCCTTGACAGGAGCCACGCCGAGACAAAATACACACTACAACTCAAATCTGCTTTCCCACACCTTTCAGTACTCTTGGAATGAGCAGGTACTAAATTTGACTTGCAAAGACATAGTTAAATCAGAGCCAGGGCCAAAAGATGTAGGCAGATACCTGGTTGCCTGGGAGAAACAAAGCCCAACAACCCAAACCCCTCAAAACAATAAAAAGAGGGCCAAGAAGCTACTCTTGGTACCAAAGACAAAATAATATATTTTCAATAAACCTTGAACTAAGGATTTATTTTCAATAAATCTTGAACTAAGTTGAGAAAAGTGAAGAGTTGCAGTCTGCGTGCTGGGTATCTACGCTTCTGGAAAATAAAAATCTTCCTTTCCTACAGCATCCTCTTGCTGCAATTTTTCCCTGTGTCCTGTAGAGTGCAGAGTGGTGTTTTGAAATCGAGGATCTATTAGTCTGAAAATAGGAAAAAGTCTAAGCCCGCTTGAAATTCTCTTTAGTAAAAGCAAGGCAGGCAGGCTGCTCTGAGTTATGAAGGTGGCCTTTTAAAAATGGAAATAAACAGACAGAGAGAAGAGATGACTTTAATGAACAACCACCCGTGTCTTTTTGGGTCTCAAATTCTATTAGCAAATGGAGACTGAAAAACCAGAGCAGTTCTGTCAGCAACAACCAGCCACCCCCTCTGCACCTGAGCTTTCCCCAAACACACGTGCTTTCACTGCAGAGAAAGCCTGAAATAATCAGGGACACCCACCTGCAGTTCTCAGCTTAGTGACAGTCTCCTTATGGCTGTGAAAGCCGTTGAGAGAATCAGCCTCAGCTGAAGGGGCTCAGGAGTCAGGTCCAGATGCCAGACTGGATCCATCTTTGGTTTTGGTTTTGGCTGTACATTCCAGGGGTCTCCAGACATCCCAAACGCCTCAGTCTGGTGAAACTGATGTTTGATGTGAAGCACTAAATTCCATCTCCTTCTCTAGTGCCTTGAACAGCCTCATGGCTCCTGCTAGAGACACTTAACTCATGTGATAGGCACTGTAACAATTTGAGGGACAGAGGAAGTGTCCCTGGGTGTCCTGGATGGGCAGCCCTGACATATGGTGGGGCAGTGGCTGAGGCACAAATCATTATCCTGTGCTACTGTTTGTGGGCACTGGAACAGGCTGCCCAGGGAAGTGGTCCTGGCCCCACACCCACCGAATTTCAAGAGGCATTTGGATAACACTCTCAAGCATGTGGTGTGATTTTTGGGGTGGTCTTGTGCAGGGACAGGAGTTGGATTTCCATGATCATTGTGGGTCTCTTCCAGCTCAAGATGGTCTGTGGTTCTGTGATTCTGTGTGATTTCTATCATTGCAGCACTGCTCAAGAGGCCACGCAGGGCACAGATGTAACCACAGGAGCCTGAAAACAAGGATAGTATTAGACTGTGGCAGGTTGCAACAATATGGAACCCTTTTTGCCATTAGAGAACAAGCTGACATACTTCATTTTGTACCAGTACTGTCCTGTTCCCAGAAAGTGCTTGTCTCAGCTCACAGCATCTTTACTACATCCTTTGCTGCTGTGAACCAGTGAGAAAAGGAAAACCTGAAGGAGGGATCTGGGATAAGACTTTTTTAACCATCTGAGCAGTTCACAAGATGTTGCACTGGAAGTGGAATGATGCCAAATTGCACTAGGATCCTGTATGCCAGTGCTGACTTGTCTCTTATGTTCCCTCACTACCACCTCCAAATCCTGCAGCACAGAGTAGGGAGGAAAATAAAGCCCATAAATTACCAAGGAGGATGGGGAAAAGGGCAGCCTGGATCCTACTGAGCAGCAATTCTGTCTTGGGTCTGAATGTCTGCCGATGGAGATGAAGTTAATTCAGACTTGCCAGCTAGCTGCAGGAGACTTGAGGACCTCTTGCTTCCTCATGGCCATAGCGTGCAGAGCTGTACCTGTCACAGACACTGGATGAGACAGATCTTATATTATTCTTATAGCTCTAGGGCAACTGGAGGGAGAAGGAAGGGAGAAAATCAAATCAAACACAGAAAAAGAACACAAACAAAAACTTCCCAAATGTCTGCTACTTGACAGGGACCAAAAGTGACATTTTCTGGGAGTCTGTTCTGGGAGCCACTGTCATTTATTTATTAATACCTTGGACACAGCAGAGTAGCTGAGCATGTTGCGATCCAGGGTTTCTCTGTGTGAGTATGACTGAAGTTTTTTGCAAATCAGGGCAGAGAGAAGAGATACTCTTTGCCCTTTAGGGAATGCCTTTGCAATTCTGCATGGGCATCTCTGAAACCCATACTGGACTTATCCTTTTGACTGCCCATCCTGATAGCAGTGTCCTCTCCTTCCAGCAAGTCAGACCTCATGGATGGCATCAAAAACTGAATCCCTTTTTGGAACGAGGCAGGGTAGTGCCTGTGCTTTCCAGTGAGTGCTCTCTTAGCTGAGAGCAGACAACACCTCAGTCTTGGTGGGTGCAGACACTTCTCTTTCTCTCCTTGCCTTTCAGGTCCTTCAGGGACAGCTGCCTTTCTAATTTCTAGCCTGAAGATCCATCAGCAGTGGGAAATAATGAATCTGAGCTCTGTTGGTGGTGTCTGGGCAGTCCTGTGGCTAAACAACTGGTGTAAATGATTGACAGAGTTCAGAATCTCTGCTTCCCATTGCTTGTCACTTACTGGTGTAAATAACTTACACAGGTAAGTCATTGCAAATCACTGGTAAGTCATTAGATGACTTGCACTGTTAAGATATTTACTTTGGTTTTGTGTTCTTGAGCATCTGACAATAATTGACATGCTTCTGTATGCTCAATGAGCTCATGATGGCTTCATGATGGCTGCTTTCCATCACAAATATTTTGGACTCCACATTTTTGCCTTAGAAAGAGGGACTTAGTTATTCTTATTGCTTTGATCACACAACAAAAAGCAGAACAACATTCAGACAGGTGTACAAAGAGAGTCCTTGGAAGTCCCAGTATCGTTTTAAGGCAATTGATCTTTAATTTCCAGCTGCTGAAATCACCTTAAAAATATTATTCTGTCATTTGTTTGAGGAAATGTTGTCCTCTACTTAATGTAGTGTTGTTTGCTGCAAATGTTATAGCATCAGCTTTATAAACTATCTTATGTATTTTTGCCTCTGAAGAGTGCACATTGGACTGCTCTTCTGGTCAAAGTTCCTTGTCTATGTTCCCTTTGCTGTCAAAGGAGAGATGTCAGGAAGACAATTTATTTTCTTCTACTTTACAAACACCTTAAGTTGGGTGAAAAGCCAAGGAGATCTCACCTTTCTATTCACTGAACTCAGAGACAGCCTGGGTAGTGTGGTTGCCCTTCATTCTGACTCTTCAATATAGACATTCTGATTCCTTGCCTTTAGGCTGCAAAGATTTCCAAAGCAGCTCCAGTGATTTCAGCAGGTCTCAGTATGCAAACACCTTTCGAAAATAGTGCTTATTTTCTGTGGTCCTTTCTTATGTTTGAAAATACTGCTTAAAATGCACATAAAAACAAAAGGCAAAATGTCATACAATCCTAAAGAAAGAAGATTTTATGTAAAGCTGACATAAAAGGGTAGATTTACAAATGCAGCAGAATTAAATCACTTCTAGAATTAATAGTGGGCTTTTAATTTGAGAAGCCTCTGCTTGGAGACATCCACATCTCCATAGGAGGAAAAGGTGATACCATGCTGTGAGGTCAGAGAGCTCCATCTGAAAAAATGAATTGTAATTTTGATCAATTCCTACAAATCTTTCACAGTTGAAATGGATTTGGAACCAAGGGACATCTTAATTGATGATTCCCCAGGATGTTGGGATGGGCGGTGAACATCTAGGTAGTTTTTAGAACCCATAAATTATCAAGACAGTGATATATCAGCAACTGAATGAATAATGTAGAGATCAACATGGCTTATTTAAATTTAGCTTAACCTTTTCTTCCATGGGAGAGCGAAAGAAGAATAATTGCCTCAATTAAATTTTAATCTTGGATATGTTGATCTGTAACTTGGTTTGTCACAGACCAGGTTCCCCTTTCCCATATAGATGAGGCAAGGCTTCTAAACTTGAAGTCTCCATACTAATATTGGCTGTAATATGCCCAGAAATTTTGCAAGGTAGACATTTATGTGTAGCAGTAGACATATCAGCTAACCCAAGGGTATTAGTTTTGTGTTCCTATTTTCCAAAGCATCATGTGCATAGAATGGAGATTATAATGTATTTTCAATACAGCACATCAGCAACACCCTCAAAAAAGAAAAAATGGGGAAAGTCTTTTTATCTGAAAATTGTTTTCATTCAGGTCTCTGCTGTACATAGATGACTTGACATGAATTAAAACAGAAATTAATATAAAAAATGAAAATGTTGCAATTGGCTGGAATTAAGGGGTATTTCCTGAGGTTGCTTGAATTGACAAGAATCAGATTCCTTTGTGGTCAGGCAAGCTGCTGATGAGCATTACAATTCCTTGCTCGTTATTTTGTCCAAGTGTAAAACTGGAAACAGACCTCACAGTTTGCATATTGTTATTCATTATTTTTTCTTTTTTAAAGTTAAGTAGCCCATATCTGTTGAACTACTCAGGGACTGGAAGTTTTTGTGCTGTGACTGATGCTGCATACTCAGTATTGCCAGCAGTGAGGTGCCTGAGCAAGAAATACCTTTGGGCTGGGAGAGGCTCTGCTGTGCCTTATCCTGTTCTACTGTATTAGCAGGACAAAAGGCAAGTCTTTTACTGAAGCTATAGAGGAATAAAAGCTAGAAAATATATGCATGAGATCTATCCAAGAGTTTAGGACTCATCTGGCAATTAAAAGATACATTCTGAGATGACAGAGCTGGAGACTGGTAGTAAGTCACTTGGTTATGCTGGGCTCTGGTTGAGCCAGTGGAAAAGGAAAGAGAAATAAGTTTGAAAAGAAGTGGGTGACTACAAATTCTCCAGAATATCAAAGGAGTTGTTTTGCTGATCATTTTATAAACAGGAGAATTGAAGCATGGCTCACCAAAGAATTCTGCATTCAAAACTGCTTGATTGAAAACTTCACATCTGCTCCTGTTTAGGTGTCAGCCTGTGTTTCCAAAACAAGGATGCCTCTGGGTGCAGGCTTGTTGCCTGGAGAAAGAGTTGCCTGGCAGAAAACATTTAATGCACAGATTTTGAAGCTGGGACACAAGCATGTCACTTCCTAAATACCAAACCAAAGTAGCATCTCAATTATTTTTGTGCAGAACACAAAACTTCACTCGAATATGAAGGGAAATTATAATTTTGTGTTGACAGAAACACTTGGAATGCATGTTTTCATGCACTTTATCAGAACACAGTATTACACCTGTACCTCTAATTGCTCTTCTAACAGAATCATTTACTCTTTGGGGTCTTCTTGCATCAACCAACCTTTAAGGGTTACATCCTCGCTTTGGTGAAGCTGTAGTTTATTAGCATCAATAGCACAGGGAATGCAAGTCAAAGGACAGATAGGCAGAAGTATTTAGACTGGGTAGAGATGAGCCTTTATGGTATCACACTTCATTAATCTCTGGTCTTGACTGGGATTGCAAAGGTGACCAGAAAGTTGCTTACAAAGGCTTGCCTGAAGACATAACTAGGATAAAAACATAAAGTTTTTTTCCTTAGACTTCTGCCTTAAATAAATACATGGTCATCCTGTAACCCAAAGAACATTCTCTTCCTTTTCAAAGGTATTGGGTAATTCTGTTCAAAGACAGTTAAAGAGAAAGTACTGTAGGAGAAGGAGGAAAATATGAAAAGGAGGAAAGCAGACCTAAGTGGAAATTATAAATGAAGCATTATTATGTAAGGCCAGTAACAGATTTTCACCATAATTAAGATGGATTACATTAATAATCCTTAAGGGCTTGATTCAGAACTGCATTACAAACCATTTATGTGGGACTTCTGCACTCATTGCCTCTGTGAGGAAACTGCAGGTGTTTAAATAAGAGAAGGCTAAATTCAGAGCTTTTATATTTCTTCAAGCAGCCTCCTTCGGTTTGGAGAGATGAGTATCTGCCTCAGATTTATGTGCTGAGGAGGGTGCCTGAGCCTTGATAGAACTCTTGGAAAGTAATTACCTTCTGCAGATTTTACACCTGAACATGTATACAGGGCATGGCAATTTGGCTAGGGGAAAAAAAAACAACCCACAAAAGCTTTTGTACACAGAAGAGCTGCTGTTTGGATTAATGAACTGCAGAACTAACTTTCTCCCCTCCACAGATGTCATATGTGCCTTTAAAATATACTTGCTTCCCTTGAAAACACACAAATGTTAGAAGATACTGTGCTTCATAAGTGAGACTATGATTATCTGGGAAACCAGAAGGCAATGTTTCCATTTTCACAAGAACATCTTTATGTGAGAATGAGGAAAATGATAAAAAATGCTAAAACTCAGAAGGAATATTTAAGGTTAGGGTGTTTCAGGGTGATGTTATAATCTTTTGAACTTTTGTCTTAGTTTTATCTGACCTCACAAGTATATTAAAAAAAAGGTTTCTTTGATTTTTTTTGAGTGGGAGATGGTGGGGATATCACCCCCCTCTTCCAAATATTTAGAATCAGAATAATTTCAGAGCCTAAGGACAAAGATTTCCCTGGTGAATATGTAGACCTTGTGAATGTGAAAGATAACATCTACTTCTCAGCCAGGAAATGCATCCAGGTTATTGTCACAGGCAAGCTGCTGTGGGGTTTTCTCTGTACTGCTACAGGCAGTATAGAGCAAACACCTCCTGCAATATCCCCCCTGTGAAGAATCTGAGGAGAAAACCCTGTTTTTGGAAAAGATGATGAGTGCCAGCTCATTGATCTGGGGCAGCAAGGACCATCTGTGGGACCATCTGTTCTGTAGGGGTTGATAAATCCTCAGGCTGGGATATGGCAGATGCCAAAATGCCCTCAATGTGGGCTAGGACTAAGCAAAGCAGAACTTTGTGGGGAGCCATGACCAACTCCATTCCTTGTGATGGCCAGCCCCAAGGGATCTGGCTGGACTGTTTTCCCAGCAAAACCCAGGATGGAAACCTGATGACAGATGCAAGAATATCTTCATCCCTGTTTTCTTTTGCTTTTCTTGTTTCTTAGTAGTAGTGCTGCATTACAAGTTTCTAGTGAAATCCTTTGTGTTTCACTGTCTCAGTTGTTGGGGAGAAGAATCAGAGCATTGTTTGTCAATCTTGAGCTTTTTGTTCCTGGAATGTTCACTGCTAGGCGGCACAATGAAATCATCATTTAGTAGGATCTGACCAAATCTGACAAAACAGAATTGATCATTCTCATAAAGGTATATTCATTGCTTTTGCTATTTACCAGATCACTTTATTTTCCTCCTAGCTGACCAGAGCATGCTACAGACATATTTTGATTCCTAACTACTGAGGTCAATGAGAGTTAGGAGGCCAAATATTTTTATGGATCTGATCCTAAGCTGTATAGAAAATATCTTCTGAATAACCTCCCTTTGTGATGTATTTAATTCCTTAAAAATTTATCCTATCATTTTATTAGTTCTACAGGACCTCTGTGCCTCATTTTTTTGAAGGGTCTGTTGATGCTCAAGAGTAACAAGCAGCTACATTGTGTGTGCAGAGAACTGACTTACAGGGGGAATGTGCAGTGAGTTGACCACTGAACATAACTCCCCTTACACCCTGTCAGTACCAAATCCAACCTCCTTGCCCCAGCTCACTGCACTGCAGACCAATGGCCACTCCAAGCATCCGAGCAGCTGTTGGGAGCCAAAGCCTGCAGGGTTTGTCATCACTAGTGGGGGTAGCAGAACTAAGAGCAGAGGGAGTTTGCATAACAATTAGACTGAACTTTATTCAAGCATTTATTAATAAGTGGGTTCCTAATGGTAAACCTCAGTCAAATTGTCTTTCATTAGTTTTTCTGTTCTCCCCTTGATTCCAATTAAACTGTTTTCATCTCTAACATCCTAAGTTTCACAGCCTGATAGCACACTCCTAGAGGAACTACACATTTGTTTTGAGCTTACCTCCTCCTAGTTTAATCTGAATCTGCTTAATTCTTGCACTAGAATATAGATGCCTTCCTCTGATTCATCTATTCAACATCCATGAAAGTGCAGTATAAGACTTTCTGAGCTGTAGAATTCAGCTGATCAGCAGTATCAATAGCTCCTGATGGGCCTCTCCTTCCTGAATTTGCCTAATTTATTTTTGAATCTATTTACATTTTCACCTCAAAGAGATTCACACACAAATATGTCTGACTGAGCTCTTTTTTCTGTTTGCTCTGAAACCACTGCCTGATCGTTTCCTTGGTTGTCATGTGCTGGGAAATACCAAATGCATTATTTGCTATTTGTCTTGTCTATGCCACTTGTGATTTTATAGAACTCTGCTCCATTCTCCTGAGTCATCTTTTCCCAGGCTGAAGAGTCACAGATTATTAACTTTGGTTTCTGAAGAAGCTACTTCAAACCACTGAGTATCTGTGTACTTCTACTCTTCCTCTCCGTTTCTTCACTGTGACCCTTTCAAACAGGTGACTGAAATTGCATGTGGCATCCAGGAGATGAACAGAGAACTAATACATTCACATCATTAAGTTACTGTCTCTAATGTCACAGGGCACAAAACAAGTTAGAGTTTGTGTCAATGGGTTAGGGGTCAAGACCTGATAGCACTGGAGGTGCATTGATTTCATAATGTCACTAAATTTCATATGTATGTATGTTTCTCACATATATGTATGATTTCCTTTTCCTTTTGCATGCCATTTTCATTCTGTTTTCTTATTTTAAGATAAAAATGTGTATACTATCCAATTATATTTTCCTGAACAATTGAAGTTTTTAAATTATGTTTCAATTTACTGTGGCCAGGGAAGTTCACGAGAACACAAGGAATTTTGATGCTCAGTTCAAAGGCACCTCAGTCTATGTAAAAGTCAATGCTTGATGATTTGGAAAACTGAAAATGGGATCTAATGCAATTCCCTACCAAGACTGAGCTACACCCTAGTCCAATAATAAAGGAAAGTTGTCACCTACTATTTCCTCTGACGTGTCCATAGTCTTCAGTTTGTTTTCCAACAGATGATTATCCAAATTACAAAATCAGAATAAATTCTTGACAAGCAGAGTCTCTTTTCATTCTTATTTGTGTTGTCTTTAAGGAGAGAAACTCAAGTTCATGTTCCCTTCAGCCTGGAGTGATACTTAGAACTTGGACACATACTGTGCAACGTCCACAACTTGCTGCTCTCCTCGAGGTCCACAGACTCAAGGCCCCAGAGAGAGGAGTCTGTGATTTACCCAATGAATTATCATGACAAATCTGCAGCCTTATGAATAATACATAAGTAGGAACACGGATATCTGTTGCCATTTCTGTGGATGCTACTAATAACCTGTAAAGCCTCTCCTCTGGGAACGCTGTTCTGAAAGAGCACGGGGCTAAGGTTGCAGAGCATCTTGCTTGGCATGTAGAATTGCTGTTTATAATGCAGATTGAATTTGCCAGCACACACACACACACAAAGGAAGAGAAAAGATGGGAAGAGGCAGCAGATCTCTTATTGCTGAGAAGCAGAAACAGCCTTTGTGCTGGGAAGTAGAAAGAGAAATGATGGTCCTGTAATATGCTTTTTGGCAAATAATCATTTAGGAGACATTTGAGAAATAAGTACAGTATGAAATAGAATGATTTTTTTTTTTTACCCTAAAGGGGATGCCTCTTATTTAGTAATGCTGTTGAATAAAAGATGAATCGCACAGAAGTTTTTTTGTACTTCTGTATTTTTATTAAGATGTTTAGGGCTTACAGCTTAATAGATTGCCCAAAAAAGAAAAAATAATCTGGAGATCGTGTTGTTTTTATCCAGTCTGGATTTATTTAACATATAGCATGAAAAATCTGTTTTCAGAAAATGGATTTTAATTTAAAAAGCCTTCTGGCCTGTCAGTTATTCTGTCCCAAACGACCCACAGCTGATATACTGCCTTCTCTTAAGTTCTTCTCCATCTTCTCATCTTTTTGTTGAAAATTGGCCCAATTTCAAACCTATGTGGAGCTTGTGTAAGACAAAGAAACAGGTTTGATCGTTAAAACTTGGTTAATCTTTGTGCCTATTGAATACAAAATTGACAGAGGTGGGTACCACACAGCTTCCTGGCAGTTCATCACCCTGATCAAGCTGGATGTGTCTGAAACCAATACACAATGAATGGACAAAAATATGTCTCATACAAAAATGGAGATGGCCTTGCAGCTATTCTGCACTTAAAACTCTTTATACTCTCTATACATTTAAACAAAGGTAAAGGAAAGAAAATGCCTGCAAACCCCCCTAACAGCAGAAGAAAAGTCCTTGATTGAACTTTTCAATGTCTCTGAAAGACACCATGAAAAGTAGTACTCACTCAGTTCTTCTGTGCTCAGAAAAAAATTATTATGTGAGAATTTGAACTTTGCCAGGACAAACACAAAGGAACACCTTCAGAAAATTCCAGCATCCCTTTGTGTTGTTTTATAGGGAAGAGAGGAAAATTGCCAAACCTTTGACATCAAGTGGCCTGACAAAGCCTAAGAGCATAATTAGCCCAAGCAAAATCGTGGGAGACACACATTACTTCCTACTGCATGTGGGCAAGATCGTGATTAGATTAAATCAAAATAATAAGTGGACTCATCCCAATATCCACATCTCTATCTTTTGTCCAACACCAGCTGCTGAGAATAACTTAATTCTATTTGCAGTCTAATCACCAGGATGTTTACTAAGAGAGGGGAGTATTTTTAAATATCTAGAGTGTAAATTTATCAAAGACACTCATAAGCCCAAAACCAGAATTTGATCACACCCAGGTTGAACAGACAGGGTCAGATGCATTAAAGGTGTTCGAAGGATTAAATGTGCTAACACACACAGAGTTTTATTAAGTCTGCGAGAGATGAATATTATTAAGCTTGGTGATTGTACATGTCATTTTGGGAGAGAGGAGAGTAGAAATGGAAACAAACATCATTAAGAGCAACTAGAAGAACAGTTTCATCTGCATGCATAAATATTTCAGTTCTCGCTCTTCCTCTGGGCAGTCCTTAGAGAAATGCTAGAGAAAAAAATATTAAAAAAAAGAGTCAACTCTGGAGGCATTCAACTGAAAAAATGAATACAAGATTAGGGAATGTAGGGAGAAATAAGAGTGAAGGGCCAGGCTGTGAACACTATGAAAGCAGGGTAGTGTTTGTGACATTTGTACCAACAAGAGCTAGAATCTGGGTCTGCCATATTAACGCTGGGTTTTTGGAACAGAAAAATGTACATGAGTTTTGTTATTGCTTTGTGAATTTCGATGACTGGAAACGTGCTTGCAGTTATATCTGGACCTCTGACTTTAGTGGGTGACTTGGAGCAAAACTCTGAGGATGTGAATTTCATAGGTAATTGCCCAGAGGCCTCCTCATTGTGACTTTTGCCACTGAGAAACATCAAGCAGGTATTTAAAGTGAATGGAAATGCAACGTGGAAAGTTTGTGCTTGGTATCAACACAGGAGAAAAAATACACTGATGAGATTTGCATGGCCTGTGTCACGCCATAACACAGCACCCAAATCCACTCTCCCCTCAAGGAACCATCCCATTGTTCCTTCCAGAACTAGTAATGGGGATGTCTTGCAATAGTCTCCTTGATGTGTCAGTTTAAAGTCACTGCTTTATAACTGTTTCAAAGCTTGAAAAGGAGGGTTGTCTTTGCTATAGTGAAATGCAAATCAGCTTTCCCAAGTTTATATCCACAGCACCACTGCTTTTGAAAGTAGCAGTAAACTGTTTCCTAAGAAGAACCACCTTCTCTCTTCCCTGTCACGGATGAATATCACTTCAGCGTGATGCCGGACTATCTGTAGAGTCAAAGCTGGCAGGTAATACATCATCCTGCACCAAGCTGACTCATTAGAAACCCAGGAAACTAGATATTAACTAGCTCTTTTAATATGTTTCCCTTTATTCTCATTTCACAGTTTCCTGTGCCTCTGTTTTGTCCTCTGTTGCTAAATTGCAATTATCATGGAACTTTGATCTCTTCACCTGCAGATGGCCCACTCATCCATCACCGCTGTGATTTTTTTTCAACACTAAAAATCCAGGACTTTCTGCAGGTATAAAAAACATTTAAAGCTAGCTCTTCCCTGTAAAACAACCATGCAGACTGTATAAAATGAGGGGCAAGGAAGCAGGGCTTTAACAACTCAAAAGTGTAAAAGATAATTTGTGACTTAAAAATCCAATTTTATTTAAAGAAGAAATGTATGTTTGTCATTTTTAAAAAATTCCTTTAGTTTTTAAGATTTCATTTTTCATCTCTTTCTTTCTGATAAGTAGTAGTGACTTGACGGCCAGAAATGAGGGTTTTACAGAAAATGCCAAAAATCTCAAATAACCTCTACCATGGGCTGCTAGAATCTTTAGTTCTAAATTGGAAATGCTACCAAACAATTTCCATCATTTTGTCCTGATTATCTGGAGCACGTGTAATCTATCTAGAGCTTTCAGCTGGATTTACTGTGTGTAAACTGAATAGCTAGACAGCATGAATACCAGATTTCTGTTCATCATCTCCCAACAGTGTGATATTTATTACAGATCCAGGGTAGAGCTGATTTGCAAAAATATTATGAGGCTGCCTAGATTTTTCTGAATGTGGATCAGATCTGTTAAAACTTGTACTGGCTGGATATACAGAAATCCCAGAAATAAAAAAGTGGATATTATCCACAAATTGCTTGTGCTCATTTCTACACAGAAAGAATAGAACTTGTCTCAAGTAATGGCTGCTTTCCCCCCAATATAAGGTTCAACTATTCTATTTCAAGACTACTTTCATTTCTCAGAACTCATTTTTACCTGCAGTGAGCTATGTTTGAATCTACAGCTTAAGAAAGATTTAGTTTTAAAAAGAAGAGCAACGCAGAAAGAAACCCAATCATGAGTTCTTCTCTCCTCCAAATAATTAAATGAACAGAGGCCACATTTCTATCCTTATGAGAGATTTTTAAAGTTTATTTTTCCTTCATGTTTTAGCCTTTTTAACTGAAACTTCATTTTTGCACCAGCAATACCCAATGTATCTCTTTAAAATTTTAATTGAATATGAGGGCTGATTTTCATTCACATTCCACTATCCTAAGGGGCAAAAAGGAGGCATTTCAGAAATTACCATATTTATGACACATTTCTAATGAGTGTGAGATGCCATCCTCTGTCCATTCTCTTCAGATCTATGCTCTGCCTTGACCATTTCTAAACTATTCCATGGGATTAGTCCTGCATTGCCACAGTGCCAGCATCACCAGATTCACAGAACTATAGGATCAGAGAATATACTGAGTTGGAAGGGACCCATGCACTCCATCTGTGACCTTCACTGGTATCTCAGGCCTTTGGAAACTCAGAAATTCCAACTGAAAATATTTTGTGCCTGAATATGATATACAGAACATTCATATTTGGTGAGGAGAGTGGGGAAATCTTACAATAAGAACACAAAATATTTCATGCAATTGCATGGGAACCTGTACCCAAAGTTGTGCATTGGTTATTGATGTGGGAAATCAAGCCCTGCTGCACTGGATCTAGAGGGGGTTATCTGACCCGAGCAACACACAGCAGTTCTTATTGCCAGACAGAAGCCACAGCACTGATACTGGTAGGAGTTTTCTAAGGCAGCATGACTGGGAGGGAGTACCTTTAAAGTAACCCTCCACAGGGGTCTAGGCTTAATAATAAGGGCCCCATTAAATTCTAAGCATCCTCCCTCCCTTTACAGCTCCTAAAACTGAAGAGTTCATAGTATTTTTAGAGGTTGAGTACCTTTGTGAAGGCTGTAGTGCCGTGGCTGCTGACCTCTGTCTACAAGCAAATCATGGTTGTGCTGATCCCCCTGCCTTTGGATGCCTCCTCCTGCTTTAATTACCACTGATATTTCTGTGATTGGGCCTTTGTTTTTCTTGTTAGTTTCCATGAGGTTCTTTAACCATCTCACTGCACAGTCACAGTTCCAGTGGTAGCACAGGACTGGGGTCCGTGCACCCGGAGATGGAGCACAAACCTTACCCAGGTTTGCTGGTCTTGTCATTACACTGCTGAGTTTGGAACAAGCCTAGCACTTGTGTCTCCACACTCCAGAGTGCTGACACTGCCTTAAGGCCTGGAAAGACATGTACAGGCAGAAAGGGACCTGGAGAGGATTGGTTTGGGTCCAGGAGTTACCTGCAAACATAGACACAACCCACTGTGCTTCTGTGGTGACGGTGTCTGACAGAACCACATGGGACAACAAAAATTTCACAACAAAATTTACACTTTGCTTGTAAATGCAGTTAATAACTATTGGTTTTTTCGAAATGCCAATATGTACAAGAATGAGGCAGGGGAGTTTGTTTGTTTGTTTGTTTAAAGCACTCACCATCAGCCCTGCTATTTAGGCCATTTTTGCTAAGCTGTACTGTCTACACAATAACACCACTCTGTGCTTCATGACTTTGGGCATGAAAGAGCTGTAATAAGGTGTGAAATAAAGATTTAGTAGCACAGCATTGCAAATGCAGCCTAGCAAAGGAGTTCATTACAGTTCCATTAAGACTGCAGAGTTAACATTAAAAACAGCCAAGAAACACAAAAAACGTACGGTATTAAAGTTCCTGCAGCAGTATTAAGTTAGTCATGTTGTACAATCAACAAGCATTGTTCCTTGCCCTGGGCCAGATTGCACAACTTTCAATTTTAGCACAGTTGTCTGATCATACTCATAGGATCTGAAGGTCCCCAGAACCATCAGCCCAGAGGATTAGGAGCTCTGCCTAAGTGAAAGTTTGTTTACTTTGATGAGCACCATTCACCTTGCACAGTCCCTCAGCTCACAGCACAACTGGGACGTGTCAAGCAGAAAGAACTTAATCAGGTCAAACATTTCAATTTGTATCAGAAATTTGTTTGAACAGGAAAGAGCTGCTTGTGCATCTATGAGGGCAACCTCTTTGCTCTCATCAGCTCTTGCTACCTTATTCATTTCTAAGTGTTTTTGGTCTTGACCTCCAAGAGAATTGGAAAGGAAGTGTTTTCAGGGAGCCAAGATTTTGTTTTCCACACAAACTCTTGATTTGTCCGGAGTTGGTATGGGCTTTTGATAATTAGTCCCCTTTAAAATATTTTAGAGAAAATGTTTTGAGATGGTGAAAGTGTTTCATTTGTGCACTTTCCGAGATGATACACATTTTCAGAACCAAAATGCTGGAACACAATCAGTTTCAGATGTTGTTTTAGAGCTATGAGAGTCATTAATGCCTGTCTTCCTTGAGGAGGTTGCTGGGACCAGCCACATGGACCCTGCCCCTGTCCTGCTGCTCCTGTCCCTTCCCATCCCTTAGGAAAGTGCCTGAGCACAGCAGAGTGGAGCAGAGTGGCCAGAAGCAGCAGCAAGATGCAAATAATGTCAGTTTTGGGGCTTTTGTCCCTCCTTGTTTTCCATTGTCTCAGGCTCAGGGAAGGGGAGAGCACTGCAGGGAACAGCCACCATCCTGTCTTTGTCCCATTTCCAACATGGAATGAAGTCGAGGCGCTGAACAGCTTTTGTTTGCAAGGCACCTTTTTTTGGATATACTTTTGTTATTAATTTTGCTGCTGTCCATGTATGTCTCTTATTCCATTGCTGTTTTCTGGCAGTGAATTATCTCAACCCACATGTTCTGCCTTTGTCCCTCTCAGACTGGAGGGGTTCTGGGGAAAGGGAGTGGCTTATTTGGAGTTTAGTTTCTGGCTGCTGTTGAACAACCACTGTATCAATTTTAAGAAATAGCTGGAAATTTTACTGTGAGAAGCTGTGCATCACTACTCTTCTGTTTCATTCTCCAGTCTGCTTCTGTCTTTCCTTGCCATGCCATAAATCCTAAAGAGGAGGTAATTTAAATGTTCAAATTAATGTCTAACCATAGTCATCACATTTTAACAGTTTATTCACCTAGGTGACAAACCTTTCAATATCAATCTGTCTTTTTTGTCCTTATATAAGACTTCTCACAGGACAAACAATAAAAGTTATCAACAAATATTGGAGACTAAAAGCATTTGCAGCAATGCTTCTTTCTGGGGAAAGCAGGCTGCCCAGAAGAACTTAGCTGATTTACGGTTTTGTCACAGATCCTCCTTTTGTCTTCGGGCAAGTTCTTTGACTCCTGCTTTCCACTGTTTTAGGAAAGAGACACAGCTTTTGGGTTGGCTATTGAGGCTTTACATCTCCTGCCCAGGAACTGGGTAGATATTATGCCCTTAGTTCTTGACATTAAGAGGATAGGGGTATCTCTAAATCCCATGTGGCTGTAAAGCCACGTTCACAAATATTGCCTGTTAAGAGAATTGGCAAGGAAATATGTGCAATCTTCACTCTCTGAAGTGAAGGCTGCCAGACTGAGGCAATAGAGATTTAATGTATTCAAACATTGCAGTGCTGTGTGTAAGTGGATATGATTTAAGGTAATGCATTTTAACACAGCATTATACACTTGCCAGAGGGATTTTATGTAAAGTTATAGTCCTGCTTTTAAATGACAGTACATCAAGACACATCTTGAATTAACTTGACCGAAAGCTTTTTGTGATAAATAGCTGGTGCAGTGTTACAGGGTACAACTGACCCAAGCTCTGCAGGGACAACGTGTCTGCTGGATTTTGGGAGATTACTCTGGGCTGGCGAAGATGATGACTTGAGCCATGAGTGATGTTTTGGCTTGAACATTGTTTCTCTGTGCCCAGGTGCACAAGAAGGGAGAAAGTATCTGCCTTCCCTGCTCCACTGGTGGTGCTGGCTTGGGGGCTCTGTAAGCAGGGCCAGGGGAAGGCAGCTGCCCTCTGGGACATCAGTAGCCCCAGAAATGTCATAAGCAGAATCCAGACTGGGAAGTTCACCCCCAAGTCAGCGCCAAACTCATGAGTTTCAAACTCATGAGCCACAGCAGATGAATTTGACAGGGAAGCAATTAAGAAGCTGAAGAGTTTCCTGCCTGGCAGTGCTGCCTGCTTGGCTTGAGCTGCCCTAAAGGAGCCCCATTGAGCAGAGCAGCTCATCCAGGGTGTTCCCTTTAGGCACTCTAGACGGGGAGAACTTTTAGGGGTAGCATCAGGACTGGGATGTTGGCATCCTGGTGCCAGCTACAGAAGTCTGGTTGCTGCAGAGAGCACGATAACTGCCAGCAAAACCAAATTAACAGTCCTCACAGCTTGCATCCAAATTCAATGGAAT
This sequence comes from Hylia prasina, assembly GCA_013397195.1. NCBI lineage: Eukaryota > Metazoa > Chordata > Aves > Passeriformes > Sylviidae > Hylia > Hylia prasina. Next base: position 1,148,013 of record VYXD01012325.1, on the reverse strand, counting down.
ATTAATTATGACCAAATGTACAAATGTGAAAAACATCTCCTTTGGAAAAAGAGATTTATATAAGTAACATTATGAATTATCAGTTTATCAGCAGCTTGACATAAAACACATAATTATATCAGTGAATCATTTAATAATTAGAGCACAAGTTAATTGACATTATTCACTGGCTGAATAAAGTCTCCATGAGGCAAACAATGGCACCCACTGGGGTAGAGGTAATTTTAACACAGTTCTTCAATTAATAAAGTAAAAAATACAAACCAAACATAATTACATTGGTTGACAAGAGTGTGTGTGCATGATTATAGGGAGGAATAGGAGTTTCAACAAACTCAGGGCAGTAAATTATCAAAATTTAATGATTTCCTCAAGAACTCATGTTCTGAGGAAAACTATTCTGACAAAAGACATTAAAAGAAAGGAGAGAATGAAAAATTGGAAAAAAATAGCAATGACAGTATCACTGGCTTATTCTGAGCAAATGTGTGGAGAAATGAATGCCTGGTATTTATGGGCTTTCCATAGGGATAAAAAGAATTTACTTGTGATCAAAAAAAGAGTGAAACAACAAGCAAAATGTCATTATGGTTGCTTTGTAGAGGCTTATCTCAATAAATTGGCATTGGACGTTATCTTCATTTTGTGATGACACTGAAGATTTAAAGAGCAGTTTAAATGAGATGGGTTGCTTATTCTTAAATGAAATGAGAGAGCAGTAGAGATGCTTCAACAAGTATGTGGAGCTGTGGGTTAGGTTGCCTTGGCTCACTCAAAGAACTGGACCAAATTATCAATAAACAGGCTAGGACAGGCTAGGACAGACTAATCTAGCTTAAAGGATTGTACTCTGAATGACAAAAGTCTGGAAAACCATGCTGGGAGAACTGCTCTATGTAGCTAATTAAAAGAGCTAAATTATAAAGATCCCCACAAGCTCTTGCCCTGAAATTATTCACCATACTTAGTTTGTTGAGGGAATAAAAGTTACTTTGTTGAGGGAATAAAAAAATGGCTTTGGGTAATGGTGAATGAGAAAAGACTACAGATGTCCTGTAGAACCAAGATGGAGACCTGATTTGGAAAAGGATGCAAGTCAACAAAGTGGGTGCAATATGCCCTGCCTCATAGGAATAATTTACAGTGTAAACATAGAGAAGAAGTGTGAGCCAGGTAGTATTTTAGGGAGGAGAACAGTGGGAGTAGGATAACAAATCAAACAGTTTCAGACCATGCAAATAATGCAGATCTCATTCCAGGATATAGACTAGGAAGATTTCTTGCAGGCTGAGATAATCATTCTCAAGACTCAGTACAGGCTTTCTGGGGTGCCAGAATGTGAGTCTTATCACTGCATTTCAGGTGGTGCAGATGTTGAGAGTCTAGAAAGAGCTGAAAACTTGAAAGCTGCTGCCAGGAAAGTTAAAAGCAACTGAGTGTGAATGGCCTAGGGAAGAGATAGCCAAAGGCAGGCATCCATCTAGCAGTCTGCTTCAAGGCAGAAGGGAGAAAATTGCTCTCTTCATTCATTGTGAAAAGGAGTAGAAGTAATGGCCATAAAGTATAGCGAGAGGTGTTATGTGTAGTGTTAGTTAGACACCAAGAAAAACTTTGTAGCAGGGCAGTAGTTGTGCCCTGAAAACAATTGCTTGAGAGGATGATGGTTTTCCTTACTGAGGTCTCAAAGAACTGGGTAAACTCATGGGGTGTGATGGGCAGTAGGGAAATATTGGCAGAGTAGGGAGAGAATTTGAAGGTCTGTCATAAAAAGAAGCTGTAATTGTCTGTATTTCATGTGAAGAAAATGAAAAGCTCCTTGTTTGAGAACCAAATAAAGGCACATTCTTTCAGAGAAGAGCATTCACAAGCTACCAAGCCCACATCCAGCCACGTGTGATTTCTCCAGGATGGGGAACATATCAACTCCTTGTCTATCTGAGAGATAATCAGTGTTTTCCCTCAAGAAATTCTCATCTGTCATTCAGGTTTTGTGTTTAGAGGATGTCAATTAAGTGGTATTAATATGAAAAAGTCTTTTATCTGGTCACTGCTAGCACTTGATTTGCACAGGCATTACCCTAGTCTGGCTTGGTCCATAAGCATGATACACTTGTGTATGTAATAGCAATCATGACAGTAATGAGAGTAAAATTAATAAAATGAGCAATTATTTCTTGAGCTATATACATCTATTTATAAATGCATATTGTACTTTGTAAGAAATATTTGAGAAATTGCCTTTTCCTTGTGGAATTCTGAATTAGTTTCCATTTCACAGTGATAAGCATGTCACTTTTAATTTTTTCTGTTTTCAATACTTTTCATAATTCTTTCATATCTTTTTTCTACTCCATGCTTAAAAAGATTTTTTTTTTTGTTTTCCAAGGTCTTCTTTTTTCCAGCTATTTCTTATGGAAAATTTTCTTGAAAAATATTATGATGAAAAGGAGGCAAAGAAAATACAAAATAATGAGGAAAGACAAAAATGCTAACAATCAATACAAATTATTTTTTGAGGAAAGGTAAAAACCAGACAAGCTAATGTAAAAAACGTGTTATTAGAGTCAATTAAAAAAAACTAATTACTAGGAAAAATATGACTACTTCTATAATTTCTGGATGTGAGTTCTCTTTTATATACTTGGTATTTAGAAGAACCCCAGACTGTTTCCTATGGCACTGGAAATTGTATTTTTCAGGAGTGGAACTTAGCATCTCCAACTGTTTGCTGCTCTCCTCACTGAAGATCAGAAGAAGATACCACCAACTTGAAAATGCAATACTGTGTAGGAGGCAAACTAAAATGTTATCTGGTGATACAACACTACCAGATCTGCAAAAATACCAGAACCAGAGGTCTCCCCATCTCCTCTCCCCTCTCACTGTTTCACGTAATTAAAACCCACTTTCATTTTCCATCCCTCCAAACTCCTTGCTCCAAACCAATAACCTATTATTACTCCCCAGACTTAAAATTTTGCAGGTGCTTCTGTGCTTTCTTGAAGTCATAATGAACGTTTGATATCTAAGACTATTTCTGCAGTTAATAACAATAACTATGTGATATGCTATAAGAACTTCCATATCCATCTTACTTGGGTAGAAGACAAAGAAAGCTCAGGGGAAAGAAATCTTAATGCAGTAATATCTGAGTAGTGGCAGAGTAAAGAAATGAAAAATACCAGCACAGCTAATGCCTCTTTGTGCAATTATTCCCACTTTCATAAGTTTGCCCCAGTGTGAAAGTTTTCTGCTTTAAAATGGGCTGGCAAAGATAATCCATTAATTCAACAGCACTGGAAAGTTAACATTTTTTCCCTTCATTAGCAAGTTCAAAATTGCATTTTATTTCCATTTTGATGAGATTTTTATGAGTTAGAAGAGAGGAAGTTGAACCCCAGGAGCTTAATGGACCTAGAAAGATCGCAGATACAGGATTGAATTCAATGAACTATGAGGAGTTTAGTAAATTAATTAAATTTAAGAAAATAATGACTTTTTGTCTGCTGGATTAAAAATGCTAAAATGCAATGAAAAGTTAATTTAATGCTAAAACTTTCCCCCCTAAATTTATTTTGCATTGATATTAAATAACTTCTTCAAAGCTTAAAATGAAGAGAAGAAAGAGGGGAGAAGACTTCTAGAAAAATAATTATTACATTATTTTCTGATTCCCTATTGTATCCTGTAATCACTTCAGTCTGAGGGCTGTCCTTCAGAGCTGTGAATAACATTCTCTGGGGTGTTGACAGCATTTCCCAGACCCACATTTTCCCTGTAGTCCTTTTTTACTTGGTCTTGTTGCAGGAACAGCTCAGCTGTTGTGAAGCGGCTGTGTTCTCACAGAACATTCATAGCCCAATATTTTCACATGTGTTTGTGATGCAAAACCATGAAGCAGCTCACAGAGTTACAAGATCTTCTAGGGTCAGAAACTGGTTTTGCTTTTCCAGTGAAAAGGTAGAAGCTCTCTGTGTCCACTGTAGGCTGGCTTGTAATGCCTGGTGCAAGTTTCTTCTCTGCTTGGTTCCACCAAGTGTCAGCCCTTTGCAGCATTTCTCTCACCATATTGCAGAAAAATGGAAAAATCCAATCTTGAGGGCTGCCTTCTTGCATTTTTTGGAGATAAAAACAAAAAGAAGGGAGCTCCCTCAAATAAACATTAAACTGCTGAATGAAGTTTATTGCCTATACTCCTTGACCCAAGCAAATGTGTGAACCAAACAAACCAGTGGCCATGTAGGGTCAAGAGCTACTTTAATTCTCAGAAGCTCAGTATTTTCTTTCTGTTTTCCCCTTTCACCCACAATGTCAGATTCTACAGAGCCAGCTTTTCCCATGTCAGCTGCCTGAGCTGTAATAAAGTAAGAAACGCAGATAATTCCAGCAATTGCTGGATGGGGTATTAGTGGCACTGTGGAAACAGGCACGAGAAATCCTAACAGAAAGAAAAGTAAACCCCATAATTTTGAAAAAGTAGTATTAAGTTCCATTGCCTTCCTGCTTTTCTTCCTCAAGGGAATCCTGTTGCAATGAGTGACATTTCAGAAGTCTATCATTATTGATAATATGACAGATTCAGGTACAGTCATTGGAGGAATATGATTTTATTCTGCATTCAAAAACAATGCATAAATTTTCTCTGAAATGGCTTTGTCCTGTGATTAATGACCTGCCACTCAACAGCAGCTAACCAATCTCCAAGGCATGGCATCCAACAGAAAATTAATCAGTTGCTGAGAATGGGTGTGACCAAAACCAAAGAAACCTCCTAAAACCCATCAGCAGAGTTATAAGCTGAAATCGATCATATGGTATGTTCAACTCTTATTGGCAGTGTGCATTCAGCATTGCTCTTCAGTGAGTTCAGCTAGGGAGACGGGCTCCAAGATCACTGGATGTTGATAAAACCCCACAGAAACCACCTAGAAATTACAGTATTTTACCATGAATACCAGATACCACTCAACACAATGCTCAAGGGCTGTGAATTCATATGCCATGAGCTGCTGCTGACTGGAGGTGTGCCCAGGCTTCTTGAGTAGGCAAAAAATGAGTACTCAGTTGAAAATCATGTGAGAGATACAGAAGAAGATGACAGTTCATGTAAAGTAAATAATGCAAGATGTAAGGGGCTGATTATGCATGTAGGAAAGGGGCATCATTTGAGTTCCTTGGATGTGGGATCCAGGATATCAGGATCTCCTTGTGCATTGCTGGCAATTGATGCTCCACATCAAACTCGTTCCTGCCATTCTGTAGGAGGAATGAATACAGGTTTGAATTTGCCTGTGGTTCAAAGCAACGGAGAGATGCAGGTTTCAGTCAGCAGGGTTCTGTAGCATCTCTCTATCTATGTGGTGCAAATAAACCCCAACACCTCTAAAAGCAGCACCTTTTCAAGGCTGTCAAATAATAATAGTTCAGAATATAATGTTTCCATGGAGGTGCTGGGACTCATGAACTATTCTCCAAAAGAGCATATTGAAACAAATTTTCTAATATCTTATATTGAATCAGTACTTTAATTGCTGCAAAAAGCTTTGAAGCACTGTGTGGCAATTTGGAGAATGATTCTGGACTCAATTTATGAATTCTTTTTTGATAGTGGGTACTCTCTGTAAGGGAATGCCTTCAATTTTTTTTTATTTTTTTTTCTTTCATTTACCTTCCAGTTGAGCCAAAACAAGAAAGGAGACTTTTACCTTGCTAGAGCAGGGCTAGTAGCTAGTACAAGGCTAGCAGTGAGGATGATAAACTCTGATAGCCATCCTTAAAATGAAGCCCCCTTGAAAACAAAATACCTCTGCTCAAGAGGAACCATTCTTTCAAGTCTAGGTTCTTGGGGGATGCAGAAGTAACTAAACAATGAATCAGATACTGAGAGATTTTTGCTGCTTGCTAAGATAAGGCTTGTCAGGGAATGCTGTGGCTGTAGGAATTGGAGGTTTAAAGTGCTCTCTGACAGCCATGCCTGAGGAGATTTGAGCAGAGAAGGTCAGTTGAAAGAACAGTTCAACAACAATTCAGAATGGAGCACATTCCTTCATACTTTCAGGATCTAATATAATATTCAGAAGATGCTCATGGCACACCTTCTGATGGCTAGGAAAGTGAGGAAGCCAAATGCATAAAAACACATGTTCTGTCAAGAGCTCTGTTTTCCTGTACAGGCAAAAGCAAAGAGGTCTTGGGGTGCCCATATGCTTTCATGAATCCATGTCATTCAAGCAGACCAGCTCAGAGCCTGTGGGAATTCAGTCTTGAAAAGGATTGCTTCTCATGTTTGAGGAATCGAACTGAGGCAGCTTAACATCAGGTTTAAACCCTTTTAAACAAAGAAGTTACAAGTTCCTAAGCACATTAGTCCTACTATTATTTGCTCTGGCAAAGGAGGTGTGAGGGCATCCCACAGAATGAACAGGAGTGCTCCTTTACTGTAATGTTGGCTTGGCTTCCTCAGTCTTTGCAGATACAGCATGTCTGTCTGCCTGGTGTGTAAGGACTCCCAAAGGGAGTTCCCTCAGCTGAATATTACCACAAGACATTTTCTTCTAATCACCAAATAGCCACATGATAAACTGCATTCATCCCAATTCGCATTTAACTCAAAAATGGGCTGAGGTGTGCACTTCACGTATCACCTTAATTTACCCTCTCTTGCCTTCTGAACATTTACTAGCAATTGTAATGTACTTCAGTTATGGAGGTTGTGGTCTATTTCTTGCTCTGCTTTTACTTTCCAGGGGAAGAATGGGAAAGCAAGTTTTTTGAAGACATTTATTAATTTTCTAGTGTACCACTATCTTCCTGCAAAGTGAGAAGTAATGGACAGAAACTCCAATAGACTGTTAGCACACAGACACTGAAAATAAAATGGGATGGATAAAATTTTAATGGAGTCCTGAAAGCATCTGTAACTATTTGTAGCTTAGAATTATACCTGGAGATTAAGCAGACCTTTTGGAATATGTTACAGCACCTACCATGACCCCTACCACTTACCAGCAAGCAGGATTTCGCTGTGAAGAAACAAGATCTCTTGTTGGAGTCACTTGGAGTCTGAGGAGTCTGTGACCACTGGGATTTGGTTTAAAGTCTTCAGGTAGAGAAAGCAATGGGCTTGGCATCCTCTTGTTGTGCCAGTGGCCCTGGGGATGAGGGGAGAAACACAGCGGTCTCTGTAACACATTCCAAATCACCAAAGACATCAACAGTAGGGACTGGTTATAGCCAGTGCTTGTGAGCTTACTCTCATTTTCTAATTATGGATTTTCATTGGGTTATTCAGTCACAAGCAGCCAGCTGCCATGCCCCAGGGGCAGGCTCTTCTGCCCCTGCTGGGAAGGAGAGGGACTCACAGGACAGATGCTCTGTGTGTGTTGGTGGTTCCCATGCCTGAGGTCTGTCCTGGGGCAGAGCAGAGAGTGTTGGGCTCAGAGAAACCCTTGTGATAAGGAACCAGATGCGGGTCAGAAGTGGTGTAATTTCCCCCCAGGCCCTTGTCTCTATCCTACAGCAGTGGCACTGCTGTCCACATCTTTTGGTGCATGCAGTAGCCATTGCTGGGGTAGGAACCCACTATTCAGAGGTAAACCAGCAGCACAAGTCTGTCCCTCTGTCCATCCTCCCTGTCTGCCTGCAGCCCCATGGCTGTGTCGGGGAACAGCACAGCACTGGAAACTCATTGTCCTGGGGATGGAGGGACCTGCCTGTCCTTGGGTAGTGAGGAACTAGGCCCTGAGGAGAGGGAAATGAGCTGTTAACTTACATGCAGCACACTTGCAGCTGCTCTTTATATTCCATACCCCAGTGCTTTATCCAAAGTAATTTAAATGTCTTAAGCTCTGATGCCCCCATCACTTCACCATTTGCATTTTTCCTGTTGAAATTAAGGAGAAATTTTCCCTCCCTTTCAATCCCTTAGTTTCACTGAACCCTTTGCTATGTACTCCACTTTCCTTCCAATGCCTCTCCTCTCTCACTCTGGCTCCTCTCCTTTGTATGTCCCAAACAGGACATGGCATGCAGAGTGTTCAAAGTGCTGAAGCAAAGGTAAGATGGGTTACTTATATCTCGGTGACATATAAATGGCTAGGGCACAAATCTGAGATAGAAGGCCACAAAATGCTCAGTCACTGGCTTCCTGCATCCTGCTATTCACTTCCCTGTTCCTTACCAACTTTATAATCTGTAAAGTATTTCAGAAGGGAATTGAGAGCAACGTTCATGCCATTTCACACTTTGTTTAGGGCCAAACACCTCTCTTCTCTTTTTGTCTAGAAAGATACCTTAGACGTCATCATTTTTGTGCACATAATAAATGTTTTTTGGGTCTAATTCAATCATTAGAGAAGCTACTGTTTACACAGGATTTGGATGAGTATTTTAAAACAAAAATCAACACAGAAAGCATGTCCAGGTAGTTTTGGCATGCGAATTTTTAAAAGAGTAAAGAAAACAACCAAAGCATTTGCTAGAAATTATGGAAATTATGTTGGGAAACAGGGATTATTGATGTCAATACTTTTGTATGAAAATGAGAGAGGCCTATAGGCAACCTGCAACAACCAAAGGGGTAAGTGTTATTTACAAACTCTAATGGTATCCAGATGTTTGGGCTTTTTTTTTAGGATCCCCTGAAACAGAGATTGAAGTGGGTTTAGGACTGTGAACATTTTGGGTGTGCTATAACCTATGGGTTTAATAACAATAAGTCGTTTTCTCTGGCTGATTTAAAACCTACTTGTCCCATAAATGTGTGGTGGATGGTTTTAATTAACACCTCAACAAAAGCAGTTTTTCAGGGGTGGGGGGGATTGAAGCGTGGGCTGCATTTAAAATTGTATTTGGCAAAAGGAAATCTATTTTATACTTGTTCTTCCCCTAGAACATAATTTGTCACTGGAACTCATTGACATTAGACATTGCCCATGAGAACAATTTGATAGGAAGAACAGTAGCATTTTGACAAATTATAGACCCTTCACTGCACATCTATAATGTGGGAAAAGAAAGTCTTAGGATATAGATCCTTGTGCTTTAAGGCATAACACCACTCATTAATGGAAGCTTGGCCAGAAGTTGCCCCTATATTATTCCAGTTTTAATTTATAGGGCTCTAAGAACCTTCCTTTGAAGCTGCCAGTGTTTTGGAGATAGGAACATAGGTGCCAAGGAGCCCTACTCTGAACTAGATATCCATTTGCTTGTGGTGGAATCTCCATTTCCTCTGGGGAAAATATACAGAAAGAAATCAAGACTTTTTGTGGTGGTCCATATGATACAGTCTAACCTAACCAATGGCCAGTGCTGTGGCATTTGTTGGACATGTTCATCCTGCCAAGAGACAGTCTTGAGGAATGAGTTTGAATTAAGTAACTTGCTTTTGAAATGACTCAAGGAAAGCATGTGGGACATATGGAGGCCTGGAGAAAACATGTCAGATATGAGTTTCTTGCTATGCTCAAGTAATAAATGAAAGATTTCTTCTGATATATTTTCCTGTCCTGTCCTCTGACCCAAAATAGTTATAAACCTTTTCTTTGCACTTTCTTGTGAAAGAGTGCCACAGAACATGGCCAATTTTTAGAGCTTCCATCTACTTTATTGTTTTAATTTTTTATTGGCATTTTGCCTTTTTTTTTCTTTTTTTTTCCCCTATGACCAATATTGCTCTGTATCAGAAACAGCTCTTCTTTTGCAATCTTAGTTTCCTAAAATAATCTGTAATGAGCAAGTACTTTTTACTTGGTCTTCATGTTGTTGGTCAAACAAGCCAAATTTCACGAAATATGTGGACATTATAGTTCTTGCCATCTCAGGAACCTGTGTTTTAGATGTGCTTTTGTGTCATTATTTTGAACATGCTCAGGGGGCATAGTGACCCTTCTATTTCAGTCATCTCCCTACAGTCATTGGCTATTAAAATCCAACTCACACTCGATAATATTTGGAAGTCATAAGGGAAAGAGATCTAATTACTGCACAATGAGAAAACTCTTGTTAAACACCTTGTTTTGACTGCTAGACCCTCCTGGGGTGCCTAGTGAAGCCATGCATGTCAGGTTGAAGAGAGATGTGGGGAAGTGAAGCAAATGTAAGCCATCTGTCTAGAGAGTTTATAAAGTATTTCTTGCTCTTGATAAATCAAACAAACAAAATCATCTTTGGTATCAGCCTATTAAAAAAAGGAAGAAAATATGAAGATTTTGCTCACTACAGTCTCATCAGTTAGAGGTTTAAATACATTGGGGTGCTCTAATGATACCCAGAAACACAATACATACCAATGGGATGACTTCAAGAAACAAGGGAAAGGGGATTTTTCTTGTATTTGCAGATATTCTCTTTCTTGGCATCTGTTTTATCCATTACCTTAATGCAGAAAACTGCATCATTTGAGCAAGATAAGGCAATTTGGGTGAGTATAGGAAATGCTGAAGACAAGGCTGTTGAAGAAACCTGCAGAGTTCTGAAAGTCCATTTGAAATATCTGGTAGCCTAGAACAGGATGTAAGCAAAAGACAACAGATGGATGGGTACATGTTCAGGTTAATATCTGCAAAAGCAAATTGAACAGGAAACTCTAATTACATTTAAAAACAATAACAAGGGAGTCCATTGATCTGAAATCAGAATTTCTGTCTCTGTCTTTCAACTTGCCTTTTGCCAGCTTCCCATCATGGAGCATTTCAATGTTACTTTTGCCAGCTTCCCATCATGGAGCATTTCAATGTTACTTTTGCACTTGGGAGAGTTCAAGTCAGCTCGTGTTTGTGTGGCTCTCACTTCTCTGGTTTGGTGAATTTACTTCTTATTTTCTGGTTATGGAGATAATACCAGCACTTCCTCTGTCTTTCCCATTTAGATGGCAATTCTCTGGGTGCATTTTATATCTTATCGTTTCTCTGCTTAGACCTAGGCCTAAGGAGAATCTGCCTTTGGTTAGGACATACCTTTTCTCCTTTATTGGTTTCTTACACAAGTATTGCTTTGAAACTTCCCAAAAATTTTGTCATGTCTTTCTGCTAAAAACATAGCATTATCACTTTGTTTTTATATTAACTTAATGCAACTTAACACTTGGTAGTGAAAACATAGCCTCCTTTCTCTCTGTATATCTCTTCTTGTTTCTGTATATCTCCATTTAAGATACGCTTCCTTTAAATTACAGTTATATCATGCCAAGAAAGACTGATTTCTCATCTGGAATAATCAGACCCATTTACTTTATACAGTGTTTCACCCTGAAACAAAGTAGAAAGTAGATGTAGATGTGTCAAAATCAAAAAGGGGCTATTGTTTCAAGAAGTAAGGTGCAGGTGGAAGCAAGGAAAACTCTCTTCAGTGGAAAATGCTGATAGCATGTATACAGGAATGTATAGGATATACATGTCTCAACTTGCCAAAATAACTCTGCAGGAACTGTATTGACCATCAGACATCAAGACCATGGGTTTATGAGCCATATCTCCATTTTATTCTAGCCTGAACTTGTATCCAATTGCAAGCTGTTATTTTCAGAGAACATCGTGGGTATGTATTGTATGTGCATGTCAATAAAACCTATTTGGAATATGGTTTCATTTTCTTACTGCCACCTACTAGGAAATAACTACTAGGAATGAAGTTTAACAGCTGTCCCCATGATCAGAAAGTGATTTTCATAAGGTTTTGAAGAAACACACAGAGAAAACATTGATTCATATTCACCCTTATAGCAAGCATACAAGGAGCCTAGATTGATAAGGACCTAAGACTGGTAAATCATAATGTAAATAAAAGCACTATTTTTCATGCAGTTTATTTACAATGGCTTTAGTATGCTACATTTCCAGGGAAATATATGTTCTTGTCAGGAAACTTCAGGGGAAGTAAATGAGTTTGAATCACATGAATAGGTTTAAATGCCATGGCTGAAATTTAGTAAACTATTTTGCACTATCTCTTCTTCTTCATTAAAAGTGGAATATTTTTCTCTCCCTCTTAACATACTTAATAATAAGACTGGATTACCCAGCGGTACGCTGGATAGGAGCAACATCCTTTAGCTTTTCTGAAAAATCTCACACTTAAGCATTAATTCCTCATCATGAGTCAGAATCTGAGTGTGAAGCAATATATAATGGAGTCTGGGTCCATAAATATTCTTGCTGGTTCCTATTTATCTGTGTATCACATACTTTGGGACCCAACTATCAATCCAGGATCTGAACAATTTCCACAGCAAAGAATTTAAAACTTTGAATACACATACTGCTTATGAAGTCTCCAACTTTCTCTCAGCTTGGGGTCCAAATTTTGCATTTGGGAGAAATATCAGCAAGAATTTGGGAATGGCAAAAACATTTACTTTATGACCCAAAGTGATGAGTGTTAGGGTTTCAGAGGGAAAGTTTGCTTACACATTCCTGGTTTCTAGTGTCACACAGAAGGGACGGGGTTATAGGATGGTGTGGGAGACTCGACTATAAGTACATTTCTGGCTTTTCATGGCAGTTTAGACATGCACAACTGGATGCAACTTGCAGAAGTCACCACATTCTTCTGGCTGCAAGAAAGTACAATAAATTACACGGGTCATAATCTGAAAGGTATTTATGTAAGTTAATAAATACTTAAGAACAGAATCTCACAACTTTCCTAAGGAAAACTGAGCACCTTCCCTAATATGCATGCCAAAGGGTCTTCCGTGATTTTGGAAATTCTTGAAATTTGATGTGATAAAATTCTCTCATTTGGCTTTTAATTTCACTCATGAGATTTTGGAATTAGCATCTTATGAGCTACAAGACTCTGAGAACCACGGGACACTGATCAGTTTCAGAACCTGTAGACCAAGTTTTTCCTTTTCTTTTTCTTTAATTTTTTTAAAAATTATTTTTTCAGTTGTACTGTATATTTATGTTTCAAGTTGTTCAAATCCATACCCAACATGGGAGTGCTGTAGTACAAGGTGATGAACAAATATAGCAAGCAGAAGTCCATGGGAGAAACTCCTCTAGGTCATAAGAGAACAGATAGCAGGGAACTGAGGTGAGATGAACAAGGCAATGCTCTGTGCAGTTCAGGCAAATTTGAATTTTTATTTTTATTCATTTATTTTTATTTTTTTTTGTATGGTTCAAATTAGAAAAGAGGTACAAATAATGGCAGGGGTGGGGAAAACAAAGAATGGTAAGGTATTTTAGATTTTAGATCAGGAAAACTTATCATGTCCTTTCCAACCATATGGATCAGTTGAATCTAGTAAATTTGGAAATCTTTATTCTTTGATAAAACCTTTCTACCTGGGTAGGAGTGTCCCTTATACTTCTTGCCACATGAGTATCTCAGATTCACTAAAGACCTGGAGCTAGTAATGAGATAAGAAACCAAATCAGACGTGAAGCATTCTCAATTCCTTGTGAAGACACATTGTTCATGTACCAGACAATTCATGATTACCAATTAACTTTATGTGGAAGGTACTAGGATTTTATGAAGATCAATGACATAATAAAATCTGTACTGTAACTTAGGATGGGTGGATGGTTTCTGAGTCTTGAATAGACTCAAGTGATAACTGAGCCTGACTAGCTGTACAATTACTCACCAAACATTGCCACCTACAATTTTCAGCAAGGAATCATTGTGGACCCAGTGATATGAAAATTTTCCTTTAACTGATAATACTTACACAGCCTCTTTTGTTTTCCAGGCTGTTTTAATTTTCTAAAACTTGTGGGCAGAACAGGCAAGGTGCTTCTTTTCACTTAAAGGAGATGGAAGAGGGACAGGGACAGAGACAAACAGAACAAAGTCAGGGAGAGCAAAGAAAAAATGAAGGGTGCAAATAAATGTAGGGGTGCAATGATATTCCTTTTGTTTGCTTTTGGAAACACTGAATACATTTCTCAAATTGTGTTTATATTTTCCAAGAAGTGAAAAGTTTTTTTGGAAACAGGACATTGACCGAGAGAGATGTACAAAGACACCCCCCATCCAATGCAGTTAAGTCTTTTTCCCTAGGAGATTTTCCTGATAAGAAAGAGCCTAAAGGTAAATACAGAAAGAGACGTTTCTGAATTATCACCATTCTCAGCAGCCAATAGATTCACCATTCTTTGGACCTGCAACAGTATTTGTTACATGCTCAGTCTTTCTCCCAGATGAATCCTTCTCTATGAGAGTCCGCTTCCTCCTATAGATTAATAAATATTTCACTACACAGGAACCTGAGAAATATTTATTCATTAACCAGAGCTCAAAAAAGAGACAGCATTTTCAGGTGAGTGATCAGAAGGACCAGGCGGTAATGTCTATCTGCACCACTAGTCCTTCTCTGCCTGAGTTGAAAGGCATCATCCTCAGCTGCAAATGATAAAAGTTAATGACTTCTTCTATTGGCTTTAGGGTGAAGCAGATACTAGAGAGCCCAAGTAATCTTTCACAGAGTGATAATTCTTCAGCACTGGGCAGGAATTAAGTTATGAAATACAGGTTGAAACCAGTCTTTCTTTAGATGATCAAAAGCGCGGACATGTAGGATGGTATAAGCCAAGGCCAGCTTAGCTTTGATTCCATTTTAGCTGATACTTCACAAAGGATTGTGAAGTCCCTGCTGAGGCTTCCGAATGTCCCTCCTTCCAAATAAAACTCCTGTATTACAAGACCAGCTGAAAATGAAGCTCTCTTTGAGAACAGGAAAGTGGAGGGACACACTTGAGCAAGGTGATGTAGGGAAGTGAAAAGAAAAATGGTCTTTGCCACAGGGTAAGGACTTTTTATTCTGATTTATATAACTCTAGTTATAATGAGGTGTTGACTTATGCCTGAGATGTCTTTGTTATTCCAAAACAAAAAAAGCAAGCAAAGTTAGTCAGGAGAAAAAAAACAATTACTATTTCTAAGGCACATAATAAAGCTATGTAAAGCTGCGTAACTCATTGCTTCAAGACACACTAATGTAATTTCCAGTGCAAATGATAAACATATAGGTTCTTTACATAGTTTTCAGAATCACAAAAATTGCATAAAAGTGAGAAATAAGTAGAAAAGTTTATGAATCATTATGTAAGCTCTCATTTAATGGGTAGGAGTTAGATAAGGTAATGCATAATTGTCAACTGTGAATTCTCTTACATTTTCCTCCTGAGAATTTTGTACCAGACTTTGTGCCAGAGACAGGATGCTGTATTAAATCATCCATAATTTTCTTCAGCAAGATGATTACTGTGTTTCCAGTGATGTCTGTCAATGAACAAGAAGCATGTCTCTCTAAATCTTGCGTGAAGTGGGAACTGGCCGCTTGCTAAAATACAATGTACCTGCAGCACAAAATAGTTCTGTTTCCAAACTGCACAATATTTAATAAGCAATGTGATGCACAGTACAATAACTATTAATAAAGCCACTCCTCTGGATTGATTTTAGCATGATTAAACTTTTCTTTACCTTATTTCACAGTCCATTGGAAATGTTCTATTTTTCCTTTAATGGTAAAGGAAAATCTGATTTTTAACAAAACACAGCAGCATAAATTCAAGGCAGCATATGGCATAGATGAACAGAAAGCTTTATCAGGAAAAAGGCAACAGCACCAAAATCCAAACTCCAAGCTGTGACACCATGTAATTGATTTAGATAGAAGAGCATCTGTATGCGTTGAACAGTGAGGACCTGTCAGCAATGGGCCAAGTTACAGTTTTTCGAGGTTTTTTTGAGGATATGGTCATGCAAATAAATGCATCTTAGTGGGAGGTAGGAAGAGAAGGAGAGTTTGCAGGAGATTTACAGCAGCTGGAGCAGTAGTTGACATGTTCAGATTTGGTCTCTTTGTGGGCAAAGCCTAGACCTGTTCAAGACCATTCCTCTTCTGCTCACCATGGAAAGCCCCTTGCTTCAGCAGAAACACCCCTCTAAATGCAGGCCAAGTTTTGCAGTTATTGCTCAGGGTGAGGTGTTTTCCATTTGCTAAATACTGTCAAGGCCAGGACTGCATGGTTGTATTTTTCAGGGCTGCAATAGAGACCTTGTTCCTTATAGAAAACCATATTGGCACAGAAGGGATGGTGGATGACAACTGTCTGTGGGTGAAAAGTAGATCCAGATTTTTAATCTAAGGTTCAATCTAGAAGACAAATTACCTCAATCCAGGAGTCTTCTTCCTCTTCCTCCTCCATGAGTTGAAGAGTTACAGCACTTGCCAGGTAAGTGGGAGCTGTGGGTCTGCGTTTCCTCAGCGTGAGCTCTCTAACCCTTGAGCTTTGGCATGAGATAGGAATTTCTCTGGCAGACTTTTGCAAAATAAATACAAGCTGTCACAACATGTTGTGCATGTGGTCCAAGGCCATCTGTATGTTATGCAGTTAAGGCCCTCTGTCACTGATACTCATGACGATGCACATCCAGTTGTACCAATGGTAGACTTCAGCTCCAATGACTTTGTTGGAAACTGCATAGGCAAGGCTACCTAAAAACTTAAATATTAATGAATTAATAGTGCTCAGAGTGTGGTGAAAGTGTATGATACAGAGGCTCAGCTGTCTCCAAAGAGGGGTGGTTTTGTAGGTCTTGGATATGGCCTGTTTTGGAAATGAAAACTGTCAAGTATAGGGCACAATAGCTTTGATAAATGACTGATGAGCTGAAACTGAGGACAAAAGTACATGATGGAAGGCATTTACCACCTGCAATGTATCAAGTCCTTTCCATCAGCAGACCCAGTGTGACTGATCGAGCACACATTCACGCTTGCTTCAGCTGTAAAATGAAATGTATTAACTTAAACCACCATGGTTTATGTTCCATTTTCCTTTCTAACAGGGATAGGTTAGGAGTGCTCACAAGGTCACTCCTGGTGCCTCAACATCTTCACCAACAGATGGCAACTTGATGAGCTGTGGTAATGCCATCATTTCCACTCATGTGTCTGTATCCTGAGGAGTCCTGAGCATTTGCAGCTCAGTAAAATACAGGATCTTACTGTGCCTCAAGAGAAACAATTATAAAGGACACCACTTCCCACCCCATGGGACCACAGGGAGCAGGCTGCAGAAGTTCCCTAAATTTTCCTTGACGGCCAAATCCCTTCTGCAATTCATTGCCACTGATGTTTTCAAACTTGTCTGTCTGACAGCCTGTTACAGCAGACAGACTGGGAGCTGACAGTTTTATCTGTATCTTTTTCACACCTCTTTAGGGATAATTTTTGATGTGAGGAAGGTTTTGATCAACTGCCTCCTCTCTTATATGCTCAGCTAAACAAGCAATTTGATTTTTTTAATATATATTGTGATGGGTAAATATGTCACTCATGTTGTGGAACATGTTGGCAACAGGAGATGTAAATATGTCATAGCTGATGATTACAAGCCTCACTGATCATCCTGGGCTTGAATTACAGGTTATTTTTGTACTGTCTTTGCAGACACCAGCAACCACTTCTACTGCCTTTGAAATCCAAGGAAATGCTTTGGGACCACATGAAAGGAGTCACTGTAGAAGACACTGGTATTTTTCACATTCATGTGCATTTTTTGTACATGGGAATAAATAGGGCCAGAGAGAAGCAAGTAAGTATAGCTGTCCCATGTGAATTAGCCAAAAGGAAAGGGGTTCTGGAAATTTTCTTAGATGTTCTTGTCATAAGCCCTGCTATCACTTGGGCAATCCAAGTAATCCTGCAGGACTCAACAACAGAACGTGATTTTCCCAAGAGTGGTGCCTAATGAAAAAAAACCACTTTTTATGCTCTTGTCCTTTGTTCACAGGCAGAGGGTGGTGGGAAGGGTGGGATGGTCACTAACCTCACCCTTAAATGTCAGACAGAAAGTAAAAAGGGAAGGGAAAAGTAAAGATGTTTTGTTGAAAGAAATTAGTTTTTGTTCTAGGGACAGGCTTCATGAAGCCTATGGCTCGCCCAAAAGTCTTTGAGCCCTTCTGCCTGTAAGGGCACAAATCTCTCTAACGCCATCCTGGAGTATGAGCACTGCGCTCCAAGTCCTTCATGTCCCTTCCTACAGACAATATTCAGTCCCAACTGAGCTGCATGACTGCAAAACTATTGCTAACCAACATCTGTCTTTAGCTGACTCTAATGAACCTTTTATTTTATTCCAAGTTCAATACTGGGGAAGTTAGACTGAATCTTTAGTCCTTCTTCCACTTAAGGGGTTCTGAGAACTGCTCCTACAGGGAGCTTTGTTTTATATATTTTTCCTTTTCTTCCTTTTCTTTTTATTTTTTTTTTTTGCTGTTGTTTGTATACTAAAATAGTGGTTGAAAATCCACATGCAAGTGAATGTCAAGAATCAAGATTTACAGTCTATTAATGTTCCTTCAAAATGTCTTCTGATGTAAGAAATGGAAGAACACCTCTATCTTTTTGAGCTGATCACCAGCCTTTTTTCCGGCCAGACAGTTTCCTTGCTGATGGGGTTATGTTTTGTGGCCACGTAAACTCCACATGCGTGTGTTTTTGACAAGTTGTCAGGACTAACCATCTGGAGTGATATCCTGGTGTACTTTTTTTTCACACTTAAAACCCCAACCAGAGAAAACTAGTGTAATGATCATCTTGTAAAGTGATGTCTTAGAATCATATCAGCAGGGAAACAAATGTGCTAAGAATGCTGTTAAGCTTCTATCCCAGGTGGTAGAATAATTGAAGGTGTTTACTGGGGATTTGTCACGAAAAGAATGACTTAAGACAATATTGGTCTGGAGAAAGAAAAGGTTTTGAACTTCATTAAGACAAAACTTTTGGACCTGGTATAATTAGAGCTCTTTTCTAAAATTAAAAAATTAGGATGGCCTTTTCTGTGACCATTAAATACTTCTGATAAACCCAAATACAGATTTCTTCCAAATGAGTATGAAAGTATCCAGTAATGGATTCTGAATTTGGGGACAGGCAAATGCCTTTCTCAGAGAGGAGGGGAGAAGGGATTCCCTCCCTCCCCCCTTCTCTCTGAAAGTAATATTGTTAGGGTGGGTGATTTTTGTCTTAAATACTGGTTGCCACCACCCTGAATCTTAAATGCTGGTTACCACTTTCCTCAGAATTAAACTATAGCTTTGGGTGCCTTTGTGGATTGACTCTTACTAAGGAATGCAAATTCTTATATGAGGCTGTCCAAGGATACATGATTTGTCTATTATTAAATTTTAATTAATGGATGCTTCTGCACTGACTAATTAGCCATTGTGCTAATAAGACCCATGTCAGTGAATTCATGTCTTCAGTGAAGAATAAAATTTTTCACAGTGGGGACTCATTGCTCTCACTTTGTGTTTGTATAGCATCTATCACAACAAGGGCTTGATTTCACTTTTTTGTCCATTGCTATAGGATAAGTATAACAATAAAAATTATAGCACTATAATTATTCACCATAATAATTTTGTTATTATGTGCCTCTGTTACTTTTACCAAATAGATTTTACAGTATGTATCAAAGAAATAAACAATGAGCTGTATTTTTCCACAGCTTTTTGAAATTGTCTCTTAAAATACATCTGTTTAACATCTGCCAATCAGGCTCTGTTTAGCTTGAGAAATCTCTTCAGGGCAGAGCAGCTGAGATATGCTAAACCAAAGGTACTGTGGGAGTTGTTTCCTTTCATGATTAAGTCCCCTCCCAAAGACTGAATGAACAGGTGACTATTCAGTAGAGGTGTACTGAGCATATTCGGTTCCTTGTAGTATTAATCCAGAAATTTGTGAAGTTGGGCTAAAAATCAGTAAAAACAAGGAGTCCTGAGATCAGAGCAGAGCAGAAGTCTGCAGTCTTGGAGATCTCCACCTGCATCCCTGAAGGGCAGAGACTCCTGGGAAGTGGGAAGAAGACCAGAGAACTGCGATGTGGGTTTGACCAGACACCAGAGCTCTCACAGCACCTTCTGCACGTGTTATTGAATGGAGGCATCTTGCAGCCCCTGAGTGTGCCTTGCCAGTGATGGTGCAATCAATCTCTGAAGCCCTTCAATGGATCAGAATAAAAGAGCATGCAGTCCTATAGGACTCTAGGTTACAAACCAGAGAAGTAATTAATTCTCAGACAAATGTTTGTAGCAGAGATCTCTCCTCAGTATCTATAGAGCTGTTGCCTGTTTTGTTTATGCACTGTGCATCTCTTTTTAACAACCTTCTTATTTTTATGGCCCATTTTTTCATCTCCCATACTCCTGTTTATTCCATATATTACAAGCTTTTATGTTGTGCTTTACTAGTGGATCTGAACTTCAAAATTGTTGAAACTAAAGCCCTATTGCCATAGTTTATATTTCCAATTTCTTGTATTTGTTTTCATTAATCATGCCTTTCTTCACAGGTGGTTTCTTGTATTACGTTGTTGATGATGCGAGAAAAACACAGGGTTTATTTTTTCCCCTCTCCTACATTTACTTTCCCCATTTGAATTATGCCTGTTGCATTTATAAATGACCATACCTACAAGGCATTTGGGCACTTAGATGAGAAATGCTGATGAAAGACAGAGCTTTGAGACACTCCTGTCCATTTGCGGTTAATTTAGGCAGCATCCACAACTCATGGATTTCTATTTAGTTGCATCCAAATCTCTGGGTGGTTGTGTTGTGCTTCTTGCATTGCAAATAGAACAGAAAAAAACCAAACAAAAACCTACAAAACCCAACCAACCAACCCAAAAAAAGAGAGAGTAATATGCAAGAGTATAAGAGTAATGAGAAAACAAGTGAAGGGTCAAAATGGTCTAGATGTAGCATATTTTTCTCCATATGCTGAAAGAATAATGTTTGTTCAGCTTTGGAAAAAGAGATATTACAAGCTTGAACATAAAATAAGGTATGTATATGAAGGCTTGAACATAAAATAAGGTATGTATATGAAGAAATTATTCTTGGTATTTTTTACTGATAGGAGTCACTCCAGAGTAATGAGTAGACAAATGTTTAAAAACATACTTCCTTTTGTGCTCCCCCCTGCCCTTTCCTCCAGGGGATAATAATGAAAATCAGTCTTCCAGATTTCAGACACACATGAGACTTTTAAAGGTACCTACTTAATTATTTCATAATGAGAATTGAAACACTAATAAAGTATATAACAACAAAGCCCCAAATTTAGAATTCCAGTATGCAGTGCTGTAACTTCTCTTTGTCCTCTTGATGTTGAACAAAAGGTCTAGAAAAATACAAGGGGATGTTGCAGAACCTTACTGTACTTTGACAGAGTTAATCTAGAAGGAGTCTTATCACCTTTGGTGATTGAGGAAAAAGAGGACACACTGGAGCACAAGAAAGAAAAGGCTATGCTTGCATCAGCAGAACTAGCAGCCTGAACTCCAGCTCATGGTTTCTGCAGACTGCCAGAAGTCCTTCAACTAAGCTTGCTGGGAGATGACAAGACAGGGCTGAACCGCAGCCTTAATGAATTTTTTCGTAATTAATACTCTTGTACTGCCTTAAATATCTAAGAGTCAAAATTTAAATGAAGATACCACACAATCAAAACTCAGATACCTTGTACTGAGCTCCCTTTATAGCCCATTTAACCTGCACGTCCTTCATCTTCCACACCCAGATCACAGCTCTGTTTGTTTTGGTCACCTGTGTGCATTGTTTCACCTCTCCTGTTACAACTGAATTCTGGTCCTCATCTGTCAAGACTGAAATAAATCCTGATTTTTTTTGTTGAGTAGTTTTGGATCAGGGTCTCTGGGATGAGAATGGCAGTTTAATGGGAGACTTTGGCTTTGGAAAGAGAGAGGAGACAAAAACCGCTGCCAATAAACCTGGACTTTCTCAACTGATGGCTATTATGGGAATATATGTAGGGCTTCTTGCTGTTCCTGTGTCCTTCCTTTTTCCTCTTCAGTCTATTTTGAGAAAAGCAGATATTTTTCTCTCTTGGTGCAGGATGTGGCACATTTTTCACCTTGCAGTAGCATACAAACCAAAACCATTAAAACAGCCAAAGACCATCATAGCAGCATGGCAGGATCATAAAAATGAGTCCACCTCTGCTCTGGAAATGGCTCAATTTTATTTTCCACCTGCCATATTGCCATAACAAATTAGAGCGCACCCACAGACCTGTGGGAAGGGCATCCATTATTTCTCCATCCAGGTTCCACACAAAAATTGAGCTCAGCTTTTGTGCAGTCCCTTTCAGCCTCCCCGTCCATTATTAATCCAGAGATTTACTGTTGCTTGGGTTGTATTTTTACTGCATTAGCTACTCAGGGTCAGATCTTACCTGCTTGCAGAATCTGTAGTAAAGAACCTGCCTTGTCTGCTAGATTCAAAAATCTGATCCTAAATGTAAACCCAGAATAAACATATTCAATCCTCTCCTAATTCTTACTGTATTTATCCAAAAGAATTTAATGAATTCTGGAAGATATAAAGCTGTCTTGAGACCAGTCAGAAACTGGTTTTTGGTAGATACAAATTCCAATTCTTACCCATATTTTTTTCATACATCTGTTGAAGAAAATCATGGGTGTTAACACATTGATAAAGTACAATCCTGTGTGTAAAGCACAGAGTAACACAATACTTTACTGAGGTATATCACTTAGGTAATGTGTCTAAAGGTACTGAAAGAAATGTATCCAACATGAAGAATATACATGCAGTTTTAAATGAACAGTTAAAAACTTTGCATGGGGCTTTCACTGGCATTCTAGTCTACACCTAAGAGAGCTGGCCTCTATCCTGCCATTGTTCCAGGGTGACCTGGAGGCACTCTCTGTCCTCTTCTCTCCTTTTTCTTTCCTGGCTTTTTGCTCCTTCAATTTGTATGCACACTGGGATGTGATGGAACTCTGATTAGGCTCTGCTGTAATAGAAGTAGCAGGTTGATTAAAAAAATATTTGTTTTTCTTTTGTTTTACTTGAGGAACCTTGCAATGCTCAGGACAGTGGAAAAAAGTTCAAGTTCTTGAGCCCAAAATCTATCACCCAGAAGTCAAGGCAACAAAGTTCTCCCTGCTTCCCTTTTGAAGCTTGTCCTATGGTTCAGGGAGGCCCAATTCTCAGTTTTACTGAAACAGCAGACCAAGAAGACAAAGTGAAAACCATTAATTGTTTAGCTTAAGGAAAGACTGGTCTGTACATGTAAGATAAGTCCACACAACTCCATACTCTTCTACAACGCTGGGACAGACAAAAGGTTGGCTTTGCACTACCTGCTCTGTCTTGGATAAGCTTCCCATGTATTGGGCAAGCAAATGAAAATCCACTTGGGAAGGGTGCTCCTTCATCAGCCAGCAAAGAGGCTGGCATCGCCTGCCTTACCAGAGCTGCCAGTGTGCAGAAGTTGGACTTCTGCAGCACATCTTCCTGGCTGGGCTGCATGCAGCTGGATGTTCAGCTTCCCAGATGTCTTGGGCGCACTGATGCTTTGTGCCAACGGCATATCTTGGCCTTTCTAAAGTGAAAACACCTCCAGGCTATCTTTTAGCATTTCAAAGAGCACAGGATTACTCTGAAATTCTACAGTTTGGGTGAGAAATCGAAGCACAGGGTGGATCCCTGTTGCTGGCAGAGCTTCGGTCTCCCGCAGGCAATCCGCCTGAGCCCTGCTGCAAACAGCTGCCTCTGCCCTGCCCTTGCCCTGGCCCAGCAAAGGCTGGCTGCAGCTAGAGATTGGGTCCTTTTTTCTGGTTCTCCAGCCAGCCTGGGAAGACCTGGCACAACACAGTTGTCAGCCAGATTGGCCCTGACAAGTATCATATGCTTTCCTGCACCCATTAGCCGCCTGCTCTTCTCCCCAGCCTGGCTGTCACTCAGCCGGAGGAGCAGGTGCATCAGCATCTCTGCATAACTGCCTAAGAGGCAATAAATAGTCACATTTACCAGGTGTAATTGTCATTCAGCAAAGCCAGGAGTAGACAGCCTTGTCTTTACACTGCTGAAGATAGGCTTTGCCCCTCTCTCTTTCTCACGGCCTGTCCCCAATGTGTCATACTATGGTTATTGAGAACTTCTTTTAAATAATTTCCCTGTGGTTGGAAGATGCCCCAGTGCTCACATTACTCACACTTGTCAAAACTGAGCAAAGATAGTAAAACATCCCTCTGGTGTCCTGAGGCTTTGGGCTGTCTTTCCACATGCTGTATTTGGCTTAAAGTACCCTCTGACTCTGGGTTTCAGGATGGAGAGGATGTTTGCATGCCTGGGGGAAGGATACTGTCTAAAGAGGACTCCTGAGCTGTGAGGGACTTTTAGGAAAATTACCTTTTGACTACAACACAGTCTTGCACCCATTAACACAAAGCTGTGATCCTGACTTTACGTTATTGACCTAGTTTACCCTGGAACTTGTTTGGAATCTATTGTCTGTGTAATGTCCTTACATGGGATAACTTTCTGCTTCTTGAATTTTTCAAAGTACATGTATTAAGATATTTGGGACCTTAGTTTGTGTACATGAAAGCCAAAGGCAATTGTTGAGTGCCTGTGTTGAATTAGGTGCTTAAATAATTTAAGGACATCTAAGATATAGGCTTGTTCAGATTAAAACATGTTCTTGAACTGCATAATTGCACAGCTTCTGGTCCAATATAGCCTGATTACAAGCAGCCTTGCCAGAGAAGGCACAGGTAGCACCCTTGATATTGTCTGCCAATCATGCTGTGTAATTAATAAATGCACTTCCTCCCACAAAGCTATAAACTAGCCGTTTCCACTGAGTCTGATCCTGAGTCGGGACATGCAATTTAAGGGCAAAGCACTATTATTGCTAAACATTAGTGTAGAGATTACCTTTCCAAAAAGTAATCAACAAAGCGCCCCCAGTACAGAATCTCAGTAAAGTGCGCTTTACTCCACTGCACACTGCTCATCAAACCAGCCAGCCCCATAGCCAGGTGTTTTGTTTGCCCTTGCTCCCTTGCTGTTTTTATTTTGGAATAACTCTCTTACAGCTTAGCCTTATCTTAGGGGACATCTGAGTTTCATTTAATGCACTGTTGAAGCACAGGTTTGGTCTGACTCCTGTAGCTCATGCAGGCACCTTTTCCAGAGTAACAATACCTCTTCTGAGAGTGCAAATAGGGCCCCCACAGCGACTGGAACATGGGAGCCCTGTGTGACAGTCTGGTACTGCTCTGAGTCAAACACCCTGTTTAGCTGGAGGGGAGGATGTCACTCAAATGGGAAATGCCTCAGCATGGAACCAATGCTAAGGGAACATGGTTCAAACTCTGTGTGCCAAGTGGTGCAAGAAATGAATACTTCACTACTACCTGTGTTCCTCATGATGAGACATAATCCATATGGGACAAAGTCCACAGGGAGTCTACTAATTTTCCCCCATCAGCACAGTGACATTTACAGCTCTAGCAATGTCAGTGCATGTTGCTGCTTCACTGTCTCACAATAACAGTCCTTTGGCTCTGCCATCCTGCCACGATGCTGAGAAAAGGACTTGGGATATTTTACCAGCACATGAGCTGGACTGACCAGATGCTGTTTGTCCTGCTGTGATCCTGGGGAAAGCACCGGTTAAATCCAAAGTAATACCATTATTCATGGTAGTTTTGTTATAAGTCATAGTGACCTTCCCTGTAATGTAAAGCATCATTTTCACTAAATAAGGTATTTGAGATGGAAGAGCTCAGTACTCATGGCAATTAACAGTCAGCAGGATATCCCTGAGCTGGGCAAACATCCCTGCTGCTGGCTGCCATCAGAGGATGCTGTAACAGCCTGGAGAGAGCTTTGGCTCAGGTGATGATGTTGGCACATACAGTGCAGACACCCAGGTTAATACAGCAGGAGGCTGACACGTGGCTGGTGTTGGGCTGAAACACTGCTGGGGTTGGGTTCATTACAGAGGTGAAACTGGCAGGGTGTCTGTGGACCTGGGGTTGTGCTGAGCCCTGGGCAGCACCTCAGGTCACTGACAGGGTTGCTGGGGCAGGAGAGGTCTTTTGGCAGGGCTGCTGTGGGCTGGTGCCTGTAGGCACACTCGCCTGCCTTGCATTGCTCCAGTGCACCATGATGGGGCCAAAGGCTGATGTTTCTGGTTTTTCCAAGGAAAACTCTGGGTATTCCCAGGGTGTATGTTTTCCTAAAGCAAGGTGCTAAAGTGCTGTAGATAAAGCAGACAGGTCATGTTTTTTCCACTCATTTGCAGATACTCCAGCAATCATCTCCACTGTATCAGTCCACAGCACCGGTCAATGACAAGCAGGGAACACTAAGCCCCAAGATTGCCTTCAGCATTAATGACATGAATGAGGAGAAAAAACCAAGTTAGGAAAAAATGAAGCTATGAGTTTCTTCTGAATGCATCTAGATGAATACCCATCAGCAAGGAAGAGAACATAGGAATAGGGTGTGTCATGTAGGTCACTGGAGTGATGCTCCTGGGACGTTCCCTGTTGATTTCAGCAAGCTCCAGGTGTTACTCTGTGGCATACAATTTCATTCCCTTTCCTACTTCTCTGGTTGTAATTTTTTCCCCAACACACTGCAAATTCACAGCCTCCTTGTGTGTTACCTCAACCCTGTCTTTCTCCTACTTATGTATCTTCATAAATGTCCTGCATCTGTGGTGGTAAAGACAGTATGATTCAGATGGAAATAGGAGGAGGGTAAGGACAAGGGTTGATTTTAACAAATATTCCCAGGAAATTTCCTAGGAACATCAGTGTATAAGTGCCTGAGTACAGTATGGCAAGGAGGCAAGTGAGTGGAAGAAGATAGACAAAAAAGGCAGAGAGCAGGCCACATTCTTTTGCCATTCTTGGTTCTAAAGTAGCTGTGGAGAGGTGAGTTTGGCCTTTCTCTGGGCTCTTGGTGCTTTGTTCCATTCCTGCTGCTTGAAACAGTGTATTTCAGTAATCAACAAATGTGATTACTAGGCACTGCCACAGAAGAAATGGTAATAACAGAAAGATGAGACCTCAGATCTGATGGGTTTAGAATTGCTAGTGCCTACCACTGAACAACAACAAAAAAAGCCTGATGGAGACAGGATTTGTTTGGGTGGGTAATCCACCTGTGGCACTCCCCTGATGGCTGTCTTGTTCCAGGCATCAGGGGAGCATACCTTCAGCTAAGAAGTTGTAAATTATTTACCAAGGCAGCAAATTAATGGAAGCAGCAGCACCTTAGTGCTCAGTGAGTCATCCATAAAACATTCTTCCTTATGCGAGGGCACGGTGTGCTGGTGGAAAGCAGACTGAGGAGGGAAGGACTGTGAGATGAGGAGCTTGGAGTGGCAGAGGCAAGAATCTTCAAGAGAGATGAATAAGGGGAGGACTAATTCCAAGCCAAGCTTCCCAGGTGCCCTCTGAGTTAATGTGATGGTAGGCAAAGAGAGAAAGTATAAGAAAAGAAGCAGCTTTTAATACTTGGCAGGAATTATTAGAGGTGACAGAGAGAATGGCTTATTTTATTGCTCTCTCCCAGATGTGTGTGGGATATGACTGTAAAAGTTCTTGCCTTTCTGAAAAAACAGCAGGAACATAAAGTAGCCCAGGCCCTGGGGTGAAATGTGCTTCCAGCTCCACAGCCCCCTGCTGTGTTTGTCTCTCCCTAAGTCTGGTTTCAAATGTGCTGAGCTCTAAAGCACCTCTGCTCTAAAGGCAGTCACCTCACACAGCAGTTCCCAGCTGTGCTTGGAAATCCCTGAAGATCTTGCACCTGCCCTAGTGAAATTCCCCTCAAGGCCAGTGACATGAAGATAGCCATTTTTGGATTGATGAAGGCCTAAAGTGCTGACTTTTTAGATCTCTCTGGCCTGGAAGAAGTCCCTGCATCCTCAGCTGAGTTTGGAGACAGAACCAACTTATCATTTCATGTATTGATGTAAGAAATGAAATACCCTTTCATTTGGGTAGGGTTTGTCATGGTCCTCAGGCTTTAATGAAAAATTATTTTAATGGAATGTCTTTGCAGACAAATCTGTCTTGGTGCTGGGCGGATGTTGGAGAAAAAAAATGGAAGCCACTGAAAGAAAGAAAAACATTTCTGTCAGATAACTAGCAGGCTGTGGACAAGCATGAAAGGTCTGGTTTAACAGTGCAGGAATAGCAATTTATCTGTGCCATTAATGGGTTACATTGTGGCTGGAGCAATATTGCCCTAGAGCTTGTCATCCTAGCCCTTCACTCAGGGGTTCCTATAGCAAGGGGCTA
Organism: Hylia prasina; assembly: GCA_013397195.1. NCBI lineage: Eukaryota > Metazoa > Chordata > Aves > Passeriformes > Sylviidae > Hylia > Hylia prasina. Next base: position 1,119,892 of record VYXD01012325.1, on the reverse strand, counting down.
AACCCCCTCAGCAGGTTGTCAGTGCTTAAGAGTGGTGAATTTGTTCTGTGGTCTCCAAGTGCAGGCTCCAGTCACTGACTGGGACACCTGGGCCCCTTCCACCCTCACCATGGTCTGCACTCAAAGTAATTTCCAAACTGTCCACAAGACAGTAGTTGTGATAGGCAGTTCTCTGCACTGCCTACGCCTTTGTAATAGCAATCTAAAGAGCTTTTTAAGTGTCTGGAGGTTTCCCACAAATGTGACAAGCTGGAAAAATATTTCACAGACAGGAGAAAAAATAGGGAAACACTTCTAATGGCATAAGGAATATGGAAGAAACTTGTATCAAACTCTGCATGTCCACAGCAGTTTAGGGGTATTATTTTCTGCTAGCCAACTCTGAAAATCAGTGCAATTTAGGCAGCTTTTGGAACCCTATTGTTTTCTGAAAACCCTATGGTGTTTGTTGTTTTTATTTTTTAATTTTTTTTTTTCCCATCAAAGCAAGCTTTTGCAGGAATACTTGAGCATTAAGCAGTTAATTAAATCTGACTGTCCTCACAAATAGCATTAGAAGGATGACACTTCAGAATCCTAGTATGCAGCTGAGGTTTGTGTGGGCACTTAATTTCCCTTGCCCTGCCCTCCCATGATTTTCAACAAGTTCTCTCAGGGTTATAATGAGGCTGATGATTGCTGGTGCCCTTGCCCATTTAATAAATTAATGGTAATAACAAATGTCTATGCATCCTTCATTAGGTGATATGGAAATGACTTTACTCTGAGGCTGGGATTGCTGGAGCTTGACAGCTTTGCTGGATGGGTGGACATGAGGGTTAGTTAGTTTATTATGTGTGCAGCACAGAATTTTTCCTCTCACCTCCTAGAGCTCTCAACCTTGTGGGTGTTCACTGCTAACTTTCCCCAGCAACATAGTAAAAAAAGAAAAAGTTAAAATTCCAAAGAAGTAAAACTGGTTTTTGCACTGGAAGAGTGTGAGATAACATGTTTGGTTTCACCCTCCCAGAATCAAAGGAAACACAGAATCCTGTTCAACAAGATTTGTCTCCTTGTTTGAGGAATGCAATTTTTTTTATCTCTGGTACAAGCATTTGATGGGGTGATGGCTGGAGACTTACTTCATCCGGCAACTGTCCAAGAAAATCTCAGAGGATCTGTAAGACCTTCATTATTCAAGTGCAGAAGGAAGGTACAGAATTGACTTCTGAAAGAGATCAGAGGAAAAACAAGGCAAGAGCAATGAAGATTTTGAGTTCTCTTTTACTGATAATTTTGCACTGAGGTCTTCTGGGTAGTTCAGTACATTTGGTGCTCTTAGATTTACAAAGAACAGACTTCAGCTATCTTTCTCTATAGTTTCAAGTATCCTAGAGTTCTGCCACTGAAGGTACTGCATTCAGCTGAATACAGTATTCAGTGTGATCACTTGAGCAAAGCAGGTGCTACCATGATTTGTGATTGCTAGGTGTTTTCCCCCAAGCCTCCTTGGTCAAAACTCACTGTAAAAAAAGAAGAGGGCTGAGAATTCAATCATTCCTGTTTACTCCTCTGCAGTAATACCTTTTCCTTCCTATAATTTTGTGCAGTGAACTTATACTCAGAGCCCATTGTATCCTGTCTTCAGACCTGAGTCCAAGTTACCTCCTGGAGACAGTCCAACATTTGAGCTGACACAGAGCTAGAGGCAGCAAATGAGTCTTCTCCACGAGTTTTTTTTTTTGCTCTTACAGAAATCTTAAAGTATTTCTTAGAGAAATACTCTCCTAAAGTATTTGATGTCACTGGGATTATTCCAGACTTTAACAGTCGGGACTAGAAGCTAATGTTGGCGTTGGGTTATACTCAGAATTGGTGCTTTTTGCTGCAGAAGCGCAAAGCTACCAGAGTCTGTAAAATTTCACTGACTCAAAAATACCATGGTACTCTCCATACTTGGGTTTCACATCTTTCTCATGTTCTACTTGAGTTCTCCTTCCTGTAGTAAACCTTGTGCCTAGGATCCCCTGACCAACAGCATAACATCTGTAGGTAAGTCCTCCACTCAGGGTGTATCAAACAGGCTTGAAGTCCATCGTGGCTGTTGCATTATCCATCCTCCACCAACTGATATTTGGCAGTAACTTGTGGCAGTCAATCCAATGACACCCCACTCATTGCTACTCTTTGCACTGCAGCAGAGAGGAATGCGAAATAAATGTGGCACCAAGGCTTAACCACTGTAATTAAAGTCAAATTGATTGGTATGCTGTGGTGCTTTTTGCTTACTGTTTGGTGACATGTAAGCTGTCTTTTCATCTCTTCTTTATTTTGGAGATCAAGTGTACAGAGGGGAGTTCTGAAATATTTTGAGTACAGAGTTTTGAGGGCAGAGTTGAGTTGCATTGTTCTCTTTCTCCTGATATAGACATACTCAGACTTTTGCCCTGCTGCAATCTTAGTGGTTGTCCAGTTTGGGTTTTCTGTTATACTTTTATGAGCCAGGAGAATTATAGTTTGGTTTATAGACAATTATTTCTAATGGTTCCTTCCATTTTCAAGGCAATATGTGTCCTCTATAAATGCAGGTGCTGACCAAATCTCCAAGGTGATCCTTTGCTAATAGGAAATAAAATTTTAAGAAATGATGAAATCAACCTGATTATTTCTTGTCCTGGTCCTTATTGTAGGAAATTAGTCATTAAACATAGAGAAGTGATGGAAGGAGAGTAAAAGTGTTCTGCCTTGAAGAATATCCTTATTTCCTAGTTTCCAGAAAGCTGAGATCTAGTCAGGAGGATAATGTAGAAACAGAATCTTCATGCTGATCTTTTTATAGCCTTTCTTCACCAGTCTGCTTTCAATCACACAAATCTTCAGCAATGTCTTTGTTAAGAGCTGGTTAGCAAACACATGGGAAAGCAGAGCTGGCCCAGCTGCAACTCTGATGGGCCTCACACAGACAAATGTGTCATTTCTCCTGCCTAGCTGAGAAATTAAAATGGTCCTTTCCCCCTGCTCTCAATTTTATGGTGTGCTGCTCCATCATAAAAAAATCAATTAAATTGCATCTGATGGAGGCTGGCCCAGAGAGTTGTCTCTATTTGTGTCACCCCAGGCAGGTACTGTCAGCAGTGCCAGAATGCAGGAGGGCTGTGGAGTGCAGCCAGCTCACAAATGGGATATTCTACTACAGGAACCCAGCTTACTGCATGGCAGCAGCTCCGCTTTCCCTGGTGACCCCTTATGGCTGGGCTCTGCTTTATCCTAATTAGGCCAGATGAGGGATTGTCTGGCTTTATTATCTCCAAAAATAAGTGACCATAACCTTGTGGCTTCTGTTCTGCTCAGAGGACAGAAATAGTATCAACATTGGCAGCTAAAACTGAGGGAGCACCAAGTGACCTGTGGATTTTTACTTTCAGTTGCTCAGGCTGAGAAATTTGAGGTAGATAGGAGTGTAGCATTTTTTTAATCTGCTTTCTCATGGTATCAATGGTAGGAATTAAATTCTTGTATTTGATTTTTCTAGTAGCTTCCTGGTACTGTTTTCTTCCTTCTTACAAGCCTATATTGTTGCTTAGAGAATATAAAATTAAAGTGGCTGTGTAGTGTGTTTTAAACAAACCACCCTGGGAGTAATTTCCTTCTATTAAAAATGTTTTTAACACTTTTAGAATGAAGTTTTTTAGGGATACTTCATTGCCCTATTGCATTTTTCTCCAGGGGTTCTTGCAGTTCCTGGAAATCTTTGAAATCTGAGCTGGGCTACTGCATAAATAAAAGAGACATGTTAGTAAGAAGATAACATATGAAACATGAAATGTGGTCTTTCCTACTGCTGCATTACCTATTACCCTTTCTTTATCTCAGCCCAGGAGTGTTCTCACTTTTACTGTTTTTATCCTCTCCCCCATCCCACTGGGGGAGAGAAAGGGTCTGTGTGGAGCTGAGTTCCTGGTAATGCAGCACAATATAGAGACAAGGTTCCAAGTGAACATGTTATTCTCATTTGCCTGCTGTGAAGTTGCTGACATATTGTTGTGGTTTGTTTTGTTTTTTTTTCTGTTGTTGTAAAATCTTCTCTTTAGTTTATGCCCTCAAAAAACATTTAGTAGAGCATTTTGGTCAGACAGGTTTTTAAATTGGATGGAGTCCATCATTATTCTGCAGAAGTGATTAAGACCTTTTTTACAGCACCATTTGTTTGCTTGCCATCAATCTTTTAAGGTTTTAGAAACCATGGATTGTCAAGGTATACATGTTTACAACATGAGCACTGCATTTAAAGATTAATGTTAGAAGCCCAGCTTTTCAATACTGGCATTTTCTGAACCTAACTCAGGGGAGATGATGGTTAGTTCAAGTGTTAACTGTTCTCCAGAACCATTCTTCAAGTATGTTTTGTGCTGCTGTTACAGCCTCTTGCATCTTCCCCAAGACTGCTGGTCAACAAACAAACCCATCCAGGCTTTATCTAAAGAAGTTTTTAATGTCACCCTTGACATCTATCTCTGACAATCCTGACATTACAGATCCATCTTTCATTTGCTTCAGTAAACTTAAGGCTGAGTCTTCTAAAACTTTTACTTCCTTTTCATTTTGGGGATAGATGTGTAATCTGGTGTGTCACTTCTCTGACACAAAGAGATAAGAAAAATCCTAGTCTTGAATTTCTTCTCTAATGGGTATTTTATTATTTAGCCTGAATCTCACTCTTGTGAACTATGCCTGTCTCATTTTGACAATGCAGGACACTGTTTCTGAGTTGCCTTCACTTTGATTTAAAAAGTAGTTAATAACACTAAGAAAATACCCTGTTGATTATTTTTTAAAGAATTTCTCATTAATGCTAATGAATATTTTTATATCGAGTGTCTAATCTTTCTAAGGTGAGAGTTTTGTTTCTTGCTACCTTCTATCTTGAGGGCATGAGTATTAAAACCAATTTAAATAGCTAATATGGAGAGGTAGGTAAAGATTCACTAAATAAGCACATCTTTCAGCAGTCTGCTTTTCTAGGTCTTCCTATATTTTGAGTCTCAAGTTAAGAATACCAATAATGCAAATGTGAAACTGGCATAAGAATAAATAAAGGACTGTTTTTAAGGTTAATAATACAGTTGGTATTTGTGGGACCATGACAAACAGGTCAGCAAAAAGAGGAATGGGGCAGGATAGGATTTCCCTGTACTCTGCTGTGGAGCTGGCATCTTGTGGAACTACAGACTGGGGAGACTGCAGGGGAAATTATGCACCACAGTCCCCAAGGGGCACACTGACCTGGCTGCTTTGAAGCTTGTGTTTTTGAGGTGATGCTTCTCATTACCAGAATTTTTGCATATCTGAAGATGAAGGAAGGCAAAGAACTTGCAGCCAGCCCCAAACACGAGCACAGAGATCTGAAGGTATGTGACAACAGTATTAGCTCTGCTGCTGCTTCTTGAGCTTATTTTCCCCCTCTCATTAGGAGGGAGAATATAGAGAACACACCTATGGTAAACAGAAATAAATCAGAAAGGGATCTTATAAGTTGTTTTTCAGCTACTGCAAAAAATACTCTTGCCATTGTGAGTGGTTGCAGAAAAGCTGACATCTCAAGATACCTTTTTTCCTTGGTACTAGTAATTTAATTAATCTCAAGCAGTTTGAGTAAACATTGATTTTAAATTAAAAAAAAACCCAACAACTTCACATCCTGTTTTAAATATTGATCCTTCACCTTTTCCAGGTGGGAGGTAAAAAAAGATTTGTTGCACAGGTTTAAAACATTCTTATTAGTTTTCCTTCCTGTTTAGCTACTAACAAAATCCATATTTATATACCAAGAATCCATATTTATATACCAAGAAAGAAATACTCTAGCCTCTGTATTACACTGATTGTAGTTTAACAAAAGTTAAATTTTCTGCAGCAGTTGCTTTGAGATTTCCATTTTAAGTCCCAGGGAAAAAAGGAAAGTTAGTGAGAGTGTGGGTTGGAAAGTTCACTGTGGATCAAGCTGCTGACAAGAGAAGTGACATTTTTACTGATAGTAGTAGTAGTAGCAGCATCAAAAGAATATGCCCCAGATCTGAGCTAACAGGATTCCTCTGTGACAGCCACCAGATACACACACACACGATGGGAGAAAATTCCTTCCCAAGTGAATTTTCAGTAACAATAGCCAAGATGAACAGAGTAAACTTTTCTAGCCTCATTTTCAGGCATGATGAAGCAAGGCAGAGAAAGACTGAATTGATGGACACAGGGCTTTCCTGCTTCATGGGGAATCTCCAATTTTGGGGTTTTGTTGTGCATCCTGTTCATTTTTCCACCTTAAGAGATTCCTTTTCTCACCTGGAAATGGTAGAGCTGGGTGTAATTCTGCACAGTCCTGCACCTGCTAACTCTGTCCAACAATGTAGTCCTACAAGTGCAGCTTGGTGAAAAAAGACACTTCTGCCACCAGGGAGAGAATCTAAGATGTTATAAACTTCCTGACCAGAACAATTTTATGAGGCTGCTATTTTCCTTGTGGTAATTTGGTTTTAAAAAATCCACCAATTAGTCCTGGGCTTCCGGACATCAGAAAACTCACACGAGGTAAAAATGCAGACCAGGCCATTGGTTGCAACCAGGCTCTTTTCTGCAGTGTTTTTTGAATGCAGTGAACTGACTCTATTTGAGATAATTTTCATAGTGGTGATCTGCAGGTCGGCTACAACTAAGGTGTCCTGGGATGACTCAGATATTTCTGATCAAATGAAAATATCCTTAAACACTGAGACATGTGAGTGCACAGTTGTTCTGTAACCTATCCCTTTCTATTTACAAAAGCATGGAAGATTAGACCCCTAGGAAAGATGAGATCTGATAGCAGGCTATCACCATCAGAACAATTTATTTTACCAGTGTGTCATCCTAAAAAGCCTCTAGGAATGGACTAATAGCTGTAGCAATTGTCCTTTACTTGCACAAAGTTTGCAGGTTAAAGGATGAGAATCTGATCTTTGCAGAATACTCCTGAATTCTCTTGGTTTTTTGGTTCCACGAGCAAAAAAAGTTTCCAAACTCTTTTTCATGAACTCTAAAATCAAGACCATCCTTACAGCTTCTATTTTTTAATGCTGTAGTATTATTCCAAGAGAATGGATGGCATTTGCTTTAGAAGCAGCTTAGTACATAATGTTTCTAAAGCCTCAGAACTGTGGAGAACAACTTACACTGCAGCGTTTTTGATTGGAGCTGGCAGGCTATGCCAGCAGAATTAATTAAGGGTGTTAATTTCCTGTATTAGTCCTTGGCTTCTCTGGCTTCTCTTCACCTGTACTAACTGTAATTTGTGCAACTTCCTTTAGCTTTGCTTTAAAAGCTATTTAAACCCTGAGCATCTCAGGAACCTGCTGCAGAATATAGATATACTTTGTTGAATTGTTATCCTGTCTCCCAGTAAGAGAGCTTTGTGCTGTTAATTACAGCCTGAAGCTATTGAGTGCTACTGCTGTGTTAAAGTAAGTGGAAGGAATGCTCTATGTCTCTGAACATAGGCCACTGAGCATGATGGGTTCTTTATAATATTGCTAATTTTTTTTTTTTGGTGATAATTTCACAATTCTTAAGAAACATTTTGTCATATTAAATGATGTGGTTGAAAGTCCTGCTTAATTATTGATGCACTGAGACCATCAGTATGGATTTAACCTACCATCAGATGGTGACTTTTTTTTGCTGCACAGTGAAAGTTTAAGCTTCAGGAATGGTGTGTTGATGAATTGAGGCAGGGTTCATTGCCAACATTCTCTTGCATATTTTATGAGGCAAGGAAATGATGGGAAAGGTGGCTGATTTTCCTCCTGGAAATTCCACCTTTTAACAAAGATTGAGGCTAAAGGCAAGCTCTCATATCCCTGAGAGAAAGTTTTCATGTAGAGATCCACTGTTTTACTCTGGGTGACATTTAGCATTGAGAGGATGAATCTGTCCTTTTCAAAGAATATCTCTGACTATTTTCCTAACTTTGTGAAAGGTGTGATGCCTGACAAGCTTGATCAGTACTCTTCTCTGTGCTGGCACATAGCAAGAAATGCTGATATTTTTCCCGGTTCTTTCATGGCACACCTGCTTGCTGTACAAAGTCATGCTGAGGATGAACTGACCTCACTACAAGTGAGGCTTGAGAGATAAATGGATGGGTGTCCAAAGTAATCGTCTGCCAATACTGTGCACAGAAAGATAATTCTAGGGCTTTGGAAAACAGTTTCCCTGGGCCAGTGAAGCTATAAGACAGTGAGGAAAACTGGAAAAGCTTTGAGAAAGTGGAGATCCTCCCACAAGGTATGCTGCATCTTGGTGCTTACATTACCCTTTTCCTAGAGAGCAAAGAACTTGAAGCCAAAACTCAGAGTATTGGATTCTTCAGCTGAGACCCTAAAAGCTGAGCATTTATTGTGTTAAGAACTAATTTCTTTCTGTGGATCTCAGTTTTCCATTTCCTTTCTATGCATGGGGGAAATGGATTTGGTCACTTGATGGTTGTGCTATCATTTCTTTCCATAGGACAATTTAGAAATGATATTGCTCTACAGGCTATGGTAAACAAAGGCATTTCCTTCAGTGGGATCCCTCAGAGGTCAGAGGAACCATGGGCTAGATGGCAGTCACCCAACTCATCTAAGGCTGCTTTTAGTTGTCACTGCCCCATTTAGCAATGGCCATCCTTGCATTGAGCTTTGGCATGGTGCCCCCTGATCTGTATTTTGGATTATGGAGCCCAATAGCTGACAACAGTGTGTTTTTCCTTTGTCTGACTGTCAGAACATTTTCATGTTGATAAGTACGCTGAGAAAAACGCACTGAAGATGAGGAGATTATCTGTTCTCCTGCACTCATTATGGCAGGGGGGCAGCACAAACCCCCTCTGTTATAACCTGCCTTTCTTGAACCTTGTAACAAAGCCTATGAACCTGGAACAGCTTCCAGTGAATATATTATCAAACTGTCAACAGACACAAGAAAACTCTGCAGATGATCCCAGTCAGCTGAAGCCAGGTACCTGTCTGTATTAGACATGGGCAGATTTATTCATGCATGCTCAATGTTATTTTAACCTGGTTTTGTGCTAGATCTGGCTTGTGAACAGGACTTCAACATTGTACTTGAACCATAATATCCAGTATAGACATATCTGATAAAAGGTTAAAGGTCTGAGCATTTCCAACAAGTGACAGACTAGAGTCATGGAAAATTACAGCAATCTGCNTACATTAAAATATCTATCTTTTTGAATAACCTCATACTCTGATTTAGATACAAAAAAAAATTTCTCATTACCCACCCCCTCACCTCAGTATCCTCTGTGAAGAGATTAGCTGGGAATGTGACAGAACAAAAAGGTTAAGGCATCACTGTAAGCATTTGGGGTTTGTTGAGGCTGATCACAGTCAAACTGGGCAATAATCTTTGTATGACATTTTGAAAATATTTTAACCCATTCCATATATCAGATTTCATAATGTACAATTCAAGTCTAATTCACACTCAGAATGGCTACACATTTTCATTTTGGTTTAAACTGTGCTCTGATTGCTATATATTCAACACCCTGCCTGATTGAGTTTATATGTAAATGCTGTTATTTTTTTATTAATAATTTAATTCCAATCCCTGTGGTTGCTGTTCCTTTATATAGAGAGAATATTGCACCTCTCCACACTTGCATTGTGACAAACTTGATTTAGAAGTCAAGAAAGGAAGCACTTGGAGGATATTTATTCCACCATGGAGTATAAACACTGTAAGGTCTGCTTCTACAAGTCCATTTAAATATTTTCTTCCTACTGGGTAAGCCAAATCTGGGTTTGGACCAAACACTGGAATGACTTAATGCACCCACATTTTAAACTCCTGTAGTAAAAAGGGCAGTTATTTAGAGACAAGTCCACCTTCCCTTGAATATACTTTCTGCAGTTCAGCTTGCCTAATCTGGAAGCTGAGGACAGGATACAATGACCAGAAAGGTAGTTCAAAGCTTTTATTTTCTCTAGTCATTGTACAATGAATCAGTTTTGAAGGGAAAGCTTATAAACCATAATGGAAGAGAAAACATACCTGAACTATGCAGCCTGTCTATCCTGTGCCCAAAGCACTCTGTGCTAGGAAAGTTAAACAGCCTGGGGAGGGTGAAAAAGTCTCCAAGCTGAGTCTGATTGCTGTTTATGAGTTTTTCAGCTTGTGTGGCTGCAAAAGAGCAAGAGCAGGGCAAAAAGGCCATATCATGATGTGTTTGCCATCATCCTCATGCCAAGACCCTAATGTCATAGCCTGAAGCTACAGTTGGAGATGGCAGCACAGAGATAGTTACAGTGGCTCAGGTGGAAGTAAGAAGAGTGCAGGCTAGACTGGAGCTCTTCCTCACCATCTCTGAAAGCCTTTGTGCCTGAGAAAATGCATAGCTGCAGTTTTATTTTCAAAATGGTGGTATCTGAAGCTTAACTAATGGGGCTGAGGGATTAGGGAACGGAAATGCAGGCAAATTTGGACTACATCATCAGTGTAGGTCCCTTTCTACTGAAATATTCTATACCACAGATGATGATCATTAGATTCTGCATTTACATCTGGTTCCTTGTGTCACCTCCTCTATAGCCAGGCAGTGCTGAAACTGACGTATTTTGGAAACCAGCATGAAAATCTCTTGCTTGAGCACTATTATATATGTATATATAAAAATTTAAACAAGAAAAATGAGTGCTTCAAAGTAACATGTTTGATTATATTTAAATTAAATCTCTGTCTAAAGGAGATTAATTTTAAGCCTGCCCTTTTGAGGGAAAACAAACAAATATCCCCAAAGAATAACTGCAAGACTCTGGATCACTGAGGTTCCCAAGAGAAATTATATTTTCATTTGATGGATCTCTTCTGGGGCTGCTCTTATCAGGAGTTTAGCTTTGCTTGAAACAGAAATTTTCCAATGCCATAACCTTATAACATAACTTATAGAATGTCAGACACTTTGAATGGCCTCGAATGACTGGGTAAGATACAAACCACTGTGCATAAAAAACCCTTAATCCAGTTGCTGAGGGAGTGGGACCTTTTTCTGTATGGAAGAGCTCAGGGTAACTGAGTCATCCTGAGACTGGCTGTGGGAACACCACCCTTGCTGCATCTACCTAGACCAACCTCAGCTTCAGAAGGATGTTTCTTTTGAGTGTAAGTAGTCTAGCTTGTGAATTGGACAGTTTTTATTAAAAACCCAACTGGCCTAATGCTCTGCTACAACATGGCACATCACATGGTGAGAGGTCCAAATGAGTCCTTTCAGCTGGCAGTGGACTTGCACTCCCTGTCAGGCATGGACAAACAACAAGTAAATATTGAACTATCTAGAATGGAATAACAAACTCTTCAGCATGTGTCACCAGCCATGTCTGTCATCATCTGTCTGTCCCTCCAAGCTCTGATGTCAGAGCTGAAATGAACAAAAAAAACCCAGAAACATATAAAAAATATAAATCATTTCAATTCAAGAAAGGGAATGAAATCTTGTGATTTCAATGAGGATCAATTGGGCGAGCTTTGGTCCAGTTCCCTGCACTTCATGTTATCCACTTGCTTTCATTATTTGCACCTGTTTTCAGAAGTTTCTGAGGTTTTTTGTTTTGGTCTTTTTTTACAATTTCATTTCTTCAATTTCCTCGCCTCTTTGTTTACTTTTCTTCCCCGATTTTGAGATTTCAATGGGAATAATTTTGGTCATTTTGGGTCTTTTTCACTGCACCTCATTTCATCTCAGAACATTTGGTTGTAGTCACTCCATTGCCAGATTTTCTGTGTTTTTTCAGTTTCATTTGATTTCCTCATATCTCCTCTCCAAAGTGTTTGTTCCACTTGGGTCTCTGATTTCAAGATTTAATTCTCTTTCTAGAAAAGAAGTAATCAAAATAAATTATATGCTTAAATTCTTACCAATATAACTTCATGTGAATCTCAATTAAAAGCATCTTGAATATATTTCATAGAATGACAGAGACCTTGGCCCTAGACAGGAGCAGTGACCTGACCAAATTGCTGGTGTTAAATGCTCCTTGAGAACCAAAGGAACAACAAATCCTTTTCCTTAGAAAAAGATCTTGTGAATTCTGTGGGGACAGTTGTTGGCATCCCTTGGTGCGTGTGCATTCCCACAGCATATGGAGACCTCTTGAACCAAGGAGTTCAGTTTATGGTTTTTGAAATTCACTGACTGTATGTTCTCGGGTAAGTGGCTTCACCTCTGAGCCTTGGGCTGCCTGCTAAAATACCTTGTAAGACTAAAACTGTAAATGTAATTCTGCAACCAGAATGTGCTTTGAAATCCACAGAGGATAACTGCACTAGTAAGGGAAAGTGTTACAAGGGGTAGGAAACTCAGCTGCTCTCTTCCTGTAGTCTTCTCCAGGTGAGTTTGATACTGGAATGGATTTCAGATTTTGTAGGGTTTTTTTCCCCCCGTTTTTTTATTTTGTGGGGCATGGGGTTTGGTTTTGATTTGGTTATTTTTTAGATCTGCTTTTACACCTGAGACCTAGAATTTATTAGATTATCCAGCCACCTTTCCTTTTCTGCATTCTATTAAAGAACCTGAGTGTCTTTGGGGCACTGTGACATGTTGAGTCAAAAATTACTATAATTACCATGATCTCTGTGGAATTTGAAGTGTGCACAATTTATGCCTCAAGGGGCTTGAATCCTTGGAGAGTCTATTTTCTGAGACAGCAAGAGCTGTGAAATATACAACTCTTGATCTGCACTCAAGATCAGAGTCTGATTTGTATGGTTAAATAAAAAAATGCTGATTTATACAATTTATTCCTGGGTCATAATTATGGTCGAGAATTAATTGAATAGCCTGGAGGTTTCACTACTGTACATGGCAATGATTACTAAAAATTGATTCTCTCCTATATTTCTTTATTAACTTATCTGAAAATGACATATAGTGAAGAACAGCTTTAAATATTGCTGTGCTGAGCAACTTTGTAAATTGCTATTCAAGCTGTTCATGTTGGTGGTTTTTTGGTTTTTTTTTTCCCTTCATTGACTTTTATAGGTGATTTATTATTCTGTAAGTGCATGAGCTATACATTTAACCAGAAACACAGTGAGGGGGGTCTTCATGTTTCTAACTAAGGACATTGCTCTGTTAGCCTTCTGGAACAAGATATTTGTGCCTTTCAGAAGGACAGGCTGGATTGTACCCTCCAGGCACGAGGACCTTTCACCCCCATGTGACACCCAGCACAGCTGGGCTAGCTCAGCATGGACTGGGTGCACACAAAAGCAGCTGAGTTTCAACCTGCTTTTTGGCCACTTTGAAGATGCATTTTTTGAGATATTTGATCACTGAATGGAGTGAGTTTAATGCATAGCTATGGAAATTTTTACTTTTTAACCTTTGTTAATTTTTTATTATTCATTATTATTACCTCAATGGGCTTCTCTGGCTAGGCTCCTAAATATGGGGTCTATTTTTGTCTGGCAGTCACTCAACAGGCAGTTCTGCAAATGCAGAGGTTGAGTCAATTACGTGGAATAAGAAAGAAAAGAGCCATGAGAGTAAGACCAGATCCTCTGCAGTTATAAAGCAAACAATAAAAATGGAAGTAATGTTACCACTACTCTCTGATACTATTGTATTGTATGTTTAAGTTTTGATATTGACATAATAGATATTTTTTCTCATGCTCTGAAAGATGTATTCTCAAAAGGCTTAACTCCATGTGTCCAAATGTTTAATTTAGATAAAGGTTTACCATCGCAAAAAGATAATATTTTACCCCCATCATCAATAGTATTATTTCAACTATCACTCTAACTTTTACATGGATGGGAAACTAGACCATAGTCGCTCCTCACAGACCCCACTGACCTCACTTAGGCAAAATTTTTCCAGTGTAAATTTGCAATCAAGTTATTACTATAAAACTTTACATTTCATCAAGTCAGCACTTTCCCACAGCCTATTGTTTTACTGGGAAGTTTCCATCCAGCTCTTAATTTGCAGTGAATATTCTAATTCCCAAGAAAACATGAAAGCACTTCAACTGTGCATGTCCTAAATCCCAGAAAAGGATAAGAAATTAGGGAAATAGTGTTTTTGTTTTTGGTTTTGGTTTTTTTTTTATGCACAGGAATAACAATCATAATTCATTGATTTATGTACATTTCATCTGAGTTGTCTTGATTAGACAGCGGAAGAAACCCCGTTTGTGACCTCAGTGGGGCTTCTTTGGCTGCCTTTCAAAGGTGGTGAACTTGCTGCCTTCTTCACCTCCAAAAGCCACTAAGACTTGACCTGTGTTGGTGTCTGCCAGAAGGCACAGACCAAGACTTGCTGTGCTCAGGTCTGGTGTAGTTAAGAGGGCAGATGAGAGGCTGGTACTGTACTCCCTCTCCTTATCAGCTGCCAAAATGATGGACGAGAGATAATGACAATTTCTTGCTTTTTTCCCAGATTGGGAAGAGCAGAGCCTGGTGCAGGATATTCTCCTCTGTGACAGCAAAACCCTTGCAGATATGTCCATAATCTCCATGTATCTCCCTGTCTGATGGCACCACTGTGGTCTGGCCTTTTCACCCCTCGAGGCCCCGGTATTTTCACAAATTCCAGCTCTGGTCAGAGGAGCAGATTTTACTTTGCATCTCAGTGACAGTGTTTTGGTCTGTGTGCTGCATGCCTTATGGCACTTGCAGACTTCTGCTTCCTTGGCTTTAAGAGATGGATCTGCTCAAGAATGGCCCTCTTTTATCTTGTAGTAGGCTGTTCCCATGAGAAGTGAACTGGGTCAAAGGTAAAGGTGGTGCCCATCCCTGCAGCACGTGTTTACTTTCACCAAAGTTATCTGCAATTGCTTTGGAGAGAAAGGGCTGAATGTGAAGGGATGTAAATAGAATATGGGGGTCTTGGCAGTAGCTGCAGAGACCTGGCAACAATTTTCTGATTGCTTAGGACAGAGGCAGGGGCAGAGTGTGGTTGTTGTTGTAAACCTCAACCTCCCTTCTGCATTCTCACCTAGAAAAATGTCTCGATGGAGATATGAGAAACTTTCTTTCCCTTTTACAGCAGAAAAGAAGTAACATGGCAGAATAACCTCTTTTCCATAGCTGAAATAAAATGAGACTCTATTCCTCTTGGGATACTCATGGAAAATTAGCCCAGTTTGTCTTTCTGACATGAAGGGAATCTTCACACCAATTATTCACGCTTCCCTGCATCACTGCCACCTCTTCTTTTTCCTCTTTCTAACCCCTCTTAACTCTGCTGCAGGTTTCCTGGCTCTTGAGATCCTCAGGAGAAGCACAGCAATAGAATTTTTTTTTTCACTCTGTTATTGTTTCCTCTGTTTTGTTGTATAAAACTGTGCAAGGATGTCTGACTGTTTATCGGTTTGAGTGCTCTGGGCAATGCTAGCATTCAAGTTATCTAACTGCTAAGGGTCAGACTCTGCAGAATGTCTTCTAAGAGCTGTTGAGATATTTCTGTGTTTCTTGATGGGCTTGGATGGCTATGGAGGACATTCATCCCTTCAGGCAGAGCTGAGGATCAGGCCCTAATTTGTGTTAAATTTAGGACAAACAGCCACCAGTGTTTAGCAGGGATATGTGTTTGCTGGAGAGCAAGGAGCTTCATGCTGTGTTGATTGATACTGATTTCCATTCCATTATTTCAGGATGTTCACTACATGCTACCAAAAGGCCAATTATCAAAGGTTGTTTAAAAGACACATCTCTGAGTACTGGGATTCATCATTAATTCAGGGGGTTATGCTTCTGTCTTTCCTGAGTTCTCTGTTCCACCCCCAAACAAAACAAAGGCACTTGTTTTACCTGTATTTCCAAGTTTTCACCTCTGAATATTGTGGTTAGGTTCCTGTGGAATTTGGTGCTGTGCTTGGTGAAGAATCACACTGTGTTTGAGAGAGTTTTGTCCTTTGTGGACACATTGGTCCCAGAATATCAGACCTGGACAAAGAGGTAGCAGCAAAATGTCAGATCACCCCCAGCAGTTTATACAAATAGGCAACACTCCTCAAGAAAACAGAACAAATACTTGGTTCAGTTCAAAAGGGACTAACCACAGCAAAATTCTTGAAAAACCTTGCCTGAAAAAACCACCCAACTAAACAAGTGGGGCAAGGGGAAAAGCAAGTTGTCCCAAGAGAGGAGGAAAAATTGTGATGCAAATTTGCAAAACCTCAGCACAGGTCCGCTCGTGCCATTCCACTAACTTTAGCTGATGTAGAAGAGATGCTGCCCATCTGATTTAATCATACACTTTCAAAATATTGTGTGGAACCAAATCCTACTTTAAATCCCTGTGATTATCTGGCAGTAAGAAATTTAGCAAGTTTGTGGGGTAATAGGAGCACTATGGTGAATTTTGCTCCAGACCGGGCCCTTCCTAGTGAAAGAAATATGGAGATAAGTCCTTTGCCAGGGAGAAGTCACATCAGTGAGGCCAGAGGTATTGTGAATCAGATGTCCAAAAGACTGGGATCCCTGCACTGACAGCCAGAGGTGTCACCTGGAGGGAGGTGAGGAGGTAGACTGTGGTGAGGCAATGCCATTGGCTTCATCCTGTGCCAGGCAGATGGGATCAGTATGACTTGTTCTTCCACCCTCAGCTCAGACCCTGCTGCATTCCCTGAGCTCATCAAGACCTGATTAAAACTTAGCATTTATCCAAGTCTCTGCACATGCAAACTAATTAATAGTCACAATACCATGGTGAGGAAGATTAAAGCAATATTATTATCCTAATTTTACACATGGGGGCACAGAAGTGGAGGGGAATGCTGAGCTAGTACTAAAGTGTCTAGCTCCCACACTCACAGACTCTGCCCCTGCTGTACTCTCTACTACATGTTATGGATGTGTATGTATATAATGAGCTATCCATGGGGTTTTCAGGATGCTGACTTTGCTGTAAGCCTTGGTTGCAGTCACAAATATGGAAGTGTTCACCCAGTCCAAGAATAACTGTCTTTTCAAATTTCCCTAGTGCATCCTGTTTCCTTCCATTCAGATGACTTCATTATTCTTTTAAATGCAATCCTATCATTGTGTGGCCAAAATTCATTCAGATTCTTTCTGTAAAATCCCTGGTTCTGATCTGAATCTACAAGGAAAACTTCTGTGGTATGGAAGAGAAATTAAATCAGTCAAAGGAAATTCCCTCTAAAGGTACTTCCTATATGATTGAGAGAGAGGATTTTTAAAGCCTACCTAATAAATCATTGTTAAAAAGAAATGAATTCTGTTCTATTCTGTAGGATTATCCAAAGTGAACTGTAAAAAATAGTAGATTTTCTATAAATTCTGTGCATTAAGAGAACCTGTTCTGTGTCAGTCTGTCCTTCCCATTGATTATCACTGTCACTCTAAATAGATTTTGGCTTATGTTTCTGTTAGAATCAGTAGACAGTAACAGATATTTTCAGAGCAAAAATAATTCCATACAAATATAACTTGGGTGAATTTCAACTAGAGTCCTATTTTCCTCCTTCAGCAAAGGGACATGAGTTCAGCTAGAGCTGATGTAGATGATTAGATGATATGAAACCTATACCCTCTGTTCTCCTTTTCTCCCTGTATTATGCTGTATTGTCATTTTCTTGTGTGATGGCAGCAGGGATTGACCCAGTCAGTGTTCATCCTTCCATGGGTTCTGCACCAGGTGCTTTGGATCCTCCTGACAACTGCAACACACAATTGGACTTTCTCCTTCCTTTTTTATAGGGTCTGCTCTCATGCAGGAACATTCCCAAGATCAGTTTTCTGCTTCCTTTTCTGTATTACTAAGTCTATAAATTGCTGCAGTATCCTCAGGGTTCACAGTTCCTGCAGTGCAGGGATGTGATCCCTGTGATAGCACCGCTGTGAAGCTCTCAGTAGCTAATGGTCACATCCTACAGAGAGATTGCAGGTTCACCTGGGCTTCCTGGTGGCACTTTATGAGTCTCCAGCAATGCTCTCATAAGCAAATAAATAAGAATTCCCCAGGCACTGATAGGGCAGAGGGCATTGCTGTAATGGGTCTCCAGGGCTTTACAATACAGTTTTACTACCTTGCTAAATATAACAGCTTGCTTTGAATTTGCCCAAGAGAACGAACAGATTATTTAAGGTATATTTTGCTTTTTTTTCTCTGCTAGACAGACTGTATGTATATGAGTGTATGTTTTTGTTTATATAGTATATTGAGCAATTTTGGTGGCTATTTGCCAAAAAAAGATAATGTTGTAGTTTTAGTGTCTGTTTATCTCTCCTATCTCTTCTTCAAACCTGTCTCTCGCCTCCCTATTGATTTAGTGCAGCCAGTGAAGTTTTACAGCCTGCATTTAAGGAGGCTGCTGTTTGAAATCCATGAGGGGCTGCTAATCAGAACTAACTGCAAGCATCAGGTGCAGTCGGTGACTCTGTCCTGGCCTATTGGCTTAAGAGAGCATGAAGGGCTAATTTCATGGCTGATAAAGCTTTCTGTCAGGGAGGCTTCCCAAACAAATGAACATTGACTTTTCTTTACAATGGAAATAAAAATGGTCTTTTATCACAACTGCCCGCTTGTGCAAGGTAAGAAGTCATATCCCTGTGGGCTATCACTGAACACTTGGGACTATTTGGGAGCTTGCAATGGTACTCAGACAAGTTTTACAAATGAATTTTGGAACTTAATTCCTCATAGGTCATTTTCTCTCTTGGATTTCTTGGAGGTTTTTTGGTTTTAGGTCCTGAGATGATAAAAAACCAGAGGCAGAGTTTTGCAGCAGTTCCTTAGGCATTTCCTGGGAAATAGGAACAAGGTGCCTAAATCCCTTTCAGAATCTGGATCTTTGTTGCTTTGCCTCTTTTGGTTCGCCAGTTTAATGTCTCCTCTCTGTTTCATCTGACTGATCTCTTGTTATTGCCCACACTCTTAGGACAACCCTTCTGTTTCCCTGCTTTGCCAGGAGGATGGGGCTCCATTTCTGCTTGAAGGAAACACTTCTTTGCTACTCTTCTGAAGAAAATAATACTGATTATTTTAAAGCACGTGGCTGGAGGGCCTTTCTCTGAGAAGCAATGAGGCCAACCAGATACCATTCAAGTATTCGTCAACTCGTTCAGAGTCTCCACGCTGGGAAGCTCCTTTTTCTGTTCTGTTTTTCTATTACATATTTATCCTTTTTCTACTTCTGTTTCTTGAAAGTAGGATGTAATAAGTAGTTAAGTGTGCAGTTAAAGACTGGTATGTTCAGGGAAATAATTTACTTGCATAAAATTAAAAAAGCCCCCACATATGTCATGAAATGTGGTCTTGAAGCTTTGAAAGTGGTATCACTTTTCTTCTGTTCTTTCATGTTTTGATGAAATGTAACTTCAGCCAGAAATGCATTTATAAATTATTTGTTTAAAGGACAGGCACTTTTCCACCAAAATGTTTATTTTGCCAGTGTAACTTCATTTACACAGAAGGGGTTTGCCAGAAGAATGATGTCTATATATGCTACAATTTTTTTTCCTGCAGCTTGTCAGTACACCTGAATGCTATAACATGGACTTGGCTTTCAAATTCGGCTGTTGAACAGCTTAGTGAGACCACAGTAAAAGATTTTTATTATAAATCCACAGAGTGTACTCTGGTCTTGTAGTTAAAGCAGTGTCCCTGGTAGATCCATCTACAGCAGTTTGTTCAAGAATGGCAATCAAAGGTGCTGGGTATGATGCAGACAGGTGCATATTGTTGGTACCAGAGACTGGTGTGCTGTGCCTTCATCCTGCCAGCCTGAGTCACCTGGCACCAGCTGAAGCTTTTGCCTAATTGTCTACATGGGCTTTTCTTCTTGCCATTCCTCTTGAGTGGCAAGCTTAGACTGAGACTTTCCCCCTGTGTGGTCAGAATATTGGTGGTGATGTTCTCATAGCTGTTCTTCAACACAGACTGAGAAAAAATTAATGTCACAGGCAGACAGTTCTCTCAGGACTAGACACAGACTTTGCCAAGATTTTGGGATGATGTGTAAGGACAGGGAGCAATGCATTTAAAATATCACATTGCTTTTTGAATGTTCCATATATTTAGGAAAAATGGTGGGAAAAAAAGCTTGGATTTCTATCGCATTGCATGCTATTGTTAATGCAGGATACAATCACAGGTAGTAATTACTGTTTGTGCTATCAAACAGGGCTGGCTTTAGGCAGAATTTTGCCCTGGGGTTTTCACTGTTCCCTCCAAGGCCTGTATGAAGACTGTATTTGCAGATTTCTTGCACTATATCACAACTCTTTTCTTTGTGGTACACATTTGTTTTCCAGTTAAATTAACAAACTTCCCACTTAAGCAAAAGACATTCTTTTGTTGGTGGGCTGTTTACTGCCTGCCTTGCTTTATGTTATGCCTGAGAATTGAAGGCTGCCCTGCAGCCAGGCAGATCAACACAGCTCTACTGAAATAAATGAGTCTTCAGAGGACAATCAATGGTCATAATGTGCCTGGATAACTACAGTGACACCTCTAAAAATGTCAAATAGAGATACTGATTCTTTGCAGACATGATCTGCCGAATAGACAAGTTTCATGCAGGGTTCAGCATTTCCATTTTAACCACTGGGTTCAAACAAATATACAAGTTTCCCCTCTTTTCACCACCTTTATCACCTTATTTTTCTTTAAGCCTTTGCAAAACCACAAAACTAGTTGAAGATTAAAGTGTTTCATGGTGAGAAGACAGATATGATTACAAATGAGAACACGCTAACCCCCAAGGAAGCCCTGGGTTCCCCTTTCATCACCATTAAAGAACACTCCATATGAGAATATTTACTTCATAGTTAATGTCGTATATTGTTTATGAATATGTAGTATACACTTACATTATCTGAAGAAATACAGTGCATCCTTTTTTGCTTCTTCACTTTCTCCTCTCATGTTCTTTGTAATGTTATTGCAAGGTGACTCAGGGCTTGCTTTGAAAAAAAAGAATAACATATTGCTCTGGTAAAGCAAACCTACCTTTGACTTTTAAACAGATGATAAGGAAAGTAAATTGAAAGATTAATTAGTTCTAATAGATCATTTTTATTTCATGTGCGTTCTTCACAAATGTACTCTGTGAGGCTGGAGGCTGTACAATTTATATAACTTTACAGATTTTGATTTCTCACTTGAATATAATTTTGTGAGTTCTGCAATCATTCTTATTTCCAGTTATTTGTTCTGGAAGAAAAGCTGGAATCTGCAGAGACAATGTGAGAACAGCACATATCCTTCCTAGGCTAATGAATATGTGATAGAGAGGTGTGGAAGAGGATAGTAGGTCCTATGAACTCAGGCCATACTAGGCCTGAGTTTTCCTAGGGTGGATATCAGACTCTAGGGTTTAAATTCAAGAGTCACAAGTGATTTAGACCACCTGGGCTGCAGTAGAGTCAAACAGTGGCTCCCAGGACGGTCAACAGAGAAAAGCTGGTGTACCTTGTCAGGGGTTAAAGAAGAGGACCTGATACTGCCCTAAGTGGGGCCCTGATTTGGCAGCCTTACCAATTCATTCATAACTCCTCTAATGTAAATGACTGAGTCTCTCTAAAGTGCTGTAAAAGGGGGTGATGGGGTTGAATAGGGTCGTTGCTCCTGGCAGCTGGTGCTGACCCAACAACACTGACTTTGCAACACCCCTGAGAAAGGAACCAGTTACTGTACTACTCAGCACCCCAGGCTTCAGTCCAGCTGAAGTGCACATGTGCTTAAGCACCTTGATGAACGAGGGTCTTAGGCAGCAGTTTAAACGTGAGTGTAGGTTCATGGGTATTTTCTGTATGTGCTGAAAGACAGACCTAAGCTGAATTGCCCAGCTGAATATACACAAATCAAAGGGGTCCTTACTCTTCTCTGGAACTTAAACTTCTGTGTGAAGTGTCTGGGACCCACAAGCTGCTCAACAGGGACTTTTCAGGACAAGCCAAGGGAGAACGACAAGGCAATTGCAAATTTAAGCATAGGCTGTTCTTTCCTCCAAGTCCTGCTGAAAAAGACAGTAAATGCTGTGTACGGTGCTCTCAGGAGGAAGATGAATCTATTTGATGTGCCCTCACTGATTTTGGTGCATCACTCCAGCATTTTGTGCAACAAACAAGAAAGCGATAAGAAGGCATTTGGTTTTCTTGACAATTGTCACAAGCCATATGCCAAACCTAAATACAGGCTTTTGTGGATTATATGTGCTGTCTCCTCTTGGCAATCATGGCCATTTTAATGTTTTGATACTTTCCCATTTTCCACCTGGCAGACTTACCCCTTTTCTCAGTGAAATTGTGTTTTAGCTGACTGGCAGCTTTTGCAATTTGCCTGTGCAGTGTGGAGGTCAGCAAGAGAGAGTAGCAATCCCTTGCAACATCTCAAGGTCCTTTCTCTCTCTCCAAGGGACAAATACAAAGCAATATAAGTACAACCCTTTCTCAGCAACATATGTAAACTGCAAATATGTTCAGTCCAATCTATTTCCCCATGTTTCTCGGAGAATTCCTAACTTTTACATTGTTCATGTGTCAGTTAGACGCAATTGGACAAAAAGAAACAGATTGGTAATGCCTACAGGGTTACTTTGCAGCGCACAGCAGTGACCAGCCAGGTGTACACTGAAAAGAATATTTTATTCTCTTTGTTCTGACTGCTGGGATACCCTGACTGGGACACAGTTGAATTGTTTAAATGCAAAAGCCCAAGTTTCACTTTAAAAAAGTTTAGCAAAGCCTTGAATGAATTACTGGCCCATTTGTCATCCTGGCATAGAAGGCATTTTCCATTTCTCCTCCTGAAGCTGTTCCATTTAGTATAAATAATGAAATATTCAGTGAGCCACAGAAAAAGTCTGGCTCTGTAGCCTGGGGGGCTCCACTGAGTATGAGAAGTCCAGGTGAATAGCTTTATCATAGATGTATTGGCTATACTGGGTATGATCTGCTAAAACTGCCATAAAGCATTTTGGCTTTGATCCAGTCAGCCTTTTGCAACCAAAAGAAAGAAATACTGTGGAAATTTTTTCATCAGCTCTATTATAGATGTACAATACAAACGATAGTTTGTAAGGAAATGGGAATTAAAAAAAACAGCACTGTGAGTGCTACCACCTTGCACAGTATGCCTCTCACTGAGCTGAGCATTTCTAGGGGATAAAGAAGCTAGAAATTTATTCTGAACTGTAACAGACTTGTGATTTCCTGAACCTGAAGGGGGTCCAGAAGACTCCCAAGCCTGTAAGCTATTATATACCAGAGCAGCTTACACTACTAGTAGCCAGAAAGGTACACTGCATATAAATGTATTGTGAGGTGGATTAGTTTGATACTATTCTCCTGGACTTCAGCAAGTGTGAAATGGAAAGTCATACAGAGGATGAAAACTGTTCATTCAGTATATATATTTTATAGAAATAATGTATAGAGATTACTTTTATTCCTTTTTTATAGCTAATTAATTTTTTGAAAGATCAAAATGTCTAAAAAATAAAAATATATTATAATATACCAGACTTACTCTACTCCCAAAAAGGTATAAATCACATGGTCATCACAGCCTTTAGAGATGTTCAGCAGACCAATATGCAGCCCTGTATCTCCAATTGTAATAAATTAATGTGGGAGCAGAGATCTTAGAATAAAAGTTGAAGAATTTTCTATTAGTCTGGGTTTAATGAGAGGCATATCATATCTCCCCAGTTAAGGCATTTGTACTTTCTTTGCAATTATCATTACAGCTAATTAACAGTAAATGCTCACATTCACCAGCTATAGTGAAGAGGTGATGATACCAAGGAGGAGTGGAGAGAAAGAAAGATGTAAATTTTTAATACCTTATTTGCCTTACGTCTGCATGGGAACCCTGAATAATTGATGGTAATGGTGGTTAACCCTGAGCCCATCAAAAGGATCTTTACATGTTATCCATTCCCCAGCCTCCTCCGTAACAGCTCTCCCTGACACAGAGGGTGGCTTTTTCAGGCACTAATCTGTGATGAGAGTTGTTACTACCAATTAAGGATGTTGATTGACAGCTGCTCTCCATACAGAGGTTTCCAGAAAATGCTGTGGCTCCCAACCCTTCTCACCCTTCTTGTCATAAGGGCTGGAGTTTGGTGTCCCCTGAGATTTGCCATCTGATCAGCTCCGGGGAAGGCTGTAACTTGCTTCGGTCACAACCAGCCGGCTGAGCCCAGGGGGTGTCAGTAGAGGGTCTTTACATCTTTGGATCCTGTAACTGGAGTGGGTCAGGGATTGATGGCACAGCCTGCTCAGCTGGCTGGTGACCTTCTATGTGAGGCTGGCCAGATGATTCTTCCAGCTGGACAAAGACCTGTGAATTAAGACACTGTCCAGAATCTAGTGAAGCCAGCTGGACTCTCAGGTTACATTTGTACAAAAATGAAATGAGAAAGGAACTGTTCCCTTGGCCTAGGCGCAAAATGCCAAAACTTCTTCTCTTCCTCACAAATTGCAATTGTCCGTAGGGTTTAACAGACACAGTTTCTGGTCCAGTCTGTTTCCTAAGCTTCAGCAAAAGCTCACTGGCACATGTTAAACTGCTAGCGAATATGGTGAAAACCCCCCTAAACCAAATTGGTCAATGAGTCTTGCTCAATCTGCTGATATTGGGATAACCATGTGGCACTTGAGCTGTCTAATGCACAGCTGATAAAGTTGTTCAGTTTGTAATCTCTACCAGGGAATACTGGGCTGGGATAGAGCTCCAGTCACCTAGTTTAACAACATTGTTCAATTATTTCTGAACATCTTAGGGTGTCCTGGAACTGTCAGGGAGGTCTCAGAATTTGATATCAGAGCTAGGTCAGATTTGTTTTTTTTTATTGCTGAGTTTTGGGCCTGTGATAACCTTGTAGCATAGAAAAGTTAAAGCCTGGGACACTGCATGTGTCAGATTGCTTTTTGAACTGAAAGTGGAAAGGAGAGGGTGCTCTGGGGCTGAGGAGCGCTGTATGTTTCAAGAGGATCAGGAAGATGCCTGTTTACTCTGTCTGGTTTTGTCAGAGGTACCAAAGATATCTATTAAAAAAATTCCGTCTTGGTCCATGAAGCTGTTTGACTATAGTCAGGATATATACTACTCTTAACACTCTTCAGTAACAGGCAAGATACCTGGAGGAGTTTCTCACCTCACCTCCAAAGCAAACCTTGTCTGAGGGCTCTGATTAGCCATTGGTTAGCCTCCCACACAAGAGATGGAGAATCCAACATAACCCAACTTCCCTGGTCTGGCTGGTTTATGGAGCTGGATTTTAGTGCATTTCTCAAAAAGCTAGTGTAGTCTAAAACCTGTGCAGGCTAAAAGCAAGCTGAGAGCTGCTGGATACACAGTGAATTGACTGGATCTCTGCTGTTGGCGAGGAGGAACCAGATGTTTGACTCCATGTGTCCAGCAAGGCGCCTTAGCTCCTAGTCACTAAGGCACAATGAAGTAAAGGCTCAAACAGTGGGCAGGTGGAGAGCATTTTTGGGCCACTGCACTTTATGCTCTCTTTGCATGAACACCAAGTTGTGACTGTTTTGTGCTTTGTATTCCAACAGTGTGAGATTTTGCTCTGAAACACTTAGCTTAGGCTGGTTTTGTGGAGCTCTTCTGCTCCATAAAAAGAAGCAGAATAAGCAGACATTTTGTCCCTCACAGCATCAGTCAGCCAAAAGGGAGCTGTTGGAACTGGGCAGGTTCACCCAGAGAAGAGTCTCCTGTCCTTAACCCCCACTTACTGGCAGACAGTGACCAGAGGCAAATGGCAGGCAAATTCACTTCGAGTATTTCCTGCTCTGTCTGGGGACACAGGGAATAGAGGTGAGGCCTTCACTGCTGCCATTTGCTTCCAGGAAATTTGGATGCATGGGTATCTTCTTGGATCAGCTAACCTCACTAAATTTTAACCCTCTTCTGGCCTTTGAAAGCCCTTAAGAAGCGTGATTTATAACTCAAGTTTCTGTGTTATACCTCTGCTGTCCAGCTATGCACCTTTTGCTCTCTAGAGCAGGGACAGATCCTGTGGTTGCTGATGTGTGCATTGACCCTGGTGGCAGCTGTAGCCCAGCATTCTGCTGAAGCCTGGTCTTTGAAGTGAAGACATGAATGGAGAGGCCTGACTTGAAGGACACAGTGATATAAATCTCCTTCCTGTATCCCACAGGGCAGATAAGCAGCATTCTGGTGAGATGGGGAGGAGAAGACAGAGAAAATGTGACAAGCTGAATTAAATAGCACACTTGCTACTTACTCCAACACCCACCAGTCTTGTACAAATAGGTGGTTTGGTTTTTTGTTTTTTTTTTTTCCTTTCTGCTGCCTGGTGTTGAGAAAGGGTTTTTTCCACAAGTTACTGAGATAGAGCACAGCAGCTATTTTCCTTTTTATGTGTGTTTTTCCCCTTGCAGGGCTTTTTGCCAAAGTGGGAAGGGAGGAAAACTCATGTATATACATAGTATAGCCACTTAGGAAAAAGGATGTGGATTCAAGGGTATTTATTCAACCCAAAGTCCTGGATGCAAAAGTTAAAGTTTTCAGGGCTTATCAAGGAGAAACACATTTCTCCTTTGTGAGAGATACTGGCCTGGAAACACTTTCTGGGATGGCTCTGTTTCAGATCTCTTCCTACGTGACAGTGCTTGTTCACTGCTGGGACCTTCCCCAGAGGGTGGTGAGGGCACGGGTCGATAGGGATGGATGGGTTTCTCTGGTACCTCCAAGGAACTGATTACTTTTCTGGTTCTGAAGAAATAATCCTGCTTCCTAGAACAGAGTTGAGGGGTTACAGGAAGGCCACCAGGCATGGGTGGATGGTGGGAAAACACCCCAAGACCCACACTGCCTGCTAGCATTAGTCTCATTTAAACAACTCGATTTTGCTTTGAATTTGGGTCAGCATCAGTAGAGCTGCTGGGGAAGAAAGCTGTCATCAGTGAACACAAATCCTGCTGTATTTGAGGAAGAAGCAGTTACTGGCTTTGGTGACAGGCGAGGACTCCAGTGGGAACACAGTCCCTCCCCCTCACCATTTACAGTCCCCTCCTTGGAATGGGGTCTGAAGAGAAGAAAAAATTTCCACCTCTTTTCTAGATCCACAATTAGAGGATTTGTTGTGCTTTGGGCTGTGCAAACCAACAGTGGGATAGGCCAGGACTTACTAAGGGGAAGGAAAAAAGAAGGTTTCCTTTTCTGTCCTGCACATCAGCATGGCTGTTGTAGCATCTATTCACCAGCATAGGTGAGGGAGGCTTTCATGTTGTGGCTGCACCAGCCTCTGAGAGACACCTCTGCGTCTGGAGAAATTTACTTTTCAGTATTAAAAAACAACAGGTAGGACAGAAAAGTTAAAGGAAATGCTGTGTCTAATCTGGCTCAGTGATGATAAACCTTTCTTCTGCTCCATCTTAATAAATCTGTAATTGGCAGTGACTGTTTTTTGATTTCCCATGTGTGCCAGGAGATACTCCCCCTCTTTCTTCAAGGGCTGGTTTTCATCTCAGCTTTATTTGGTGAGAGGCAACTGATGTTTAGCACATACTGATCGTGTAGCCTGCAGCACTTTGGGCTGTACTGTGGGGGCTGCAGCAC
Source organism: Hylia prasina (assembly GCA_013397195.1). NCBI lineage: Eukaryota > Metazoa > Chordata > Aves > Passeriformes > Sylviidae > Hylia > Hylia prasina. The sequence continues at coordinate 1,092,303 of VYXD01012325.1, read as the reverse complement.
TGTGCTGAGCTGGGAGGATCAGCTGCCGTGCTCAGGGCTTCAATGAAGACAGGCTGATAAGGCACCAAGGGACACATCTGCACTAGTGGGAAGGATGCAGGATGGAGCAGGGCAGAGGGAAAGGGATCAGATGCTTTCTGTTGTTGAAACTGATGTGAAGCCCCCTGCACTGTGGTTAGAAAAAGAGAATTTTTCTCTCTAGTGGTGCTAGAGCAGATGCTAAACCAGCTGGAGAAAAGATTTGCTCTGGGCTGATTGGCTGAGCAGGAGCTAGAGGCTGCCTTGGAGGCATGGCCCAGGGAATACATAAAGCTTGTGGTAATTTCTGGCACTACAAGGAAAATTTATGCAACAAACAACTCAGGGGGAAATGAAAGTTGACAAGAAATGCCTGACAACATTCAAGGGCTGTCTAATTTTGGTGGTCATGGCCATTAGAATAAAGCATACACTTATTTTCAGGAACTCATCAAAGTTCTTTTTTAAGAACTCTGATGCTGCTCCTGCCACTGCTCAGTTGCTTTGGGTTTAAGTTGGATGTTTTCCTTCTGTCACCTCCATCTCCTAGGCAGAGGTATCTGGGAGGTGGATTGGCATTGCTCCCTTTGTGCAAAGATCACACTGGCATTTGTCCTGTTTAATGGAATGTTAACTCTGCCTCCACAGTGTCTGGAGCCATGTGGAGAGCAGGCTGCAGCCTATGGAGAGATGCCTGACTTACCTTTAAACTAACTGGATTGGGGGCTGGAAAAAGCTCAAACTAATTACAAATTCTAGGTAAGGATTTATCAGACTCTTTTTTTCATTATCCTCTCTTAAGTGGATTAGACCATGCTGGTAGAAATAGAACAGTCATGGAATGAGTGTAAACCCATGCCAGATCTGAATATATTTGCCTAGTTATTATACACAGAGCAATGAGAGGCAGCAGGATTCCAGTAATAGTCAACTTAATGTGTTGTTAGTTTCAAGTTACTATACATCTCTTCCCTGCAGAAAAATTGTTTGCTACACAAGCACATTACATTTAGGAATAAATAAAAACACATTCTAAATCATAGCATTACTGTAGATTCATTTTCTGTCTCCTGGGGCAGCACAGATCCAGTGAACTGATTCTGGATGAATTCTCCTTCACTGGGACACTGTATGCAGTGCAAAAGCATCTGTAAACCTCTCATAATGCATTAAATGTTGTTTAAAAAGATCTGTGCCTATAAGGGGTGCCTTTTATCCAAAAAGAGTGAATTTCTTGCCAACTCTCCATTGCAAAGTTAATTTTTTCTTTCCCATTTCAGGACATACACTTAAAAAAAAAGTCACAGTGACCTGCTGTCTAAAGGAAAAGGGTCATGTTGAGCAGAGTACTGCATACCAAAACCTGAACTGTTTTGGGTCTGCTATTTTTGAATTGTGAATCCCAGGAATAAATTTAAGGAGAGTGTGAACAAGAAGAAAGGTACTGACGACTCTGAACATTTTGGGAATATTTTTCACGGCTTCATGTCTGATCTTCAAAGAAACTTGCCCTAGAATCTCCATGTAGAGTTCATAATAGATGCATTAAATTCACTAGGAAGGGAATCAACTTTGTTGATCAGTAAATTGAGTTTACTGTCCTAGCAGCAAAAGGAGCATTTGACAAGTTGCTTTCCAGTGATCTGGATCCCTAAAGGACTCATCGTAGACTATGAGAGATGTGTAAACATCTCAGATAACAACTTAAACCCTTCTTTTTTATTAAAAAGAGAAAAAAAATTCTGCCCTTTTTCCTTATGGAAATTGCCTTAAAAATATTACCCCTTTGCTAGGACTGACAAGTCTGTGAGTGAAAATAAATAGGTAAAATTACAGTTTGCCTGAAACCTCACCAGCTGTGCTGCTGCCTGATGCCTCCCCAGCTACCACAAAACAACTCCTAAGTCAATTAGGCTCCTGGCAGAGCTGTGTGTGCTTTTGATGGGAGCTGCCACCTTTTTGGAAATTTGGGCTCTTTTTTTATATGTTAACCATCACTCAGAATTTCTTGGGGCTCTGATGGATGTTTGTAGAAATAACAATGTTCTGTTTAATGTTGTTATCTACAAGGAAGGAACCAAAAGATCAGAAAAAACATAACAGACTTTCTCAACCTGAATTGAGTTTCCTACCAGCGTTTCTTTACATGCCTGTGTGCTTTCCCTCTTTCCTCTGCTTACATCCATAGCCTGGAGCTACTAGTTTCTTTAAGGTTTTCAAAGCCACTTTACCCTTATCCAAGTATGTTGTGGGAGACACAAGGAAAGGGCTGGACACCAGTGAATGAATAGCAAGGAACTTCTTAAAACAGAAATACACATCCAAAACAAAGTCTGTAAATTCAAACCCAGAATTCACAGAATTGTTTTAAAGCCCTATTCTGTCACAGCCTTCCCGCTTGGGTTAGGGCACATAGCTTAGCCTGTCCCACAGTGCTTTAAGGCCTCAGAATGTGTGTTAGGAAATATTTCAACCTTAATTTCAGCCATAAAAATGTCTCAGCATATCTAGGGGCTCACTGAAGTCAACAGGATCAAGAACACAATTTAAGCCAAAAAATATTTAAGTGAACTGAGAGGCACTACCCCTCAATAGGGAGATCCTGCCCTTTTTGGAGGATTACCCTTCCACCTTCAAATGTCCCAGATCTCCAAGGAACCCAGATGGTCTCATTTCCAAGTCTTTACCATACCAGGAAAGATAACATTTGTTTTTGGTTTTCTTTATAATGAGCAAAGTAGATTTTTTGTCTCTCTTTCCCTCACTCTTTATACGATTAAATTTTAAACAAAACCCTCATCTTATTTTACAAGCAGGTTCCGTATTCTTTCTTTAATCACTTAGTTCCACAGATTTTGTTTTGTTTTTCATAATTAGCCCTGCAGATTAAGAGTATGACAGTTTCTGCAAAGGCTTATTAATTATTGGCAATAATTGTAAGCAGCAGAACTGCAGATGCTTTTAACCTAAGTCTGTGGAAGAAGGGAGGAGGGAAGCACTGACTGATTTTCTCCCTCTTCCTCTCACAATCTGACATACCCTGTAATCTGAAACATTTACTGACAGCTTAGTTTTCCCCAGAACCTTTAGTGCTCTCTTTAACTCCCTTCTAATCTCCAGCCAGCCACAAGTGGATACCTCTTCTTGGCAACCTTCTGCTTTGCTCCCTTTTCCAGATTTTCCCTTTGTTGTGGCAACTGGTCGCTCCATAGACATTGTTCTCTCAAACTCCCTTTTTAACTGTTCCCCCTCTATCATTTAAAGGGATAAAATCCTATAATTGCCTTGTCTGAGAGCCAAGACTCCACCAAGGGACCTATATTTTGACAGCACATTAAACAGTGTCACTGATAGACCTCTCAAGCAAGAGTCAGAGGAGCCTGTAATGTCCACAAGGGGAGGCTTTGGGTAAGGGCTTCAATCACTTCTCCACCTGTGCTAGGTTCTCTCCAAAGCTGCTGTGTGTAGACATATTCTCTTTTATAAAAACAATGTAAAGAGGGCAGGGTGAAGCTTTACAGCTCATGATATTCTGGGAGATGAAGCGTGAAGTCCTCAGAAATAAAGCAAAGACTTGTTTTACATGAAGTAAAAAAGCCACACTTGCAGAAAAAGTGTACTTCAGACTCCCCTTGAGACAAATGTAATTAAAGATAATATATGCCAAGAACTGAGGTAAAGAATATCCAGAGGAAGCCATTTGTCATGCAGAACAATGACACCCTATTTTAATTGGTCTCACAAAACCCAGTAACTAGGCCATGTATTTTGACATCCGTCTACTGACACCTTCTTAATCAATCAGCTGTTGGAATATGTGCAGATATCATTCTCAAACAATGGGAACTCCATGGCCTTTTTCCAAGGTGTACCTGGAGGTGCAATCAGCCACTTTCCCCAAGTGAAGGGTATGGGAACAGGGCTGTTGAAGAGCTGCCAGCTCTGTAAAGGAGGCAGAGTGTGCAGAGGACACTGGTTCAGTGTGAGGAGAGGAGTTCAAGAGGGAAATGGGAAACACTTAATATTTGCTGAAGACCCCCATTCCCAGCCCTTTACAAACACAATATTGTATTTGTGCAGTGATCAGCCATTGCACAAGTGAATTCTTGTTAGTGGTGTGGTTTGTGAGATGGCTCACGTGAACAGGCTCAAGGCTGCTGGAGCGCTTGGCACCAGCCATGTTTATACAGATTTTTGGTGTCATTTCCTTCTTGATTAGGAAGAAGTAAAACTGTGGGAATTTTGTTTGGTTGATTTTTTGTTTGTTTTCCAAAGGACTGCAACTATTTGTATTATTTAAAAATTTCATGTTTCATTACATAGAGTCTCTTGAGAACAAAATGTATTCTTTGGCTGTTGCATCCCAGTGACAGCACCTTCTCTGTATTAATTTCTTCTTTATAAGCCTTGCTGGCAAAGTGAAGTACAAAAAGTAGGAACAGCCATTTGATATTCCTTTGGAGATTCATCCAGAAATAACTGTTGGGACTTGTGTGTCTGATGATCACTAAAATCTAAAATTGTGCTGGTGCCTCAGTGCCTGTTGGAAAGAGAAATGAGATCCCAAGGTTGGAGCTAACCAACTCTGGGAACACACAGTGAGAAAGCTCTCCTGACTTGCTGTACCATCTTGCAGTACCTGGAATAAGAGTAGGTATTGCAATTACAAACTTGACTAAGTTCTTATTTAAAGGTGGTGTTATGTGTCTCACTTTAAGTAAATAGATATATGATAGAGATTTGAGACTGAGATATTCAAAGAGCATCCAAGGATATTTTCAAGATTAGAGAGCCCGACATTATCATTTAACAAGTAGATTTTAAAAATCTTCTTTTTGGCTTCAGTAGATAAAGTTCTGACCTGAGAGTAATACACATGCTTAACTGTCTTCAAAAATCAAGGTCTCAGAAAATACCTATGGTGATAGCAATGGAAGGCACAGCTGTGTCCAGCTTTCTGGTACTGCAGGCAACTGTTTCACATCATTTTTTCGTACACTGAATCATATTTCCTCCTGCACCAGTTAGGAAGTTTGCCTTCCCTATGGCTGAGTGTTGTTTCCAGTTTCTTGCTCTCTTGGACAGGAAAGATTTTTTTTTTATTTTGCAGCCTAAGTGTTTTCCTGGAGAGGCCACAACTGTTGCATGTTACCAAGATCAGATTCAGAGGCTTTAAATTGCTAAGCTCCCTTTTTGCCTCTCTTCCTATCTCTCTTTACCACATACAGGTGGTACATTTGTTGCTAAAGCATATAGTCCCATTCATAAAAACTTGACAGATTTATTAAAAATCCTTGTATCTGCAATTTCCAAAGGTGAAGACAGTCTGACTTCTTCAGTCTTATCTTATTCAGTTCCAAATTTTCCCTTTGCCTCAGATATAGCTGTGCTTTCTCTGCACTCTTGTCCTCACCTTGCTTTTGTCCCCTCACCCTACATTTGTCCCCACAGCCGACATCACCGCCCTTACTGAGCATTAAGACAAAGTGTGCAAGGACCATGCCAGGCTCATCTTTAATCCCTACTTTATTCTCACTGCTTAGTGACCCAATGTGTTGCCTGTCACCTGAAGGAACATCTGAGCCTTGGGATTATTGGTTGCATTTATTTTTCAACATATGCCTTGGAGCCAGTCTACCTTAATGACACAATTCTCACTAGTCTGTCTTTTCCTCTAATAACATTACAGAAATTGCTATTCATATCCAACTCTGAACCTGGAGGGGGAGGCATCTATAACAAACTCCCAGCACTACTCAATAGGATCTCTTATTAACTTTTCTCTAAGCAATTCCACACAAATGTAGTCCATATTATCCATCTGACTCCTTCTCATTCACTCTGCTGCATCAAGCAAGGCCACTCAGCCATCTTTGCCTTTGTTAATGTTTCCAAACCCATTATAACTATGGTCACCATTTTGTTATGTTTATGTTACTCCTTTTATTTCTGATTTGACATACAGATAGCGTCAGTGTTCTAGGAGCCCTGCTTTATTGCCCATGTAATGTGCCTTGGATTAACACACCAAGTTTCACTGGTAATCCTTAATGTCTTGACCAGACCAGGCAAGGTCATTTTAAGAACTGTATCACCATCTTGACTACTGAGGAGTCTCACAATCTGTTTGTCTGATAATGTGTCTCTGTTACTGTACTCTGATGGAGCCGATGGAGACCACTGTACTACTTTGCTGTAGTACAGGTGATCCTTACACTGTGCCAGTCTCATTCCTTTCTCTTTGCTGTTCATTTTCCTACCCAGTTCTATTCCATTTATTTCTTTTTCTTGTATATTTGATTTTCCTTTCACTCTTCAGTAAATGCAGGGGTGGACTCAGCACATATAGCTCTCTTCCCATTATCTAGTTTGAAGCTTATCTACTTCATCTCATCTGCCTTGACCATATGATGACCTGGCAGGGGTCAGTAACATCCTGACTTGCACTAAGAATATTATTGTACACAGCTGCCTGTGCTGTGCACAGGAAACAAGGAGGCAGACCATGGAATCATGAGGCAGTGGACAGAAAGCAAATGAAAAGACATACTTAATTCCCCACACTGCACCATTAAACTGTTGAACTCAGGATGTATTCAAACAGAGGAGTTCAAGAAGTAATTTAACAAATTCTAGACAAAAAATCTACAAATGCTTTTGTGCACAAAGAAACAACCTGAGGCACAGAATGACACCTAGTGCCTTAAATTTTCAGGGATCACCACCCCAGGGATGTGTCGTGCTGTCCTTTTAATCCATATGTAAGCTTCAAATGATAGCCATTAGATGGGATAGGACCCTGAACCACGTAGAATTAATGTAATTCTGATAATCTTGGATCAGTTGGGGAGAGCTTATCCTTCTGTACATTCCCAGTTTGTAGACATTTTTCTAGTGATACAGCTTTGATGATGATTGTTCTGACTTCTATCAACACCCCCCTCATTTTTTTTAATAAGGCAAATGGAAATGAAAATACTCATCTTGTTCTTATGAATGTGTTGACTATGCATTCAGCCAAATCTGTACTGCTGGCATTACACAACAGTATGAAGTAGTATTTGAGACAGAGACAGGTTGCATTTCTCATCTGGCCAGGTTAATTTGTTTGGCTTGTCTAATGCATTCTGCAAAACAGGGAGAGAGAGACTGCTTTTGCCCTCTGAAAAGCAGAAAGCATTATGAAAAATAATGAAATACAGTACAGTCCTGATTATTCAGATGCCATAGGGAAAGCTAAATAAGCCTGGATTACAGAGATTTCAGAAATTCAAGGGACTTGTCAGCATAATTAATAGAAATGAGGGGACATGGCCATGTTTTGGATAATAGAAAGTTCTGGACAACAGAGAGGCAGATGACCCAGGGTTATTTTGCAATACCAAAGCCGTGTTGTAGCTTCCACAGCGCTCATCTTAAAAGACTCTCCTAATATCTGATTACCATCCAAAAGTGAACTCTGCTTGACAGAGAGAGAGACAGTAACCACTATGGGTACTACATACAGTAACACAGGGTCAAAACCCGTGAAGTTACTGAGGAAGGGAACACTCACTAGTGATGTTTATATGTTTTTTCTCCAGATGTAATTAATTTAGTCATAGTGGAACTACACAGCAACCTACAAAAGGGATAAGCTTCTGATTGCTTTAATTCTCTGGGACTTTCCCCTTTTCACAGCATTCATTCATGCAGCACATTTTTGTCTCATCACAAAAGTTACCCTTGCATGTGTTGTTTTAGGTACCATTCACAAGCCACTGTGGGGTAGCAGTTGGCAGAAGCTGATATTTAAATAGAAGCATTTTAATGGCAATTAGAATAATTTATTCCCATTGCATTTGCAAAGTTAAGCTACATTCTGCTGTAAAAATAAGGCACACAAATAGATGAATGGATAATTGTGCAGGCATCACACCGTCAGAACTAGCACTGGTTGGTCGCAAGACAAGATTACCTTTGGCTTCTCACTCTGCAGATGTTGCAGTTCCAGAGATATCTGAAACGTTTTCCTACATCCTCAACGGAATTTTGTTCATTGTTCTGCGAGAAAGTCCTCATAAGGAAAACAAAGTATTTTCTATGCTTGGAATCTGAAAATAAACCTTAACTGGTTTTAGACTCTAAGACATTAAGAGCTGAGAGAGGTTTGGTCAATCTGACTGTCTATAAAGCTGTTCAGAGACCAGTTCTTTCTGACAAGGCCAGTGGAAAGTTTGTAAATAATAGTGTTATTTTGAAAGTGCTTTATTTGGAAATACAACCATATATATAAAAGTTCTATATTTTAAAAAACATCACAGACTAGCATTTTTTTCTCTCAAAAAACATCCAGTCAAAATGACAGACAAATTCTGATTGTATCTATTTCATTTTTATAGTTCATGGCTGAATATTTAATGCTCTCATAAGTAATGGAATGTTTTAACTTATTGTTTTCAAAATCCCACTGAAGAAAATGCCTCTGCTTGCTTTGGTCTGGATGTTACAGCTGTACAGAAACTGCAACTCTGTCTCTTTTGTTGCGGTGCAACTACTCTTGTGCAAGGTGACCACAGAATATTGGCACATGATTAAATCACCTTTGTTGTTCTCACTCAGTGAGGAGACAAGAACTGCTGTCTGCTTTTTTGCTTTACCCCCACCACTACTTAAATTTGTGTGGATATTCCTAAACTTTGTAGGGAAACAAATCCAGGCTAAAATTAACTTTTTGTATTTTTTCCTCCCCTCTCTAGAATAGCTTGGAACTGTTAAGTAATTTTATCATTAACATTGTTTCATCAATAGTGACTCATTAACTCTGTTAGCAAAGAAGTTACAAAAAAAGCATGGAAAATACAAGGATGACCCCTTGGCAGGTGTCACTGTACAAACACAAGATTGAGAATGCTTTGCTTTCTGTGAGGAAGGTTCAGAAAGGATCAGTCACTAGGACTACACACATCTGTGCTTGAAATTAAAATATGATGAAAGTTCAAGGATGTATAATGCAGAACTAGAACATCCAGGCTTCACAAGGCAGCAGTTCAGGACCCAGGGCATTTTATTTGATATATTCATTTTTCAAGCAATCCATGCTGAATTTAAATGGTGATAACTCATATGTCTCTTAATTTACTGCACTAGAGCAACTGGGTACTTCCTACAGCAAATCAGCTCAGGTGATGAACATGCATTTTGTTCTTCCTATCAACAATATATTGCTTGCATTGATGGGTTTATGACATATGAACTGTGATCTTGCACTGGTGGGCAGCTCTGTGCCATATCTGTGGTCAGAGCTGTTCTGGGCTTCATGGACAAACAGGGTAAAGCCTGGAGCTCCATTTACACAGTGGAAACTGTGTTTGACACTGTATGACACTGCTTTCTTAAGGGTAACAAATGGGTGCTTTTAGGGAAAAAAAACCCAACAAATGCATCCCAGTAAAATTTCTGATTGCATTATGAAATATAAAGACTATCTGTGCTGTCAGCCAGGGAACATTCATGATTCATTTGGATTCCATAAGAAAAAAAATCCAACCAGCTGACAGAAAAAAGAATTACTTCAAGCATGAAAGGAACATTTTATTTTTATAAATATACAGGAAATTCAGACCAGCTGAAGTTAAAAATATCCTTTTTTGAAACCAGCAGTCAAAATTTTGTTTTGACAGAGTTTTTATGCAAGTATTGTAGCCATTAACTGATATGAAAGCCTGACATACTGACAGAAGTCTTTATGTGCCTGTATGCCAGGTGATCCTCATCTCCTTCCGACATCCCCATAACTAATATCACACACACACCTCCCTCAGGACTTGAGATTCATGTAAATAGTCATCTGCGTATTTGTTCTGGAAGTCTTGTTATACATGTATTTGTTCTGGAAGTCTTATATTAAAATATAAGTCAGATATTCTCAGCCAGGAAGGGGATTGTTTGCCTTCTATTGCTATTTTTGGAATAACCCAATCTGCATGAGGATAAAATATTTTGCAGGTTCTAATCAATTTCTCCAATCTAGCAACATTTTTTTTTTCAGTGATATTTTCAGACCTTGACCTAATATTTTGTTATTACATCCGCCCTCTTGCTTACATATGCATGAAAGGATCTTCATAATTCTTGCACTAAATATTCAGTTGACATTGTGGTCCTGAGATGGTATCAGGAACAAAGGACCTGAGGGAGAGGACAGATGCACAGCAGCCTGCTAAACAGCACAGGAATGGTCTGGGCAGTGTGGGATGGTGCTGGAGTGGGTGGGTAGGTCGGGTGGAGGCTGAAATGGGAGAATGGATGGATGAGGGAGGAGGCAGCCAAGAGATCATCAAGGAGACCGAGAGGGCAGGACGAGGGAGCCATGGAAGAAGGGATAATGAGATTAGAGGACCAGAGAGTTCAGCTGCAAACTAGCTTGGCGGGTAGGTGTGAGAGAGAGTTCGAGGAGGTCAATGTGCTCTTGTTGGAGAAGCAGTGATGCACTGCAGGGGAGCACTCGGGGCTGCAGCAGCCGGGAAGTGGCCTCTGAAACAGGCACAAAGATCATGAGCTCAATTGCTAAGCTATTTGAGCAAATTAATTACGTAAATGCTGCATGGTCCTTATTTAACGAATGGAGAATTAAAGAGGCTTACATTGCAAAGCAAACAGCAATTAAACCTGCTGCATCTGCACACGTGTATGTGCACCTGGATACCAAATCACTGTTACCCAGGGCCAGGACAGTTTGCTTCTGTGGTAGCAGCTGAGGTAAAAATAGTGGTGAACTGGTGAGAAAAGCAGTAGCTGCTGCAATGCTTTTAGGGGACACACTTTCAACTAAAACATCAATACTTTAATTGAGTTATTTGCCATAAATCTATGGATGTATTTCCATAAATCTATGGAAAATAGATTTCTATTTTCTAGAAATCCATTTCTAATGTATATGCATGAGAGAGAGTACCGGAAGACAAAAGTTAAATCCTGTGGTACATAAACATACATGCATGCATGCATGCATATTGTTTTTGGAAATAAATTTGATGTAGAAGTGGCTCGTTAAGCTGCTGTAGTTTTTAATTAAAACAAAAAATAAGAAGGTTGGATGCCATAAACAATACAGAAGTGAGTAGAAAAGGGTCAGGCAGGGTGTCAGCCTTGAAATTCAGATTAAGGCAATTACTCAAACCAAAGGCACAAACAAGAAAGCCAGATGTAGTGAGTACTGAAACAAATACCTTCTTCAGAGGAGAGCAAGCCGAGTGAAAAGCTGCCATTCACCCGCTGTGTGATGTCCTAAGGCTGAAATGTAACAGCTGGGGAACGACTGCAAAATTTCGACTGAAGTGCAGATCAGTTTGGTGTTTTGCCTCTGTGCATGGCATGTGGAACGGGCTCAGTGCTCTCCGACAGTGGGGACAGGGCAGGTCCTTCTCTTGGCAGAGGTTCCATCCAGGCCAGGGTGTTGCTTAGGCAGGATCAAAGAGCACTGATACCCAGCAGCAGAAACGCAATGGATACTCAATAAAAAGGTTAATTTTATGTCTTGTGACATACTCCTTCTCACCTTGCTGTCTGATAACCTTTATCTATTTCACAAGTGCTAACTTCTGTCTCTCTCACTTCCTGTAATCTCTTCTCCTTCACTAAATTCATTTCTGCTTCTCTTGCTACTGACGTCCCTTTCCCTTCAAGTACCTGGCTGATTAAAAGCTGAGGGCATAATTTCTAACCAGTGGTCACAGCTCCTGCATCCTTGTTGGGACTGATGAAGGAACTGTATACATCCTAGCTTGCATGCTTTTCTACCTCTAAAGGGTGTCAGCTACAGACTGTGTCACTTAAAATGCAACAGCTGCATTTTTGACCCATTAATGTAAATTTCCCCAGGAAATCCACCAAGACTTTAACCTGAACAGAAGAAGAAGAAAAATGCAGAAGATTAATATGTCAAAGTCATACACTTTCCAGCCTGCACTGAATCCCCTATGTGGCAATTCTCCCCTGACCAAGGGAATTACCAAAGCGAACAAAAATATCTGCTCCACTCCAGAAATGAGTGTGACTCTGGAAGCACCTACAGTTCCCCTGGGTAGGAATGACAAAACTTTACTGGTGGCCTTTTTGTCAGCTTCCAGGCACGAGCACAGCTGCCTGTATTTGCCGTGCTGAGCAACACCAATCCAGACTGGAAGGGAATGACAGTGATATTTGGGAATCAACCACAGCCCTGTTAGTCCTGCTGGGCCAGCCTGAGCTATCTGGCTTCTTTCTGTCACTGGCCAAAGCAGGGGCTGCCTCTGCAGCTCCTCAGTGACTGAAGCACCTATGGAGGCAAGTGTTCTGGTTTTACTTCTCACACAGTACTTGAACCCAAAGATTTATGTCTGTGCAATGTACAGTTGTGAAAACACATCAGTGCTCTGACTGGCCACAAAATGCCTCATTACCTTTAAAAAGCAGAAGGACAGTTTATAGCCTGAGAGAGGCCACAGGCTGAGACTGGGGCCCTGATGTAAAGCTCCTAGCAGGAGCCAGGCTGGGAGGAAGCAGCCTCTGAACATCCCCACAGAAATGTGTATGAGCCTGAGCCTTGTGCAGTGAGTCCCGTAGGCCCTGCAGGGAAATTTCTCAAGATGTTTCTAAATTTGGCTTCTGATGTAGATCAGTTCTTTGCTGATTTAGTTCGGGATGAATGAATAAGTAGTTTAATGGATACTAAGAATCCTTCTTGGCCCTCTCACTGATATGTTGTCAGGCAGAACTACACTGGACTGTGGTGCTCCTCTGAACAAGATTTATCCAAAAATGGAGCTGGACACCTCACAAAACTGTACAGATGCTGCTGTTGTCCTGTTGAGGTTTAGTAAATCTGTGCTGGAGTTGTGAGGTACTAAACTTTGTTCCTGTACGTCCCAGAACACTCTAAATCTGGATTCCCAAAAGGTCCATCCAGAGTCACCCCTTCAGTGTGCCCAGAAAATGACTTTCAGTCAAGACATTAGCAGTCACCGGTTATTTGCAATTCTCTTAAATGTAAGGACTTTAAACGGATCCTCTTCCTTTTGTTCTCTCCGAGCCTCAGGGCTTTTTCATGCAGAGCTGCTACAGTTGTTCCTTTTGTTTACTCGACTGTGGAAAACCCTCAAAGAGTTTCCTTCTCAGAACCACGGGCAGGAAAAGTCCTGGTGCAGCTGTTGGAGAGAGCAGCGCTGCTCTTCTGTGCTAAATTCAGGCTAAGTCAAACACCTCTTTGTAACCCGAATTTGAGCTTACATGGGGATTGTAAAGGCAGAAATATCCCCACCACTAACAAAACCTCAAAGTACTGAGGTTATGATAGCATTCCTGTTTCCTTCCAGAGAGCTGTGTTAGTTCAGCTACTCAGGGAAAGATAGATGGATGGAGAGTGCACACTAACCTAGCAATGGGTAGCAGTCTGATAAAAGACTCCTCAGAGTCAGTCTTAAGGTCAGTTTTCCACAATTCCCGCTTTTCCCAGTGTGGCTGTGTGAGAGCTGTAACACTGAGGAACAGAAATGACCTCCTGCCAGCTGACACTTTACCAGAAGAGTGAAATATAAGTGTCTTCCTTCAAATACTAGCTTCTGGGAAAGGCAGTCCCAATTGCAGTGGTCCCTGAGGCAAAAGCTCGAGCTTGGTTTTGTTTTCTGCTCTTCCACTGACTGATGAAGTCACATGGTGTTCAAGGCTGGGAACCAGGAAACCTGGGTTCCCCTCTGATGGGCCATCAGGCCTGCTTCCTTCTCTATTTTACTAGGAAAAAATATTTGAGTTGCCTAGAGAATCAACCCTCTTTCTTTCTGCCTCTTCAACACCCATGACTGCCCCACTCACCTGGGCCGCTGTAAGTTCTGCTTTAACATAGACAGACCTCATGGCTGAAGTCTGCCTTTTTCAAATCATTTAGTCAACCCCAATTTTTCTGCAGGTTGCCTTAACCTTTTGCTCCACATCCAAACAGCCAGCCATCTTGTCAGATGGAAAACACTGCCATTTTAAGACTCTCTTGGAAAGTTTTAGTAAAATCACAAACAGACTCACTCAGTGTTTCATATTTTTTTACTTTGGAGGGGTTGTAATTCACCCTACAGCTTTAGAAAGCAAGGCCAGGGAGTTCAGTCCGTGATATGTATGCTCTAAATATGAAGGAAATGAAATCTGATAAGCAAACGCAAGTGAGCCAGAATCAAAACCTGCAGATCAAAACACTTTTGGGGAAATTCAATGGATTGTTATGGGAATATAGATCTAAGTCTTGCAGGTGGCTTTTCTTTCTTTTCTGATAAGCTAAGACAAATCCCTACATCTAAAGGTCTCACATCTTTCAAATACCCTAAGCTTGGAACAGTTCTGAGTTCCATGGTGGGAGCTGGGCTCCATCCAAAGATACGTGAATATGCTGCTCACCTACAAAAACATTTGCCTGCACTGACTCAACCTGGGGCTGTGTTCAGCATGAACCACCTGACATTTATATGAAAAGGTGCAGAACACTGCCTTGAGCTCAATAATGAACTGTGAGTTATAAGACTGATTCCCTGTTCAGCCTTTGAACAAGCTACAACTTACATCACTGGCTTGAGGGTGGTGGGGAGAGAAGCTGTGAAAAACGTGTTGCTCCAGCTGTAGAATAAGCAAGCTGAGATCCAAAGATGCATTTCTAACTTAGTCCATCAAACATGGAGCAAAGGATTGAACCTCAGGCCAGACAAGTTTCACAAGCACAAATGAGTTAAAATTTGGACTTAACAACAGACAATCATGTCTTCAGGTCTTTGGAAAGATGAATACCAGTTTCAGGAAGGACGTTGGCAAGGAGCTGACAAGAAGCCAGACACATCACATGTGGTTGGAACAGCAGCTGTTGTTGAAGCATCTCAATCAACATTTTCTTTAACACAGTGTCCTCGTGTTACCACACAGGAAGGAATACTTGAAGCAAAATTTTTTTAGAAATATGCAATTTTATTAAGGAAAGGGGTTCCAGTGGAAACTGATGATATATTTGTTCATTTCTTCTAAATTTTCTTGGGAAAGGTAACTTTTTTACTCAAAAAACCAAACCAAAACAAAAAAGAAAACTTTTTACATTTTCAGTTACCTGGCAAAACATTTTCCATATTTTTGAGAGATGCTGGAACTTTTTCTGTCATTCAACCTCTTTTTAACCTTTGATGAAAAATTGTGGCTTGGCAGGTGATTTCTAGCTGGAGACCCCATCAAGAACAAAAGCAGCAAAAAAAATTACCAGGCTCAAGAGCAGAAAAACAATAAATTAAATGACACCAATATGCCCAGTAAGTACTTGCAATCACTCTTCACTTTGTTTTCCTCTTTAGTAGCCAGGCCTTGCTTTATTAATTTAATTACTGTTCCCTAACCTCAGGTGGCTCCCATGTATGGGTCTGAGTGGCAAAAGGAGCAGCATGGCAGAGAGATTCCCCCAGACCTTAATTTTAGTGGTTCAAAGCATGGCATCTTATTAAATAATAACTTAATTGCCAGCAGCTCCAGTGCTTTTGTAGATCAGAAGTTGATTTTTATTTTCTCTCCCTTGCAGCAAAGTGTGCCTCCCTGCAGTCACTATGTGGTGATGACCCTGGCTGGAGGGCAATAATGTCTCAGAGATTTGGGGAATAACTTCCCTCATTTTAATTTCAGTGGCCTGGTAATTATAGAAATCTTTTCCCACCCACATTGTTAATTTTCATTAAAAACTGACAAGGGTAATCAATCCTCAAGCTTGTATTTGAGAACCTTTTATAAACTGCCTGAACCAAACTGCTCCAAAATGCCACAGATTTCATTAACACTGGAGAAGCTGAGAGTCCAGCCAGAAAGGTAGTGAGGCCTCGCAAGTCCTCAGCACTGCAGAGGAATTGGCCTTTTAGTAAGAATAGTAAAATGTACCCTTTTCACTCTGTCTTGCTCAACCTAAACAACTGATGTCATCTCATCCATCAGGATACTGAAAATTATATAAGCCCATCATTTACCATCAGTAAAAACAGATTGAGTCTGGCTATGCAGCCTGAGTTTAGTTCAATATTTAATGACTCATATGTTGCATTTTATTTCATCTGCAGTAGTTTTCTGCTTCCTTATTTATTACAATCATCTTTATTCCCTGTAGTAGCACCTTGCAGTCAGACTGTATTCCCAGCTGCTTTGAGGGGATAAGGAAGCCAGCTCCAGAGCTATGATGATGTGAACAGAGAAAATGAGAGGGCGAAGGAAAGACAAGATGGATGAAGAGCAAAGGAATGGCAGTTGTGCTGGTATACCTGTTTTACATAATGAATTAGAGGATTTTTCAAGGTCCTTTTCCATCCTAATTGTGATGGTTCTACTGCCCATACTAGACTTGTATGTTAAGGTCTCAGAATCTTTTTGACACTTTGCCTTACTGCGTTTCTGTGAGATGCAGCAGGACTCTTACTCTGAGTTGTCTCAGATGAGTTTAGAAGTGGTATTCCTGCAAGTGGGGAAGAGAACTCTAAGGAAAGTCTCCAGGTAAATCAATTTCTGGAACAGATGGCAAATGTAGAGAAGTTGTCAGGGTCACTGAAACAAACAGCAGCTTTGGGCTAAGAAACTTACCCTGTGTAGTATTTTAAATCCAAACAACTAACATGAAATCATGGGGATGAAGTCAAAGGACGCCCTTCTATCCCAGAATGGGAAATTGGGATTGGTGTCAGGGTCTGCTACAGAGATTTCTGGTGAAAGAGGTTCCCAACAGTAATAAATCCCGTGCAAGGGTAATTGCCATGCAGAGCCAGAGCTGAGCCTGTCCCATCCAGCTCTGAGGGTTCAGCTTCTTTCTTCCTCAAAGAAGGAAACCTGTCACACCAGCCTGGCACATAAGGATACAGAGTGCCATGGTGAAAGGGGCAGAATATAGTGAGTCAAGCCAGCTGTCCCCTGAAAGGACAGCCCTGGAGTCAGAAACGTGTCCTTGAGAAGCCATTGGAAAGTTGATTTGCTGTTGATATAATTTTTGAAGGGACAGAAATCACTCAAGACTTGCTATGAGATTGATGCATTTGTCTGCCAGCAGGAATTCTTGTGTGGGAACTGCTGAGACAAACAGGATTGTAGAACAGGTTTTGCTAAATTTGAAAACACTGTTTTTTCCTTTTTTTTAAAAAAAAAAAAATCTTTGCACCTTGTCATAAAAATCTTTGCACTGATGTCATAAATTTAGCCAAAGCATAAGAACATTGCTAGATAATTTGATTGTTCTAGATAACTTGGGTGATCTGTTTGAGAACCTAGTGTGTCAGCATAGGGAGATCATGGTCTGAGAGGTTCCTGCACATCAGCCAAGCTGTGATCAACCTCCAAAGGCAATAGGCAACTCAGATCTCAGAAAATAAGGTACCTCTTCTATTAAGCGTGCTGTTACACCAATCTATCCCGTTTACCACACCCTTACCCACATTCCAGGCTCACATGCCTCCTCCTAGCAGGAGCTCTCCTGTGGACTTTTGCGGGACTAGTTCAGCGCACTGAGGTGAAAGCCATCAACTGTTTCCCCAGTTTTTGCCACTACTAGGTAAAATAGCTTTCTTCTACCCAGCTAAATTGCTGTAGGCTTCTGTGGCAATGCTTTTTGAGGCTGTGGCTCCATGAATATTTTGGCAGCTGGGTGAGATAGGGTCCCTCTGCTTGAGCTCACCATGCTGATGGTGCACTGCTTTCCTCTGATGAAGAGCTGAAGTGGGCTGTGAGGAAGTCATGTTTTTGCTCAGACTGGACAGCAGGTAGTAACACTTACACAGTCATGCAGTGTAGTTTGGATGATGTGAAATAGCAACTTGTTACCTGCAAAACTGCAATTTTCCCCTAGATCTCTCAATGATAAAGGCTAAATGGATTATGGTGGAAAACTAAATAAAGACTTCCTGTGCTTTGGTCAAATCATCATACCTGTGTGTATGCAGCAGAAAAAAAAAAAAACAACAAAAAAACCCCTATGTTTGAATAGCAATTGATTTTCAAAAATCTGTGATTTGTTCAGTGCCTTGAAAGTAGAAAATACCTAGAAATCAATCACAAGAAAATTCTTTAAAATGGAACACATATCAGGAAGAATTTGACCACTTCAACTGATAAATGGAAGCAGCTATAAGCCATTGATTTTATCTGTGCTCTTGACTAGAGTGATTTTAACTTCAACCTTATATGTTGCAGTCAGGCTTGCAGAATCTTTAATGGCTAACAGACAGCCTGACCTGGAGAAGAAATGAGGCAGATTTCCAGTGTCCATGTGCTCCTGGTTCTCCTAGAGGCTCCCAGGGGGTGCCCCTGTGTGTGTCTGACAGTCACACACCTTTGTGCAAGAGATGAGATTTTTCTTCCCTCTTATTTTGGTTGACTGCTTTGCCAGAGGGAAGGAAAAATACTCTGTGGGAAAATGTTTTCTCAGTAAAGGAGGATTAATTAATGTTAGCAAGAAGGTCATATTATTTGGATCAAGACGATTTGTGATGTCTTAAGGAAGAAAAATGTGCATCTGTATAAAAACAAGCAAATTTCTCCCCTAAATATAATCACCCTCAAACAGGAGATAGAAGATTTTGCTTTATAAATTTTAAAAGATTCTGTTGAATTTCAAAGCCTGCTGTTTAGGAAACTCAACCTTGGGAAAATGAGATTGAAACACTTGCTCAAGTCTATTTTTTCCATTGAAGGACAGTTGGTGTATAGCGGTTTACTTTAGGAGACAAACTAATGACTTGAATCTTGGGGAGACAGGTGATAATATGGTATAAATGGGCCACCTTTAGAACCAGGAATCATTAGAATATGACTTTACAGGATTTATGTCTGTCATCGATAGATTTAGAAACTGTATTGTGTCCTCACTGAGAAGGGGTATGATTTCTGTACAAACAGAAATAAAAAAGGTCTGCCAGGGACAGAGCTGCCATGTGTGAGTGCCCACTGTATTTCACCTTCATGTCACTGGGAGCTGCCTGGAAAGGTCTGTCCCAGCTCAGAAGGAGGTAAGAGCAGAAAAAAGCTCTGTGTCACCAATGATGCTGTGCTATGGAGGAAGCAGCATGGCCATAGGCACAAGACAGACTCTCAAATTCTTCATTACACCTTTCACTGACACAATCGGAACTAGTAGTGGCTGCTGCCTTGATTAAATCTGAACAGCCTTTGGGGTTCTCTGACTCTGAGATCAGTCCTGCACAGCACCACAGCACAGAGCTGCATGTCACTCTTGGGTACTTTGTATTTTACAATGCTCTCATGAAACAGGAAAAAAGAAAAGGAAAAAAGAAATAAAACCAAACAATGAAACACACTTCAAAGCAGATTAAAGGCAAAAATCAAACCCTAAGAAACTGGTTAGTGACACAAGTTTTTTGAAAGAATAAGTCTTTGTACAAACTCTAAAATGTAGAAGGAAATGAAGAAAGCCCCAACTAATGTGATGTAGAAACTAATAGACTGATGTGTTTAAGTGAACACTTGTTACCAGGACTTCAAGGTAAAGAGCATTTAAGGATCTGTACTTTTGTCTTGAATGAAAAATTGACTCAGTAAATTAATAAATATGGCAAGTTATTAATGACTTTTAAACTGTAGATTGTTCCTAAACACCCACTGCAGATAATAAACAGAAAGTTAAAAAAAATTATTTGTCTTGATGTTTACTCTAGAGAAATGGGAGAAATCCCATTCCAATACCGGGAATGAATCTGCGAAAAAAGGTCTAAAATTGAAATTTCAGTGTAGAAGAAAGTTATATATAGTTCATGGAAGAAGTCAAGGCATGGGCTGAAGATAATGCTTTAGGCAGATTAAATACGATTGGAATTTTAGGATGTTTTGGGATGATATAACCAAATTACTGTGGTGAAAAAAAGGTGCAAATAATTACAAGGTAACAAAGTCTTATAAATTATTACCTGTTTACTCAAATCATCACTTTGCAAAGACTGCAATTAAAAGGAATCCCAACACAATGTAGAGGAGTGAAACATACCAGGGAGCCAGAGCTAATCAAGATATTAATGAGTGATCTGAGTAAAGCAGGGAGTAGTGAAATGACAGAGTTTGTATTAGCACAAAACTTATTTAGATTTTACCATCCTGAAGTTGATGGTGGAGATAAATAACTGTGGATGGATGAAATGAAGAGGCTGAATAATAAAATGGGAAATGAAATTCAGTGTTGCTAGGTGCAAAATAATGCACAACAGGAACAATAACTCCAGCTATCTACATAAGTTAGATCTAAGTTAGTCATTGCAGATTTCCCTGAAAACACTCCTCCTTTGCTTGGCAGAGGTCAAAACTATCAGTCAAATCAAAGTATAGAAATGTCTATCAGAAAACATGAGGAAAATTATAAGAAAAAGGTATAAAATAACATTAATTCAATCTCTAGATCTGGGCTGTGTCCATGTTTCCTGACTACAATATAATGTGAGCACAGGGATGATGCTTTTTGGCTATATGGACCAGAACAGGATCAGTCTGTTCAAGGATTGTGCTCCCACCATGAATTTCTCTGGGACAGAGATGAAATAAGACCTCAGGGACAGGAAAGAGGCATATGCAAGGGCTGTCCCCTGCCAACACCTGGTTGAGAGAGAAGAGGACTGTGAATGCCATGAAATGCTGCTGGCCCTCCCCACTTGCTGCTGACCCCTTACAGGGACCAAGGGCTGGGGCGTGGTCACCTCTGGTCCCACACGCCGGGGAGGTTTGTTTGTCCCCACAGCTCCAGCTGCAGAGCAGATTGCTGTTATTTAGCTTTGGTAAATTCTTGACTTCATAATATTCATATTATGCTGCATTATAGACTATTAGGCCAAAGCTGCTTCTCACTTGCTGTAGTTCTGCTATAATAAATATTCATAGCTTCATTACAGGCTGTGGTTTCCAACCTACGTACTAAGGGATTATTTGGAAGTTTTGCTTTAATGATGCACAAAACCTGTAATAGTCCTTTCAGAGTCTTATGCAACAATATGTTTGCTTCTTCTAAAAGCTAAATAACTCTTGTTTTGAATGATTTAGTAGCAAACTCACTTAGTCACTGTGCAGTGGTTCAGTGATCTGCAAAATTTTCTTTTTAGAAATACAAACCCATTATGTAAATACTAAGGAGCATCTTCAGGAAAATTAACTTCAATTTGTTTTTGTCGGGGTTTTTTTGTTTATTTCAAATTTTATAAGCTTGAGATCACTCATAGAGCCTACCCCCCCCTAAAATATGCAAAGTAAAATTGTTAGCTGACTCAAATCATTGATAAAAGTTTTAGCTGTGAAGCACTGCTCAAAGTGAATTTTGTATCTCCCAAAAATAGAGGATAGAAGAAGAAGGGTTTGCCCAGAAAAATCCCTGAGAAAGTATGTTTATTTGATTAGGACCTGTGGTTTCACAGCCTGGTCAACTTCTGTTATTTGGTCCCTTCATCTTCTTTCTCCTGAGTTTCCTGCTTCTGAATGCCTTCCATCTTAAAATGCTGTCATCTGCAGAAGGGAGGGATCTAAACTTAGTACTTGTTCAAAGCTGTGAGAATTGATTTTTCTGTATGTCCAGCTTCTTCCAGAGAGGTATTTTGATTCTCTCTAGCAGGTTTATATACTTGTAGAATACAGTCCTTGCTAAACAGTTTTCAATGCCAGAAAAAAATTACCTTGTCAAGGATCCTCACGGTTTAATGACTATAAAAGCTTACACTGAATGAATTTCAAGTCTTAAAAATACCCTCACTGGGAAGACTCTCTTTGGAGAAATGTTTTGACCTTACAGAAATGAACAGGGTAGGTATCTCCTAACATGTACTATCTCCAGGATTCATATTTCCTTAAAATAGACACCTAAAGTCAAGAAAACTTTTTTTTTTTTTTAAGCAGTTGGGGGAGATTGAGAATTGACTGAACCTATTTTTCACACAGTGGCATTTATTGAGCTATTAAGTCCATGTTATGAAAAGTCAGGTCATTAGAAGAGCGGTGTGTGAGAGATGGCAATGGCTGGGGAGGAATGTCACATTTTGGTTTATTTTTCCCATTCTAAACAGCACAAAAGTAAACTGTTTAATTAATTGTTTGCTCTGCATTTAACAACTTTTCATTAGTTCATTTGCTTAAGTGCAGCAGCAATCAAGAACACATTAGCTAATGCCGCTGCTCAGCAAGGCGGGGAGGCTACAGGCAGGTGCTGGGGTCAGTGTGTGCAGAATCAGGGGACCATCAGTCTCCTCCTGTGTTAATTTGTCTGCAGGAGTTTTCCAGAGTCACAGCGGCACAGTTGGAGTCACCAGCCACTTCCAGCTGGAGCATTGAGGGTTTTTATGAGTAGATCCAGCTGGAAAAGGTCTGAAGTCAAAGAAATGTATACTGATGAGTGACACATTGCACTGCCCTCCTGCCAGTCTCTATTAATTCTGCTGTGTGCTTCATCCCCTGCCAAGAAGGATGGTGAAAAAATGAGGGCACTGTGCAGGAGCCATGGAGATTTGAATTAATTTACTTCTCTTCCCTAAACTCCCTTGAACAAATAATTCATGGCAAGATTTGAAAAGGAACATGAAGGTATGGTTTCAAACTTTCAAAAGAAGGTTTAAAAGAAGTCATTGAATTATCCTCATTTGGCTTCACTTGGACCAAGGCTCACAGTCTCACACAATTTTCAGATGAATAATATGAGACATCGAGACTCATCTCAGGTCTGCCAAATGCATTGCAAATGGAGTTTATGAGAACTCTATGTGAAATAGGGGACCAGGAAATCTTATTTGTCAAAGGATTTTTCTCAGAGCTTTTATTTTGATTTTTTTCGCTTTCATCAGAATAATGAAGAATATTTTGGATTTCTTGGATACACATATTCCAGCTACATCTGCCCCAGAGAGGCCAGCTGGGGAGAAGCTGCCACTTACTTGCCCAGGGTTTACCTCAGTCATCCAAATCATGAGCTATGGTGAAAATTTAAGCTCCTCTTTAAAAGCAAAGAGATGTGTCTGAGAAATGAGGAATTAACATTGTTACCCCCATCAACTGAACAGCAGTTACCAGCCACATATGACCTTCAAGTTCGTTTAAAATATGACACAAGTGCCTTGGCTTAAACCACCACAGGAGGGCTGTACTTCACATTTGCTGTGTACGGGAAGAAGGCAACTGGCCTGTGTAATGATGCTAAGATGAAAAAAAAGCTCTGTATTTTCATCCAGATGTCTATATTGGGGAACTTTGGGCCAAATACTGATGCATTCTGATATTTTATAGCTTTTCTTTTAGGTCCTTTGCTTGAGTGTAAAACTATCCCAAAGCAGTATCCCAAGTTTGTGACTAAGGACCAACAGGAAGAGACTCTGGAAAAGGGCCCAAAGAGGTCTGAATTAAACTATTGAGACACAGGAGCTGAATGATACATTTGAATACATCAAACAGACCTGATAGGCAGAAACTTCTTTGTTATAATTTCCTCCCCTCTCCCTTCTGGGTAGTTATATATCTCTAAAAACACGTTTAATCTCGGCCAATTAAACTTGATAGTATTCAGCAAACTTAAGGCGCTTTTTTTTTTGTTTTTTTTTTTGTTAGTTTGTTTTTAAAGAATGGCATTTGTTGATCATAATAGCCTTCTCAACCCAAGAGGCTCTTTTTGAATTAAAACAGATAAAGGAAGGGATCATTAAGAGCAAATACGAGTTTGATTTTTGATTTTCAGATACTTAAACCTTAATTAATTTATTTTTATTCCCTGCTGTGCTTTAAATAATTGCGCTATGTATATCTGCTCCTTTCATCTGATCACAGTGACAGGCACAGGTAACTGCGGGAGAAAGCTGTCTGGAGATGCAGGAGAGAAAAAAGGTATATAACAAATTCAGAATATCCCCTCTTTAAAAGTGCAGTGAAAATCCAGGAACACTGACTGAATACAAGCCATGACAAAACTCTTTCTTGCTCCTACAGTCTCATGGTGAAACATGTATTTGCAATCATCATGTCTGTTCCCTTACACCACCTCAGGACTCACTATTCCTGAAGCTTTAATGGTTGGCGCCCCTTTTTGCAGGGGTGCTGTGGAGTTAAAGCTGTTGGCTGCAGGCTGCTCTATTTGCAGGGGCTGCAGCACCAGCCCTTAGACAAACCCTGTGTCAAAGCTTTGGACCACCAGGGTGCTGTTGTCATGTATGGGGAAGGAACACCTGGATGATCAATTCTCCATCTCAGTGCCACACCTTGCACCTTCTGCTGCCACTCTTCCCCTCATCTCTTTCTGCAGCAGGAATGGTCTGACCCAAGTAATCTCTTGGGTGACAATATTCAGCTTTGCCTACCTTTCAAAGAAGTGGCCCTCCCACTCACCACAGCACAGCAGAAACAGGGGCTTCCCCTGCAGCTCCCTGCTCTTGGCAAGGAGCTGGATGGAACTCATGGGTGACAGTGGCTGCTTTGGGTTGCCTGATCATCCCACTGCTTGGCCCAGCACTCTCACCACAAAGTACAGAGACAATCTACATACAAATGTGCCATTTGAAAAATCTATTCTGGGAGCCAGGGCAACAAACAAGGCTCTTGGCACCTTTTTATTTTTTGATTTTAAAAGGCCTATTGAAATCTTTTACAGCATTTAAACACCTGTCATTCTCAAATTGGTAGATAAAAGAGCACAGTTGTTGATTAACTGTATCACTGCAGAAGTTAGTTCTACAAAAGCCTGTAGACTGGGCAGTTGTGAAATGTTCTTTGACTTAAAAGGCAGAAGAAGCTATACAGAGCTTCACTGCTTAGTTGTAACGTTGATATGCTTCAATCTCTAAAAGCTTTCAGATTTTTTCTAGTTGTCACAAAAAAAATGTGCCTGGCTGTCATAAATGACTGGAAGAGAGGAGCCAAGGGTGGAATCCTGTCAGCAGTGATGCCAATAGGAAATTCCAAGATGGGATGCTACCACAGACAGAAATATGATCTCAACCTCCAGGGCTGCTATCTTCATATTTAGCATCACTATTTACATTCCTATTATTTTTCCATTATTTATTCAAAGTCCATTTCAAACCCATGTCTGCTTTTAAAATCACTGGCTAGGGCAAAATCTGGGCCAAAACTTTACAGCAGGACTGCCTAGCATAATTTCCTTAAGTTTTCCTTATTTCTTTGCTTTAGATCAATAAAGTTGTAAGATGAAATGCAGCCGAGCTCTTCAAAAGCTAGTGGGAATCTGCCAGGAGGTGCAGGTTGTTATCTCTCTCCACAGCGCTGCTGCTGGCACAAACCCACAGCTTGCCCCAAAATGGCATTGGTAAAACAGGGTCAATAAATTCCATGTTCACCAGCCTGGAGGGGGTCTCCTGCTCACTCGTCTGTAATGCGCGTTAAAAGCTTTAACGGGATTAATGTAAAGCTTAGTCCTCAGGTAAAATATGTGAGTTGAGCTCTGGTTTATCCTTTCATGTGTGAGTTGCTGGCATGCAGAGTATAAATAGCCAAGGAGGGGATGTATCTCTGAAAGGACTACACAGTCCCATTCCTGGTTCAGTCCACTGCTTAAATTGCAGTGATCCCAGCTCAGGCATCCTGCTGCTGCCTGGGAGTACCCAGGCATTCATCAAATCATCAGAAATTACCTTACATGTCTCCCAGATGGCAAGAACCTGTGTTTATGGCAACACTCAGGATAGCAAACTTACAAGGACAGCATTTCTACAGTGAAGTTTAGAGCCTCAGTCAAAAATAATGGACCATAATATTCCAAACTGCCCATTGGTTCAAACAGAAGCTTGGCAGTAAAAATGCTTTCCAGTGTCCTGTGTACATCAGACCTATACAGTAATAATCCTGTAAAAAAGAAACATTTAATGAAGTAGCTGAATAAAGGAGTTATATGGGACCCATGGAAGTCAGTGGGAGAACTCCCCTCCATATCATCAAGCTCTGAACTTTTAGCTGTGTCCCACATCATCACGAGGACAGCACACAGTGCTTGATCCCAGAGACAGATGCAGTTTTCAGTAAGGGTAACAATAATTTTTCTATTGCCTCGAAGGTGACAGGCCATAAAAATCAACAGCTTGCACCAAAGCTCTAACAGTGTTTAAAGTGAAAGGACTTCCCTGTTTCCTTTTAGTGTACATACATGGGTGTTTTACCTATTGCTGAACAGGAGAGTATGAGGCCTCCCAGCTTCCTTCCCTAACTATGCCTCAGAAACTTTTCTCAGTTCAGAGGGCACCAGTTTTTATTTTTGCTCTGAGTCACACAAAATGTTATGAGTCAGGCCTGGGGCAGATGAAGACAACAAATACTCAGTTTTAATGGTGTCTCTCGTGGATTTCTTCTAGAAGTCCTCCATCTGCTCCTTATGGCAGATTCCTTACATGGATTTTATTTTGCCAAAGCCAATGATAAAGAAAAAAACTTTAGAGTTTCCTGCTCTCTCTACTTGGTTTTTGTTACAAACTAAATAATTGTGGTACATCTTCCACAGCTGGAGCATTTGTTCTCATTTTGCAGGGAACTCAGACGACTCTAAGGAATTGCTGTATCACAACAACAGCAGCTGTGTTCTCAACTAACACACAAGTGTCAGAGGCTTTGACCAAGCACACACACACAGCATGGTGCTGTGGGATCTGCAGGTCTGATACAGCATACTGCTGCTTTTAGTAGTGAATGAGCTGCTTGATGTAGCTCTTTTCAGCAGGTCCCAAGCAGTGCATCAGAAAATCCTTCCCATGCGTTGAAGGCAGCATTGTGCACCTGCAATGTCTCTCTTCAGCAAGAGCTGAACCCTTCATTTCATCCATCAGCAGAAGAGAGGAATGAATTGCTTCACATCACTGCAACTTTCTGCCCTCTAATCTAAACCTTTGGAAGTTCTGGGAATAGGGATTGCCTTTACTGCATGTGACCAGAGTTAGCATTGACTGTAAAGACTTTCCAGTTGAGAGAAGTAAAGAAATCCACAGTGGAGCCAATTTTCACAATGGAGTTGACAGAAGGTGGCAGCCTGTTCAGCCCATAATGAGGGGTTATTCTGATATCCATCAGCATGGCAGCAGGCTCCTGGATGGGCTTCTGAGCATTATTATAATATAAATCACCCATGGAAAGAGAAAGAATCCCACATGGGATTGTCCTGGGCTGTGGATCACAAACAGCCTTTGTCCACATTGCTCATGTGGCACTGCCTACCCAGGTGAAGACCAAGTCTGCCTGTAGTATGACACAGCTGCCAGGTCAAGCTCTAAATTATCTGCTAAGGACAGTGCCAAGTTCAGAATGTCACATATGACAATTGGGCAGCTGCTGGCCCAACCAGACCCCATGATCAAAAGTTTTGTTACCTGACCTGATGGTGAACCTCATCATCACAATAGCCCTCAATGCATGGACTAGGTAAATGACAGTAAAACAATGGCACTGGTCTCCCGTGCTGCATCAGAGGATGGTCCAATGACAATAAAAGGACAGGAATTATGGCCACCAAATTGTTCATCATTACTCAGTGAGTGGTGCCCATCAGCTCTGTTCAGTGTTGGCTGCCATTTTGTTGTACAAGCCAAATCTTCTTCTCCACCTCTTTGATCAAGACAGTATAAAACTCGCATGTGGCACAAACTTCTTGATATTTGAGGCATAGTCTGAGGTGAATTGTATGTTGTAACTTTAACCACATTTTTGCTGTTGCAGTGAGGACATTTGGATGACATAATGCTGGTAAAGATAGTTAAATCTGACTCCTTCAGTCCTGCAGAAGGTTTTTTTAAATTTTCTTTTTTAATTATTGTCTTTGAAACACCCTTATGAATTTTACTCAGTTTTTCATGGAGAGCAGGAGTTCTCTAGAGAGAAGAACTCCAGCATGTTTGGTGTATATTTCAGAGGCAGAGGGCAGCTTTAGAGCAGAGATTTTGAGTAAAAGTATTGAAGAGACAATCAAAACATTCCATGCATTCAAACACACTTAAAAAAACCCAGATGAAAATCAAAACAAGTTCTTGGGAATGTGCAGGGTACTAATGAACATTATATATCAAAGAGCCAAGGGTAGAGTCTCCCTGTGTTTGACAGGCTGTGACTGCCAGACCTACAGGCCCTGTTGATGGCAGCTGAGGGAGTACTCAAAAGAAATGGCAGCACCATTTTCAGAGTTCCAAATACTGACTTGTGCCCAAATATTCCAGTTATTTCAGCCTAAATAGTGCCAAATTGCTAAAGTTTTCATTTTCGGAGAGATTACTCAAATTCTAATGCATAGCAAAAGGTGAAAGTTAAAAATAGATTGTGGCAGCATCTCCTGTGCCAGCAGGAAGTGTGACATGGGGTGCTACTGTTGTGCATTACTGGAGAAGAAACCATGCTATGACACCCTGCACCACATAAGAAAATGAGGCAAGTCACACAAGAATTATTGCTCTCAACAAACACCACAGTTTTCATGTCAACAATTTTTTATGGAAAGGACAAAAACTGGCATGGGATACTTAATTTTGTTTCAGTAAAAAGTCAATTTTATATATTTTTATATTTTATACTAATGCAAACCCATTTTTTTGTTGTTGTTGTTCCTTATGAAAGAGTTTTTGATTGAGTATTTTTCCTGTATTGGTTATGAATCATCCCAGCTGAAAGAACCAAAGTTAATCTCCACTTTCCTAAGCCCACACTCCTTTGAATTTTAGTAAAACTCAAAGTCTGAAAGTCAGAGAGTGGTGATCAGCTCAGTGCACGCTCATCTACAAACAGCCTAGAGAACTACAAGCTTAGAGAACACCAAGAGCTAGAAAATAGCCATTTACATAAGGTAGGTTAATACAGGATCGTGGCATCTCTCTTCTCTAATAGAACTGCAGGGTCTCTTCAGGTCTGTGGTTTTGAACAGAATGGGGAGGGGCTCTGTCATATGTCTCTGCCAGGTTTCACTTTGTTAGAGCTTCCTCCTCTCTCAACACCTCCAGTTTTGTCTGTTTTTTCAGCGAAGGACAATCAGTCTTCAAATTAAAACAACCCCATTACAGAAACAGCAAGTCGTTCTAGGGGAGGCAAGAGCAGCTCAAACCCTGCCACGCAGGGAAAAGCAAATCTCAAGGTTTCTTTCTAGACTTCCCCTCCCACCCTGGGGCCTCCTGCTGCTACCTCCAGCTTTAACCTCTCTGCCTTTCCCTCAAGAGGTTCAATTACTTTCATCTTTGTGTTTACAGATCTTACAATGACCTGTCGCAACATGAGTTCCCAGCAGCAAAAGGAAAGATGCTGATTTAGACTGGGGGTGGCTGAAAGCTCACTCCTTTTATTCTTCTTTCAAAATCCAATTGAAAAGAAGGAGTAAGAGATTTCAGAGAGAGAGGTAAGACCTCCTGGGCTTGTCAAAATCCAACTATCTGTAGGTGCCTACTTCAGAACAGTTCATCTGTATTTTACCAAGAATCCTATGATCATAAGTACTTTATGAAATAAATAAGAGCAATCCTGCTATCCTGGAATAAAATTTAATGATCAGGTAGCAGGCAATTGTGTTTAATTGCCTTGCAGGAAGGAGGTTTGCAGGTCTAAAATATGATTATGTTGATATACATGGCCTATGCTATTTCTATCACCTTTCAGTCATATGAATCTTAATAACTCAGTTTTCACAAAGCCACACTGAGATAAATAGAAACTTATTTATGCTGGATAGGGAGGGATGGCTGCAAAAGTCACCCCAGAGTCTGTGTCCTCCTGTTTGCATTCACGCTGAACAAAAACTTCTGAAAGATTACACAGAGGAGGTATAGAAATGCCTTCTCCTTCATTTATTTCTACTATAGTGTTACCTTGCAGGAAATGTGCCAGGGCTTTTGGCATGTACTACCCACTGGACTGAGTTCATAGCCCAGCAAATGCTAAATTTAGGGTTTCAAAATGCTTAGAATGCTTTGTGTCCAAGGCATGATGCATGTTTAAATGAGAGTTCCCAGTGCTGCAGTGAGCACTTTATCCAAGAAAAGGGCAGAGATCCATTGTAGCATTGCTCTAGGCAACACTGATCTAGGATACATGAGAGGTTCCTGGCTAAAGGATTTAAAATACATCAGCCTGCATGGGCACAGCCAGAACAAAAGAAGGTATCAGTGATGAGCTGCTAACATAAGTGGTCAAAACCCTGGTCTCCTAACTCCAGGAAGCTTGGCAGGAAGTGGGAAGGAAGGATAATCTTGTCATGCTTTCTGTGCACAAATCAGGTGAGAGGTGCAAAATCCTTTTAATGGAAACAATTATGATTGTGAATTGGTGTGAGGGAAAAAAAAACCCAAAACACTGTAATTTCAAAACATTCAGTGTCAGTTTTATTTATTTTGTGAAATGTCAATCGGCAAATAGAATTTTGATGGAATGGATGATAAAACTTCGTCAGGCACATCAAAATAGGTAATTTAAACTTTTATTTTTTCAATGGAAAATGCTTTTCATGTAGAAGTTTAGTCTAGATAAACTAGTTCTTGCTGAAGGTTTTGCTTCCAAAGACACAAGCATTTTTTTGAAAGCTAAAAACATTTGGTAATAGAATTTCCATCTCTCTTTAAAACACCACAAATCTTAAGAAGAACATCACAGAAGTGTTGCTAGAAGTCGAGGTAATGTGCACAAAAGGGTTATTCTGTCTGGTCTGTCACAACTACTTAGGCTGAGTCCCCTGAAAAGTGCTGTAAATTAATCTTTAGAAAAAATCCCACATAGTACATGCTACATTCTGAGTTCCTGGACTTCAGCTCTCTTGATTTTTCAGGACACATATTCATTTTCATCAAAACACTTTTGAACTCCTCACAAATATACCTGGAGTAATTTGGTAGGAAGAAAAGGCTCTTTAGGACGATGTGTGCAATATGCCTATTTATTTGCTACCTACTCTAAAGGCTGCTGAAATAAATGAGAGGTTTTTTATTGAAGTCCTTGGGCTCTGGAGCCAGCCTGTTCAGGGGTGGCATACTTGCAAATGGTGATGTTAGAAAGACTGGCAGACAAACCCCAAATTTGCTAGAGGTATCTAAGATGGGAGGTTATTTCATTGGGCAACTGAGTTATAAGACAGCAACAGAGAGGTCCTGCTGATTTATAAGTTGGAGATCTCTGTACTTTGCTGTGGGGATCCAGTTTTCTGCTGCCTATTAACTTACATAGTTCAATTTGCAAATAGGCAGACACATGTAAGTTATTCTGGGTGTGCTGCTATTCAATTTGCATAGCAAATAGAGCCTGGGACATGCATGAAAAATTCCCTGGACAACTGCACACAACCTTTTTGAAACTTTGGTTCTGCCTTGAGACATGCAGGTGCCTGAGTGTCATCTCAAGGAATGGGTGAGATTTACAGCATTCCTTTTATGGTGTCTGCTCAGAAAATAATATGCTAATATTGTTTTGGAGCTTCCTCAGCTTAAAGAATTTATGACATCAACTGTATGTAACTTCAGTGAAAATTTGGGGAAAATCTTCACATCCAACACCATAGAAATTTTATTCCTGTATGGAATTACTTCCTTCTACGGAAGTGTTGCCCTTTCCATGAGTACATTGGAAGAGGTGTTCATTCAGATTCCCCTTAATCCACTTAATTAGTGACTCCACACCTCCTTGTCAAGACCCCTTTACTGCATTCTGACTAATTCCTGTGGTTGCCATAAGATAGAAGGTCTCAGGTTTCCAGAGTGTGGATGACACCCTGGAGGAGAGGAACCACTCTTTGATGCACTCTGAGCTGGACTGTCTTCTTTCCTGCTGTCAGTCAACTCTCCCTGTGGCAATCCATATGGCTGCTCAATTGGAAAAGAAACACCAGGAAAATATATATTCTTTCAATGTCTTAAAGCAAAATTAGCTACCTGAGGACAAGCAGATGCCAATCTCATAATGATGTGTCCTTGGAAGATCACAGACCTCATTTCGGTAACCTGTGCTACCTATGTTCATGTATGACAACCTGCCTGGAAGAACTGCCAGCCTTTTGCCATAAGGTAGCCAAGTGGTGTTCCTGGAACCAAGCTGGCTTTGGTAATAATCCATGTGGCTCCCTGTAAATCATTCCTCCTTGCATACCAGCCACACTGCAGATAAATGACTGTGATGCCAACAATGATTATGGAACTTGGAAAAAGATGAAACAAATTTCAGACCCCTGTGTCACCTCCTTTTCCCAATATCTAACTGGGATTATGCTCCTCATTCTTCAGCTGTGAAGTGAGGCCCACACTACCTCCTTTCAGTGATTCAACTAGGTAACACAATATCTCACTATCAGCAAATTTTCATTAAGAATAAATTTTCCTTTCCTCACCTTGGTTTTAATAACTTTCTCTGTCAATTCCCTCTCCAAGAGATAGGTCTACACTTCCCAGTTTTCTAATATTTTCTTACAGATGCTTAGATTAATAATGATACTCTTTTAAACACATTTTCCCATTTAGATATATTTACTGCCTGGAAATCTTACCTAAGCAGAATTTGAGGGTGTAGAATATTTGTCCAGAATTTCTAGCTGCTCCATACATATGCATGAGCACAAATGACCCAAACCATCCTGTGTTTCACAGTTTCTTCCTGATTTTATCTATTTATAGCCTGGAAATCTCAGGTTCAAATTTGGGAGTCCCATTCATCAGGCATAATCTCCCATATAGAGTCTGCCATTGCACCAAAGCTGAGTAAGCAGTCCAGATCAGATACAGAAAAAATTCTCAGCTGTGGGGTAGAGCTCAGGTGCACACACAAGAGGCACCTAAGGCAGGGCTCTAGAAGAAGCCATTCTGTTGGCAACAATGAAACATGACCCTTTCCCCTGCCTTTTGCAGGCAGGGGAAAGGGATGGAGTTATGGATTTAATTTGGAGGGGGGATCTATGAAGTATTGTACTTAGGAGAATCTGAGGCAAATAGTATTTGCATCCGCTTCTACATCTCTGCCTTAGATAAATTCTCAACAGTAAGACTATTCATTAATTCATCTCTTTCATCACCCTATTTGTCATTCCCATTTTCCTTCTCTAGTGAATTGACTCAAGCAAACCATAGTGTCTGAAGCATGTGCATAGAAGTTACAGCATCCGTCTTTAAAGCGACCTGGTTTTCTTTTCAAGCAATCCTATTCCTTACACAGAGTAGGGAGGCTCTTTGCTAGATAATGTAAAATGACACTAACTGGGCTATTTATATCACTGCAAAGTAGTACATGATGGGATAATTAGCAATGCTATACCTGCTGGAGTGAGCGATAACACTGTAACACGTTTTTGTGTTCAGCAACACAAACAACAATACCTGCAGGTTAAACAGCACCTGAGAAGCTGATAGGCCTCCTGCACTTTTATTTCCAGGAGGCAATAGCTACTGGCTTCACTCATTCACGGGCACAGCTGTGATGCTGTTGTATTACTTCTGGCAGTACTTGCCCTCTGTGAAGGTAAGTGGTTTTTGCAATCAGGCTTGCTTTGGAAGTGTAGGTATTCAAGACATTTTGTGAACAGGCAAGGCTGTGTATATTTGTAGATCTGCTAACAAAACATCACCCTTGGGTGGAAAAGACCAAGTGCTTGGCCAGTTGATCACACACTTTTATTCCTGGATAGAGTCCAACAGCCTGTACTGTGTTTTGGCTTACATATTGCTTCAGAAATGTGTACGACAGGCAGTCTTGACCTGAATCCATAAAACAGTGACTGTGATCCATTTAAGCCCACATCTAGGCTGAAAAACTATAACTTTGCTGATGAGACCCTGGAGTTTTTTTTAAAGTATTAACACAGACACAGGCACGGAGATCAAGGACTTGCTATGCTCTGATTCTGTGTATTTCAATGGTTAATCACACTCATTAAAAAATGTTTAATACTAATTTGCTCAATTTCAATGTCCATAAATTTTCTGTTATGTCTTTCTCTGCAAGATTAAAAGACAATTTTGTATATTCTGTTTTCTCTTGAGGAAGGTTAGTAATGCACAGATCATGGTTGTCTCAAGTCCTCTTTGAGATAAGATCAAATTTGCTTCCCATAAATATTTTTCTCCATCCCTTGAGCTCTGTTTGTGACTCCTCCCTACACACCCTCTAGTTTTTCAACATCCTCTTTAAAATGTCAGCACCAGAACTGGACATGTCATTCCACTATGCAGGAAATATGTCAGTGTCAGGTTAGCAGGGCCAAATAGGGAAAAAAATCATTGCAGTTCTTGTCTGCTGGTGCATCCAGGGAAGGTGTTCACCCATTATATCACCCTTGAAAAGTATGTTGAGTTGTTTCACTGTTATGAACTATAAATAGGTCACACTGGTCATTAGCGTTCTGTTCCTCACTATTTTAGATCAGTAATATTACATTTCACTTAATGAAAATGGACTCTGTGAGATGGACCAAACTTTTAATGCAAAACCCGTAACTACCCTTATTGATCTTTATTCATCAAATCACCAATGAGGAGCAATTCTATATTAACCTCCAGCTCACTAATGTGATACCCTATGGGAAGGTGGACTAGGACTTCTACAGGCTTGTAATTCCCTTGTTCTAACGCAGAGCTGATTCATGCTTCATGAAAAGACAAGAGAAATCCTATTTAGCACTGCCAAAGTATAGCTTTATGATTGTGAAAAGAAACTGGAGAGTGATGTGTGAAACTCTGATGGGTGAAACATTCTGATAAAGTTCCCATGCTGTCAGCTTGGGAAAATTTGAAAATTGAGATTTGCTACCTCCATAACTAGAATTTATCCCATCTGCAGCCTGAAGCTGTGTTTAGCAGAGATTCCTGCCACCAAGTTATCTGGATACCGTAACCAAGTCCACCCAAAATAAGGGCAAACTTAGGGCTCAGGTCTCTTATGTACACATCAGTGCTTTGCCTTGCAAACTATCTTTGTTCAGTCCAATGGGTTCTGTTTGTTTTCTGGGGAAGAGAACTCCACGCTGTACTTTAAAGTGTGGAAGCCCTTTTTTTTTTTTTTTTTTTTTTTACTACGCATGAAGACAGTCCTGAAAACCCTCTTGTGGTCTATAATAACATGAAGATTAAAAGGCTGTCTGTTGCATAGAAGCCATGGATTTCAAAGTGTTATCTTCTTGAATAAAGCTGCTGCCACAAAGGTAGTGTCTTGCTGACTATATTATGCAGGGAATGGATGTCAAGCTTTAAAAGACTCATTGAACAGAAGTTGAGAGCAATACAAAAAAAAAAAATCTAAAGAATGTAACTTTCCAGCTAATTTAACATTTTTTGAAACTGCTGCTGTAGTTTTTCTCACACAAGACAGGTCATGTTACTGCTGCTGTTTTAAATAGCTTTGCAGAGGGTGGACAGGGCTTCCTAGTGTTATAAGGACTACCAAGGAAGTTAATGGAAATAACTCTTCTTCATCTATTCTGATGCAAATACTATCAGGAGTCTGCCGAGAAACTCATGGACATGTTCAGAACAAAGAAAAGAAAGTACTGCTTTATTAAATAAATAAATTTGTGTAGCTTATTGCTTCAGCATGTCTGAGACACAAAAAAGAATAATGTAAATTCAAAATAGAACTTATTAATGAATTAATTAATGGAGGAAAAGCCTTTCTCCATTAACTAATGAACAATCTGAAAATACAACCTTCCTCTGATATGAGAAATCTCTAAATCATAAATATTCAGAGTATATTTTAGAGAAATTGCACTGTAAACCTCCTCTGTTCTTGTAGCCTTCCCTACTGATAGAGCTGCTATCAGTAAAGATTTGGAGATGAGGTACCAGGTTACATGGACCTTTTTTTCTGTCCCCCTACAGCTCTCTTACAGAGCTACACACATTCCCTGCATTACCAGAGTCAGTCTCTAACTGCTTCTGAAGTTTATTCAGATATCACTACAAGGAAGGTGAGAGTGATTTGTTGACCTGAGTCACTAGAGACAAAATAAGGTGAAAGAAAAGCTCACCACACAGGGAAGGACACTTAGTATTTACTGGTGGGAAGCAACCACTCTAGTAGCAAAGAAACAAGGCCTGGACAAAATCAAGATATTGGTAGCAGGCTAGCAACAGGAGAGCAGGGCAGAAGAGGCACTGCCCAGCAGTGCAGAGTGTGTGGGCTGTGCTTGGTGTTTGGTTCATTCCTCAAGAGGAATGGTGCAATGCTGAGGTCTGATTGAAACGTCCACTCCACACTGGATGAGGTGAGAAGGGAGAGAAAAGAAGGTTGGAAGAAATTGCTCACCCTCTAAGTATCCTGGCCTGCCAGAAAACCAGCCTTACATAGAAAAGCCATTGAGAATTATACAGATATATGCTCTTTTAAGTCAGTGTCCTGTTCTCCAAGAGCTATTTTTAGGTGCTCTTCACTAAATATTGCTGTATTTTCACACTGCAGTTTTTCTTCCTTCAAACTTTTCTCCATACTTCATCTTTGGCTACAAATACACTCTGAAACCCAAATGAAAACCACGCTGTTTTGCACCCCTCCAGTCAAATCAAAGGATGACTGAAAAACTTCCTTATAAAATCTTTTTCACAGCTGTGACTATTTGCTAAATAAGAGAGGATTTGCTCCCTAGTGGAAGTAAGCACAGAAATTTAACTATACCTAGTTGCTGTGCTAGATTGCAAACCCTAGGTGACTGGTAGGATTCGTGACTCCTGGATAATAGCAGTATTTTGGGGAATGAAGCCTAGGTGTGCAGCAATTGGGTCAGTGTTAAGAAGCAGGGTGTGCTGGGAGTTCTGAGTCATTGATAAAATGCTTCTGGTCATTGAAGCCTAAAATAGCTTTGGTGGAATATGAGTTTAGGTGAAATGAGTTTGAGGCACTTAATGGCAAAGTGCTATTGTAAGTCTTAGCAGCAATGCATAAATAAAGTCTTTGGTATTGACCCTACTTGTCAGTAAATCCAGGCTTTCTGCGATACCTCAGGTGCAGAGGTTTACCTCTCAAATGCACCTCTGTTCAATTTTCTCTTAGGTCTAAAGGATCCAGCTGTGTATCTCTATTGCTTACTCTGAAGCAGCTACTGATAGGAAGGCTGCTTCTGAAGATAGGGTTCAACTCTGACTTAAAAACTCTAATCAAGTCAGGGGTCTTCAGGCAGCTTCTGTTCTCAGTTATCTCTGTGGAAATTGAGCAGCTTTATCAAAACCAGATGATAGTTTAAGAGCAGAATGGTAGGCAGCAACTGCTCTATGTAACTTTGTCTTCTAAATAACCTTCCTTGTACTGCTACTAAATCACTATATTCCAGTTCAAAGACTACCTGAAATCACTATTCTGCAGAATAACGGGAGCAGAAAAATTTAGAGTATATTTTCTGGATTGTGTTTCACTCAGTCCTGCACTTAATTAAAAAAAAAACAAACCCACAACCAAAAAAACCCCCCCTGATCATTCAAAAATAAACAAAACTGATTTAGTGAACATTGGACCTTCACTTGCAGATAGGTGTGGGACAAGAATGATTTTCCCTCTCATTTTATCCTTTAAATTTAAGGGTGATATCTTTACCTTGCAAAGTGCTTGGGTTATGTATGATGGCAGAACAAATTCTATTTCCAATTTCTAATTTTATCTATGACTAACTCCAAGTTTTACTGTTGTTTTCTGTCTGTGGTAATTCCTGGCTGCCATACGAACAGGCTTAACCATTTGAAGCATGATAAATCCATCAGTCAACTCCCAGATCACTAGGAATTCTGAGTCAGAAACTATATTGCATGTGGCCTTTTAACAGGAAGCTTAGATAGGAAACTTTAATAGGAAACTTAGATATAGTTGGTTTTTCTAAATCAATAACTTTCCAGGAATTTTGATCAAAAGTAATTGCACTTATAAAATGCGTATTTTTTTCTCATCTGCTTTAATTTCTTGCCACTAACTTATGCTGTTACTCTTCACAGAAAATGTGGACAGTTACCTTCTTTAGAGAGACTCTCCAGCTTACACCCAATGCAAGATTTTGTGCAAGAGGTGAAAAATCAATTAAAAAAATTTTTTGATCCTCTAAGACATTATACTCTTGTGATGTAAAACTTTCGAAGTTTTCCCCCTGATCTGAATATTCCTGTGAGGTAACTAACTTTAGACAGGCCCATAATAGTAAAACATTGTAAGTAAGTCTTCCTTTTCAAATGAGCAGAAAAACTTGTTTAAAGCACCTTCCATCTTTGAAAGCATTTTCCCCCTCATAAACCTTGAAGTGCTACAGCAAAGCTGGCACTGTCTGCATACAGCAGCCTGCCTGTCACTTATGGAAGACTCAAATTTCATGTATCAAGAGCTTGTGTGAAAATTGCTTTGGGTGTTAATTGCCCAAATGATTCAGCTTTATAAGAGCCTCTCTTATGTACTGAAGTGTCTCATAGCATGCTGAGTGCCAAGCTCCAATCGAGAGCCAGCTGTGCTCTGCTCCCAGATGTTTAAAGAAGATAACTCTTGCCCATAATTTCAGTCCTCCATCACAAAATCCTGAAAAATTCGTTTAATGAAGTAATTAATGTACAATAGCATATTTATTCTTTTTTTTTTTTTTTTTGGTGATACTCTCCCAAGAATGCATGCAAGTTTGCCTTGGCTTATAATTACAGTAGCACATTGTCAGATTAACTGTGCTGAGATTACAAAAAAGCCATCAGTTCTGCAAAATTAAGACTGCCAACATAATTTAGAAAGCATCAAACCCCTCTGCTTTCAAAGATGCTGGTTTTTTGCTCTGTTTAAAGTCATTTTCATTCTCCGATTTGCCTATTGCAACATTAATTTTTCCTGGAAGCCTAACAAAAAGTACACTTTAGTCCTAAGTGTTGGATTCAAGCCTTTGCATAACTTCTCTTCCTGCAGATCTCATTTTTCAATGTGTTCATTAGTCCTTGAAAAATTTACACTGCTAAGGTTTTTGGTTTTGGTTTTATTGTTTGTGGTGTTGTTTTTGAGTCAAAGTAGCTGAAGTGAATGGCACTGAAGTGAAGGGATCTGTGTTCATTTATAGATGCTGCTTGTGGGCTGAGTGAACCCTCTGGATACAAATAAGAAAACAGATTTTTTTACAGGGAGATCTTGCTTGGACTTTGCTTGTCAGTTTGCAGGTGCAGAAAATTTAATGGAGAGGTTTTCTGTGCTGTGTGGTGATAAAATATTTGTGAGAACCACAGCTTGATCTTCACAGCGAGTGACTACCATCAATTCCTGCTGCTCTCTGACTCAGCTGTCAGAAGACATTTCTCTTAGATAATGTTGTAGCTGAGTCTGAACAACCACAGATAGGTGGGGCTGGGTTAATTCAGCCTTTGTGACCATGCTGCTCTTGAATCCAGGTGTGTAGCTGTGTTTACACAGTGAGGTGCTAGGCAGTATGAATTTACTTTTCACCATTCCCAAGGTACCAGGGGAGAATCCATTGCTTTCCCAGGTCCGTGTGCTTGTGTGCTACCCACCAATGCAGCATTTCATAGGTTGCTCTGGCTTTACTGTATCTGATTCAACTGCTCCTACAAGTTATGGACTCTGCCCAGCATCTGTGGCCTCTTTCAGCTGTTGCCACAGTTAATACAGAGTCCATTTTTGCTGTTTCAGTTGCAGGTAACAGACCCTCTGGAAAGCATTTTGTCAGTAGCTGAGGGCCCTCACAAGCTGGAGGCAGATGTTGGTGTGAAGGTTATTGATACCTGAGACTCATGATACATCAGAGCTCCTTGTGATAGGGATGGGATGCAGCAGCTGGTCTATTACAGAGCTTCTGTCTCTCAAATGATCCAAAATTAGGGCACACACACCTGGGGATAAAAATAATTCCCTGATCTTGTTCAAAATGATGTTAACGGGTACACTGGAGCAAAGCTTAACTTTCTCTATACAGGCCTAGCATTAGACCTTAAGAATGGACTCGTGTATGTCCTGCATCCCAGCAGCTGGAGGAGAAGGCTATGTATCTTTGGAGGGATTATTTTATTTTACTTCTATCAGGAATTTTGCTGGCTGGGCTATACTGCTGTTAGGAAAAACCTCCAAAAAACAACAAAGAAACAAGCAAAACCCCCATAACCTCCCCCTCTTTATTGAAATCCCAGGGCAAAACAAGCCACATGCAGAGGCATTCCTCATGGGCATGATGGAGTCTCATTCCTGCTTTTCCAATTCATTGTGACTCTGTTGTCTTTTTGGCTGGGAATTCCAACTTGAGAGAGATTGATGCTAAATATACAATTTTAGGAAAGTGTATAGCATTTTCTCAGCAGTTTAATTTGCCATAATAATATCAATAAAATGAAAATGAGCACCTGGAAGATGGGAACTTTTGCCTGAACTCAAAGCTAGACAAAGAATGATTATATATATTTTCCCATCTCCACCTTAAATACAATTCTCATAGAGAGGGAGGGCAAGACCCTGGAAGACACCACATAGAAAAAATGTTTATTGGCTAAAATGACACAATCACATTTCATGAATGTTCCTGCAGAGGGAAGATGAAACAAAATACTACTTTCTTTGTGTAGTCTAAACAAATTTTACTGTACAACACAGAACTGCTGGAAAAGAAATTGCTTTAGTGAATAATGACCTCTTATTCATCTGGTTGATGAAAAATGCTTTTACTTCAGATTGATTATTTATTTACTCTTTATTTCAGAGAGGAGACAATTATGAGGAGTTCAGGGATTTTTTTTCCAAAACAATTCAACTTTGGCCAAGAATTTGGTTTATAGAAAAGATACTGTTTGAGCCATGTCAGAAAAATATTCTAGTATTGTTTTCTTTTAAATCTTCAATGCCCCTATGCTTTGGGGAGGGAGGCTGATCTTCTTTGGGAATGTGACCTTCTCTCACAACTATTCCATTATCTTAACTGGAGTTTAACAAAACAGTTTTGACAAGTTTTAAGGTTTTTTTTTGTATGGGAAAAGAACCCCACCACAACAGTCTCTTCTCTCTCCTGAAGATTGTATCCATGAAAAGATCAGCCAGAGTCTAATAAGAAAATACCCAGTCTTACAGCAGGAGAGGATGAAAACAGGACTTGAGGGCTGGAACAAAATGAAAAAATGAGGACAGACTTTCAAAGCCCATGTGACTTATACCTGTGAGTGGAGCTAGGAGTAAGCTGACTTGGTGGATCTGATAAGGTTTGAAGTAATCTTATCCTGAACTATTTGCTCTTATCCTTGTGCCCTTAATCCATTTTTCATTGCAGTCAGTGAAGTTGCAGAGATGAGAGATCTGGTTAAAGTTAAACACAGCTGCCAGATGCTTCTTTGCAGGGAAGAAGGTGAGAGAGGTATTGAATGAGAAGACAAAGAAAAATAATTCTGTGGGGGCTTTTGGCAAGTGTTCAGCGTCTTGCTGTTCAGGGGAATCCACTTGTTCCTGATTCTGTGCTGTGCCTTCCATTTTTCATTTTGCTTTCTTGCATCCTAGTGTCAGAAGCATCACTCATGTCATGCATGAAGAAAGACTGAGAGAGTCCTGAGCTCCCTTCATAGAACAATGGCTTTTATCCCTTTACCAGAAAACTGAGAGATGTAATAATCTCTGATTCTTCAACTTATGTTCTGCTAGGTAAGTTGTGCTGCTGCTGAACAGAAGGAAATTGCGGTATTTCTGCTCTACGGAAGAAATTCTGAGCACAAGGCTCTATTTATGCAGAACATTACAGGAATATGAGAAAAGGTATGGAGAGCCCTGAGGGTCTCACATGCACTTGTGGCACAAAAACCTATGAATGGAGAAGAAAGCAAAAATTGACAGTAAAGAATGGCAGAAAGTGTAATTTAATTGAAATACAATATAAAATCTTATTTATGTTAAATATGAATAACAGGGGGCTTTATTATAATGCTATTGATCACTGCATTAGGTGCTAGAATGAATAAAGATGATTGTTCCCAGTAACTAAGAATTTGATGCTGAGTTGCATTTTATCAACATACCCATATGTCACACTGAGAAGTCCTTCCAAGTGAATTTAGTATCAATCCCTCAGTGAGACTAAATACTTAATTTTCAAGGTACTGGAAACTGAGTGACCTCTCAGGTCTTCCTGGTCATTAAGCAAATATCAGAAATTAAGAAACATCTTTACGCATAGTTCTAGAAAGATTAGTTGCTAAGGTGTGAAACCTTTCTTTTGAAGCTGAAATAGAAACGCTAATCAAAATATTTGCTGGGAAACATTTATTACTTCAAGGTCTGGACCCTTTTCTTTCTCAGTGTAGTCAAAATATCTTGTGCTGAAGCTTTAGGTTGATAGAATAGGTATGAAGTGAATCATATGTTTGTGTAAGGTCATGCTATATGATGACACTTCATTCTGAAAGCTCTTATTTTCACGTACTGCCTTTTATTTGCTAATGTTTTCTTTATTCACCTCTTTGTTTCTGCTGTAAGATTGTCAGCTACTGGCCATCCACAACGGATTCATTTGGTGTGGACACACTTTGATTATTCCTTGGCAATTAGCCTGTGGCCAGTCTCCACAAAATTGCCATGCAGTGCCACTGGTAACAGTAAAAGTCATCATAGATTTGGGCTTCTGAACTGGCAGCACCTCCAATAACACTGATCCTGTTGTCTGACAGTGTACCAAGTGAAGGCACAGTTTACACAATGTGCCAGCTAATAACAAAGGACCTGGTTTGTAGTCTTTAGCCTTTCCTCTTTGCTTATCTTTGCTTCACCTTTAGAACATTGCCGATGAACCTTTTGGCTGGTGCTGGCCTCCAAACTGTCCACACATCAAAGTCCTGTGGCACATGAAAGGCCCATTGGGACAGTTTCTCTGCAGATATCAAAACTCAGGTGATCCACTGTCCTTCTGGACCCTCCAGGTTTCACCACTTTGAAGTACCATTTTGACCCAATAACCTATTACCTGAAAGCCTTTTCTCCCTGACAGGAGTGATCTTTGAAAAAGGGCTTGGCAGTGGCAAGATTATTAATGGTTGGACTGGATGATACTACAGGGTTTTTTTCAACCTTAACAATTCCATGATTTTATTACAATACTCGTTATAGCAGGCATATCCTCTCAATACTCTTTAACTAGGGATATATTAAAATAAAAGATAAGTTTTATGGAAAGCATGAAGAACAAAGCAGAAGTACTCACATTTGGTACCAGCTGGGTGGAAGGCAGGTCAGGCAACAGCAAATAGCCATTAGATGTTTATAATCTGCCCAGAATTTTTAAGAATACCTTGCCTTAGATCATAGAGCAGTGCACAGGTCCACACCAGCATCCACAGAGTAATGTTTCTTCAGAGAGAATAATTGTTTTATTTCTCATTTGAAGATTGACTCCTTCTTAGATCTATCAAAAGCTTCTCTTGCTTTTTAATGCAAACACCAGCAGTATATTTTTTAGGGTTTGTGTGCTCTATTAAGAAAAATTCTAGCTGACTATTCCTTTTTGATCTACATTCTCATGAAAGCAACATAATTGGCAATTCTAAAAGTTCATGATGTTTGGAAAGAGAAGAAAAATATGAGAAGAGCCTTTTAAATGCTGCAAATTACAACTTTAATTATAAAGTTATTAATTTCTTCATATTTTTTCCATTCAAAATATAGTAGATTTACACCATCAGTGTATTAACAGCTTTGGCAATATTATAGTCAGCTTTAACATAAAACCAGCAGTAAGCTTTGGATGCTCTTTTTCTCTTTTCTTGTCATAGCAATGCTGCAATCCAAATAGACTTTAGTACAACATATCAGATACTTTCCATTATACATACAGTTCAAAGCAACAGAAAAGGTGTGAAGGTAAGAAGTTATGCTGAAAGATCAGCACTTATAAAGACTGTATTTTAATTTAATATGTTTCTTTCTGATAAGCGTGGAAATACATTTTTTTTTTGCAGGAAGGATAAATATTATCAATAAAATGATTGTCCCGCTGAATTCAGTGGGATCTTGTCCCAACCACACAGGGAATGGGCACATTGAATAAGGATTCTTTATTGTCAGTCACTTGCAATACTACTGTCTTGAATGAGAGAAGGATCTTTACTACAACAAATATTTCTTCATAGTATGGCTGGAAATTTTGCTTATCATCTATGTTTTATTTTGATATTGTTAGCTTCCTTTATTTACCCAAATTTCCAGATTGAGATGTGGGTCTATTGCTTGTTCAGGTATTTAGTATTCCGTCCAGAATGAAATGCTGCTGTGAGACTTCTGCACT
This sequence comes from Hylia prasina, assembly GCA_013397195.1. NCBI lineage: Eukaryota > Metazoa > Chordata > Aves > Passeriformes > Sylviidae > Hylia > Hylia prasina. The sequence goes on along the minus strand of VYXD01012325.1, from coordinate 1,048,130 downwards.
TTCTAAACATACAAAGCTTTCTTATGTGAAGAACGAGAGATTTTAGAAAATGAAATAAACAGCTTTTAATACATTTAATGTGAGTGTTCCGTTGGTGTGTATGTACCATCATTTTTTGATTGGACTTGCACACACAAGGAATCCAAACATCTCACTTAATTAAAAAAAAAAACTCATACAATTCAAAGAAATTTGTTGTCAGCAGTAACAGTGAGCAGATGCACTGATTTCTCCAAACAGGAACATCTATTTTGTTTGAAGAAAAACTTCTCTCCATCCCTATTATTATTATTCTCTCTATCCCTATTAGCATCAGATTACCTTCTTGTGCTCTGCACCTTTTTACTGATTTTCTCAGCATCTTGTCTCAGTGTTTCCTCTGTTCTGTGAGGGATTATTGCAGGCTTTAAATAGTTCAGTCCTTTCCTGCTTATCCTGGAACTATAAACGTTTCAGCCCTTTGTCTGCATTCCTTGTTGGAAGGAAATAGTCCTTTTCATTTCCATGTACTAGTGTACCCTTGTGATCCTTACATTTAATTTAAGAGAAAACTTGATGTTCTGAGAAATCCCATAGTCCTATTTTTAATAGTATCCCAAAGTGCTTTGGTCATGGTATTCTAAATAGAAAAAAAAAATTACACATATCTACATATGTCTTGTTTCCTTGACAAGTGGCTGACTAAATTCTCCTCAGGTCTGTATTCATGTGCAATGGCATATTGGACCTGGGGAAAACCTGGAACAAGAGAGGCCAAGCTCCAGAAAAATGCATACCAGGTCCATGATCTGTTTGGCCAGACACACAATTGGGACTGACTTCTGCACAGAATTACTCTGCTGAGCTGTAATGATGCTTCAGAGGCTGAGATGGGCAAGCAATCTTTTTTGTGCAGGGAGAACTGTACGTTATGCTCATAAAATTAGAAGAAATTGAGTTTCAGATGTTAAGGCAGAATGTCAGAATATTGAATCTGTGAAAACTTTTTTCAAAGACTGAAAAAAAGAAATGGTTTAAAAGGAGATTAATTACCCTTTGCAAGGGATTATTTTTATCACTGAAAAAGTTTGAAAGCTTCATGAACCCACTCTTAAAGCTCACTAATGTCACCAGAAATACTATGTTTAATTCTTGTCATTTCCATATATCTTAAAAGAATATCTTATGTTCCTACAGGATCATATTTATTTTTTGTCTGCCAACTTCTGCAAATATTGGTAATTTTGGTGCACTGCTTTCCCATACATCATTGAAAAATGACTTACTTATACTTGTAAATGTGGACCTATGACTTCCTATGCAAAGTGAGATTCAACGATTTTCCACAGGGCATTAAAGCATGAGGCTTGAGGGATCATCATAATGCTCCCTTGTTTAGGGATAAACACTGGAGATGATCACTGGAGATTTATAGCACCAAATTTAACAACTTGCAGTGTTATTTTTAGACCTGTTGTCTGTAAAAATGTGGCATATGTGATCACTCTGTAAACCTGTCTCAGGTCAGATTGGTCAGGTTTGCTCAAATTTGACATAAGATTGGCAATCCTAACCTTAAACCATTTTGAAAAATTTTATTGGCTAGCAGAGAGGGGCCTTCATTGATAAAAATAGATAAATAAATACATAAGTAAATGGCTAATCCTCTGCCATAGAGAAGGAAGTAGAGATCCAGATGGGAGCTGGGGGTCTGCAAGCAAGAACAGCAGCCACAGCTGAGAAGATGGGGCACCAAAGAGCTGCACTACAACAGGCCACAGCATTAGAGGGACCCCACAGAAAAGTATGTGGGGGAAGGATTTTCATTAATTATTCTGTTCAGGAAGCAAGTTTGAAAAATCATTTAACCATCAGTGATGAAAAGCTACATCTGCCAAGATGTCTCAGCATTGTACACAATGTCTGTTTTAGCACAGCATGCTGCTTGCAGAAGGATGTTTTGCTAATTAGTTGTAAAAGCTATAGGAAGTTTGTAATGCACTCTTTTCACAACTAAATTGAATGACTCAAGACAGTAAAGTTATTGTATGAGTACAAACCAGCAAGATGAGGCCATTAGAATCTGCCTGTCACCAGACATCATGAACTTTCTTCATTACAAAGCAGTTTTTCCCAAATAAAACAAAGAAACAGAAAATCTACACAAACCATTTCTTTTCTCTGTTGAGTGTGCTTGAGTAATTTCTAAATACACAAGGCCCGGAAACCCAGAAGGACACAATAAAGAAATAAATTCACTGAAACCACAGCTCATGACAGAAGTGCTACTGCCCAATTATTCAAAGTGGTTTGTTACCAATAGGGAAGCTGTTCCTGAACGCTTGGACTGTTTGTCAGCCTACATAAATAGGGCAAATGGGATAAAGATTGTTAATTAAGATTAAGGTACTAAGAAGAATATAGTCAGAGACCAGAAGTTGCATTCAGTTGAGATTTAAGGGAAGCAATGACACAACATCTGAAATTGACTGAACTAGTGAGAATTGGCTGAGCTCCTCTGAACTCATGCTATACCACCAGAAAATCTGGCCTGCACAATTCCAGTGTGACTTTGACTTAGACTTTGTCTAAGTCTATCTCATAATTAAAAACCTCACATCCACACCAAAAGAAACACCAAGTCAGGCTCCTGTGTGTAACAGGTATGACACAGGTGTCTAATTAAAATCTGCAGGTTCTGCAGGCTCATCTTGCAAAAGCCAGAATTTCATGACTGGGGAGAGAGTCAGGAATTTATTTCCTATGTCCATCATAATTTTCTCTAAAGTCAATTTTCTTTAACAATTATAATAATGTAACTTGTTCTGAATGTATGAAAGGGAACAAAAGGCTGGTAGTCCTCTCTAGGTCCTGCTAGGGCTGGAGGAAAGTTCTTTGGTGTTCCCACACTTTGTGTGTGAGAGGCAGCAGAGCTCGTCACCCCAGTTATCTTTTTCTGAGGAAATATTTACATTTCTATTGAACTGGAGGGTCATGGGTATTCAGTTTTATAAAATCAGTCTTACAGTTAAGATCAGTGACTTTTTCTAACACTTATCCTGGAGAAATAAAGCAGTTCCTATTCCAAAAGAGTAAAATGATTAAAATATTAATTGGTCTAAAAAGAAGAGAGTCAGGTGCATAATATCAAAATATTTGAGCTCCGTCAGTACTGTGTTTTGTGCATTTTATACTGCACTAGCCACAGAATACAATGTGGTTCTGCAATGGTATGTTACAGAAAGTATTTAATAAATTTGGCATGAGTTTCACATTCCTTGGTTAAAATGATAACACATGAGGATTTAAGATTCAAAATTAAAGTATTGGGATTCTAAAAATAATTCAGAGTCCATCTTCTTCAAGTATTGACAGAAGACTGAGATTGTGATTGAAAGACAATAATATCTTGTTTCTTCAGTTGGGTCCTCAGAGTCCTGCCTTGCTCAGATCTCTTACAGCATTTTTGAGACCAGTGTCGGTAACAAGCGCTGGAGTCCAGGAGCTTTCCAAGCTTTGGTGCCAAGAAAGGACCACAAGTGGTCAGCAAAAGTGTCTTGAAAGCACAGCTGTAGATGACTTTATATATACGTACATATATATATAGATGAAAGCACAGGAAAAAATTGTATCAGCTTGAGCAGAGCTCATCAGTATCTTATTTGTTATCTTGTATTTCTCCACCTCTATTTTCAGTAGTCCAGGGCACCATGACAGCTGTGGATGAGCAGGTGCAGGGAAAAATTATCCTATTTCTGGAAGTAACCGTGGGCTTCAATTAGGAAGCCAACTTACTGGGGTAAAGAAACTCATCATCATTGATTCTTAGGCGAGGAATAAGATCTTTTTATGTGACCAACAGTGATTTATTTATTTATTTATTTATTTATAATAAAGCATTGATGTCAGTGTAATTCTCTGGTCTTGCACACTGCAAAGGATACACAGAAGCCATACAGGGTGAGAAATAAAGCCAGTGGGATGCAGATGAACAAGTTTCTTTATAGTGACAGTCATAGGGTTGCCTTTGTGAAAGATGTGCTCATATCTGCACCAGAACTGAATTCCTCTCCCTGAAAAAATCCACAATCCTGCTGGCAGGCACCCAGAGAATTTTCTAATGCAAAATAAATAAATAAATATTCAGGCAAAAATATCTTACATGAAAAAAAATGTAGCTGAGCTCCATTGTTTCAAAGGGCCTACTCAAACCAGGAAGTAATATTCTTTACCTTTTAATATCTATTTATGCATATGTGCAGAAATCTACAGATTAATTGGAATCATATTTGTATGTCTACTGACTATTATATACTATATTGTAATTTCCAACATTTTGCAGTTCTCAAGCTGCCATGCAGAGAAAGTCAGTAATAAATCCTTCACTCTTACCTTTTCCATGTTTTCCAAGAGTTTTATTTCTTTGAAGTGTCTTCAATTTTTATATATACAAAAAATTCAAAAATTAAAAAAAATCCCAGTGTAAATCCCCAAACAAACAATATAAACTCCCCTGTGCCAATAAAAATGCACATTTAAGGGGATGGGGGGATATCTGGGCTATAGATATATTTTTTTCAAGCTAGATCACCTTTATCTAGTTTAATGTTTTTTCTGTTACCATTTGAAATTCAACTTCAGGTAGTTCTTCATCATATCAGAATAGGATGCATCATTAACTCTAAGAGGATGTTTTCATTTGGCATCTGCTATTTTCACCAAATGTCAAGGCTTGACATTTGCTATCTTTATCTGGTTTTGGTGTATCACTCATAGCGAGATTTTGTTTCTTCTTATCTGATATTGATTTCAACTGTGACCAGCTGTGTTGCTAATAAAATCAACAGGCAAGTATCTGGCATTTAGTTCTTCACTGCTAGAGGAAAAGAAACAACTCAGTGACAAAAAAAAGTAAGGAGATACTTCTCAATTAGGATGCTCGCCTGTATCCTCATATTATCCATCTCTTAGTACTTCCGTTGTTATATTTCTGATTGATTCCCTTGGCGAAGTCTCCATGGAAATCCTCGCCTCTCAGATGAAATATTCCTTTTTGCTCTCATCCACTGCTTCCTGGAGAGCGGGGTCATTTTTCAAAGCGGCGTCGGCACTTTCGGCGAACTCAGTTCCTTTGGCCTCGTTGGTGTGGTAGGTGCCCTTGTGCCGGTACATGTACCGGACCATCGCCACCAGCAGGCAAATGAGGATGAACACCACGGCAGCAATCACACCTGGAGCAAAGAGACCACTTAAATGTATCACCAGTGATAAAATACGAGAAGTGTCTCACAGCCAGACATCATGACTTGAGTTGTTTGCTGGGGAAAAGCCTATGTGTCATAAAGGGGTTTGCGTGTTTTGACATAAGAGTCAGAACACACTGCAAAAACCAAGATGTGGCATAGATACTGCAGGAATGCAGGAAAAATTCTCACTAGCTTTCTTTCAAATCAATGGTTTGATTCGGTTGAACATATTGGAGCTAAAAGTTCATTACAAAATGAGGAGAAATGAAAGTGCATGGAAGAAAAGCCATAGGTTTCTTTTGTCCTTCTAGTAATATACATCCGGGGTGGGGGGTGTTGCAGGCAACCTGACCCTGCCTTCTCAAGTGTTCTCAATTTCAGGAAATGTTCAGGGCACTGAGTATTTCACAGGAGACATTCAACAAATACCGTTGTGACTCTGGAACTGCTCCCTATTTACAAGCTGCCATTTCATTCCGTGCTCTAATTAAGAAAGTTTGATTGTAATGAATGTGGAAGTGACATCTGGCAGAAGGAAGGGATTCTGGTAGATCTTTCTTGTCTCCTGGACTAAGGCTAATTTCCAGCAATGTGTTGACAAAAATTTCTATAGATGACCCCCATGTGCATAGGATTAAACGGTGAATGGAAACACTCCTAGTGAAAGAAATAAATTCAAGATCCTTTTCCACTGTGAAAGGTAGAAATCCATAAAAGAGACAAGTCCAAAGAATGACAAGTCCATGACAAGTCCATTCTTAAAAAACCTACAAACTCTATCCCTTTCCTCCCAGATCAAATTCACTTATGAATATTGAAAAAAAATTAAGTATTTTGAAGTTTATTCAACTTGTATGACTTTTATAATTTTTTAAGCACGATTTTTTGCATGGATCCAGGATGTGCTTATAAATGTTTTTGCTGTGATTCTGTATGATTCTGATTCTCATGATACTGAGCTGATTATATATTCATATGAATCCAGGAATAAGCCAAACATTAAAGAAATACACAATAAGAACTAGAACAGAACATTCCTAGAGGCTTCCTCTGCTGTCAGTGAAGGGGGTGTGTATGTGGTCATTTCTTCTAGAAGTGAATTTTATGTTTTGTCAGAAGAATTGCTCTCTGAAAATGCCTACTACTCTGCAGAGACAATGAGGGGAAGGTAGAGAGTACCTCTTTTCTGCATCTTATATTCAAGATAAGTGGCACGAGTGGGTATCTCCAAAGCTTTAGATTTATCAGCGTCAGTAAACTGAGTGGGGATACCCTACTGGCATAAAAACAGGAACAGACAGAATATTAGCAGAGTAAATAAAGATTATAACTCTGTCTTTAAAGATACGCACTAACATCATCCTCCAGGTTTCATGGTGCTCGGTTCTGGAATCTGAAGTTACTGCTAGCAGAAATGAAATTGCTTACACAAAGAACTTCAAGTTTAAAATAATGTCATGGTTGCAGTGTGGGCTTCATCAATTTTTAGGACCTCACTGGTATCCCTTGACACAAGAGGCTCTAATAGGCTTTAGATGTAGCACAGTATTAATAAGCCTAGGGGACTAAGTACAAATCAGTTTACCTGCTACTTGTTCATAGAAAGCTGAAATTAAAGTTACAGGAGATGGGACCTGAGGGAAATATAGCAGAACCTCACCAATTTGCACTAATGATTGGTATAGCCCCTTGTGAATGACTGAAATTAGTGTGTTAGCATGGAAATGAACAAACACAATAAAAATAAAAAGACAGGTTCACTCTGTGAACATAGCTTTCCTCATTTATTCTGACAACTGTATTTAGTTTAAATGCATGAGAGAGTTTTAATGGAACACCAGGCAATACAGTGTGGTGAATTCTGTAACAATAAAGGGTCAGCTGGTATAAGCTAACATGGCTCAAATCAAAGGTGGTACACCAGTTCTGTGCTAAAGGACAAGCTTGACCCAGTGAATACTGAAGGAAATCAGAGACAGACTTTTCTGTTGGATTGTTTGGTATTCTGTCCTAGAATGGGGAATGGATGAGGGTGGTACTGCTCAGTATATCGTTTATGCTCATTATCTCATCTTGTTATCTTGCCAATAGCCCCTCTGGGAGCAGATTTCCCACTGGCCTAATTAACTCTAATTGTGCCGCTCCTGTTTTGTCAGCAAAGTAGGGGTTTTGCAAAATGCAAGAAATCAACAAACCTGCTGTTTTAATTCTTATGGTGCTGCTTAGTACGGTCTGCTACTCACCTCCAATAACAGCCACATCTGCTCCAGCTGTGGGGCCCTCCACTTCTCCATCTATAAATAGAATAGAACATAAAAAAGTTAATTATAAGAAAGAAATTGGATCATATGGAGGAGCGGTGACTGCACTGGCAGTGTTGAATTTTTTTAACCTGTGAAACTCAGAACTTAATATCTCTTGTTAGCAAAAGACATTTACGAAACTTCACATTAGAGTTAGCCTTACTGTAACAGTTTTCTACCATCATCACACTGGAAAAGAAATAGCTAGCTCATTAGGCAAACCATCATGGCCCTCAGGGAAACACCTACTGTTTATTATGAGCACTTACCTGTAACACCCGCCAATGAATGCTTAAATTAAGAGCATTTAGGTACTGTGATTACTCTCTGAAAGGTAGTTTTGGGAAAAAAAAGTTGATGTCTATTTATTTTCCCATTTATGGCTCTTCAGAGTATGGTCTAGAACTTGATTTGGTGCAAACTATTCTGTGTATATTCATTTCAATTAATATTTATTTATATGCAATGTCCTGTTTTTAATCTTTGCATTTGTTTTCTTTTCAGCTTACATTGGAAATCATAGCAAGCCTCTCGTGTGTGGTATAAAACGCAGTCCCTACTTAGAGTAAGTCTAAATTCAGTGCTGATAAATCAAATAACATTATTTGCATTATAATTTATAAAAAAACTGAAACAAACCAAAACCCCCTTTGCAATATAACTGCAAAAGAGAAGTACCTGACCACATTTATTTGAGAAGTAAGAAACTGGTCTGAAATGTAAGCTGCTGAAAGAGCAGTTATAGAATTTGAGTTATACTTTAATCTTACTTATAGCCCATAATAAGAATACCCAAAACAACAAATGAATAGCCAAAGATTTTTAAAGGGGAGATGAAAAAGTATTCCCCAAACCAGTGTGGATATTTCTCTTAATTGTTTGTTATAAATCTTAAGTAAAAGTAAAAACATACAGACAATCATTTTTTCACCAACTTCCACTTAGTTGATCAGGACAGAACTCTGAATTGTTTTCTGCTCCTTGTTTCATGCCAGTAATATCAGCCCACCTAGTTAGGTGGACATCTGAGAGGGTGATGAACTCCTTGAGTTCTTCTGTGCTAGGTAAGTGACAGGACACCCATTTCTTTGTTTAGATTTGTATGATTTATATAACTCTAAACTATACTGGCTTTGGAACAAGAAAAAAGGGTTTTTGGAAGTTTTTTTTTTTTTTTTTTTCCCTCCCCTTCGTTAAATGCAGTACATGGAAAAGTTCTCTGGAAAAGGTGAAAATGTAACTCCAAATCCTCCTATAAACTCAAGACTGGCACTATGGCTGGTGTCTGGGATGCCTTTTGCTATATCTGTATATATGATTCAAGGACAAAACACTATCAGCATTTTTCTCCTTGCTCACGTCCACTCTCTAACATCAGTTTGCAACAAATTGAGGAGAGCTGAGATTCAAAGGATCCACCTCTTCTCAAACATGGGAGGTGCTTTTTCTAAAAAGTAAGAGTGCTTTTCTCTCCCCCAGAGATCCTTCCCATATTTTCTTCCATCTATATTTATTTCTGCCTTGGGGATTTCTCCCCAGCAGCTGGGGTTCCTGGATTCAGCTTCTCTTGAGCCGTCCTGAGGTCCGTTCTCACTAGAACAGTTTCTGTCCTCGGCTTCCCAGACTCTGTCTTGGGCAGTCTGGGGCAAAGCAGGTTTCTCCCAGCTAGCAGATTCTTCAGGCGACACGGGAAATAAGTAAGAGAATTTATGATCTTCCAGAGAGGGTTTTTTATTAGCTCCAAAAGACCTGTAACGGTCTCAGCACCTTTCCTTTTATCCCCTAACTCAGGGGTGGGGTTTACAGAATGCTGGCATCCTGCCAGAACGGACCAATACAAAGCCTTGCTTTTTTCAAACTCACAGGGGCTTGTTTTCCAATGGAAAACAGCTTCTCCCTCCCTGGTTCCCCACATACATACTGATGGAAAGATTGAGCACATCTTCTGTAATTTAAAAACTCTTATTATGTCTATATCTATTCAAAACCCACGTGCTCAGAAGAGATTAATTGCCTCAAGGTCAAAATGCTCTGTATTTCTTTACATACCAAACACATGCTGTGTGCCAAAAAAGCAGGCCCCTCTACAGCAATCAAATACTTGAAGGTGTGAATTCCAAAGTGCTTCCCAAGCCACACAGCTTGCTGCCAAACATTAATTCCAGATCAAATTATTATCCCCTTAATTTAAAAAAGGTTTATGAGTAACTCTCTGCTCGTACCTGGCATTCTCAGGTGCCTCTCAGATTCATATAACAAGCAGGTGCTTTATCTCTAGTACTTGCCATCACAGTGATTTTGGATAATGGATTACGGTATCATCACTTTGCAGAAAAGTTTTCATTTCCATCTTTCTAGGCTTGCAACAGAAGGCAGGACTCATCTTGAGCTATGGTATAGCTGGCAGTGATCTGCTAAGCTGGCAGTGCTGTGTCCTTCAGCAACCAGCTGACACCTTGATGTAGCTTCTCTTTTGCTTCAAGAACCAGGGCCTGACTGGTCCTTGGCATGTCTCCTTTTGACTACAGAACAGGCTTCCAGTCCTCCAAGAGAGCCTTTTGCTGCATCATTCAGAGTGCCAGGACACTGCAGCTACCACCAATAACCAGATGGTCAAGGTCTGCTCCCCAGATCAATTTTGGGGCAATGTTGGTGGAGGGCACAGAGACACCTTTAATCCCTGTTTGAATCTCTCTGAAATTTCACTTTGTCCAAATATATCTATGTGATTCATGGCAATATTACAGTATTGCTAGGCAGGTGTCAAAGTGTTGGCATTGTCTGAGGTTCAAGCAGTGTGGTGCTTCCTGAAATACGACTGAGGAAAACGCAAGGTGTGTGTGATGGAATGAGACCCTCTTCCCTGAGCAGGAGTGAAACAGCAGCACTGTCCCAAAGGGAATCCCTGCTTGGCTAGGAGCCTCAGCAAGGCCTCTCTAAACTCTGTGTGAGAAATACAGTGCGTTACTGTAGGACTGAATCATCACTTTCTCAGGCAAAAAAGACATCCAGCTTACTGAAGGACTTTTGAGCTCAGCAATGGCTTTGGCCTTCTTGTGCCTTCTTTATTCTTCTCTTCTTCACACACAGATCGGTCAGAGGTCTGTGTTTCAATAGCTGTTGTTGCACCTGTTTTGATTGTTTCCCTTTGCTTCAAGGACATCTTTTGTGTTTTCTGTTGCTAAATTGTCCTTGCAAAACTTCCTCTCCCTGTTCTACTGGCCCTTGTCCAGCTACAATCTGGTTCTGAAAGTGTTTAAACACCCTTGTTATTTACTGCCACTGGTTACCATGACAAACAGAAATCAAAGGATTGTGGGGAAACATATTTTTCATAAAATTTCTGGCCATCAAAATGAGTTGACTAAATCAAGAATAGAACACACAAATCAAATTGTCTGTTGTTGGAAAGTATGTTTCTAAAAGCCAGAATGATGGGAAAGAAATGCTTTAGTGTCATGACCAGAAATCCATCAAACTCCATTTTTGCTCATGAACTTACAGATAAGGAATTTTTGCAAGAGAATGACAATTGCTACCTGTCTCATTCTCATCAATCACATCCTGCTGAGAAAGCAGCAGCCTGTGAAAGTCCCAGAAATATTTCTGACTTAAATACTGCAAGCAGATTTCTGGCTTTGTGCTTCACAGTTGGCACACCAGTATAACTGACTTGTAAACATAGCTAGTGGTGACTTATTCCTGCTAAATTTGTTGGTAAATTTGTTAAACCACCTCCTCCAGGTGCAATTTGCCAATAAAACTTGATTTTTATGAATTTTAGTAGTTTTTTTCCCCGTCTATCCTCTTTCATTTTGACTGAGGAACACTTTTTTGAAGTAGGCAGGTCCAGCAGTGAAAATCCTTGCTTGAGGTTCAGCACTCTCCTATTCTCACTATGCACTTTTCTGACAGTTGTAATGACTTTTTTTGTTCTATAAATTGCAAATCTGAACCACTAAAAGCCATAAATCAATTCCTGCTCCAAAATTCTGACTCTGGCTTTAAAAGAATTTTTTTAATTATTTGCACGTTCTTTTATATCTGAGCTTCATTCAAGTAGATCTTTCCAGTTCGTCTTTACAATGCTGAGGACTAAATGTGCTTTGTAAACTGAGGTTATGGCATGATTTTGTGACACCAGAAAACAGGTCTTTAAGGAAAACACACAGTATTGTGATAGTCCTGATAAAGGTGCAAGACTTATCAGTGAACTATTTTAGAAGCCTAACCATGTTAAGACATTCCAACTGGCAAATTATATTCCAGCTGTTCAAATTATATGGTGATGGGAAAGGTTATATTCATCCCCCAAATACTTTCTCCCATTCAGCATAGAAAGCTCAGAGTTTAGATCTTGCTCCTTGCAGGGAACAATACTTTTAAGTGGTTCTGTGGGTACTATCAGTGACACATGGCATAAACTTGTAGAAAGCTTCAAGATTTCTAATTTTTAGCAGGCATCATTTTGCCTGCTAAATTAGTTTCCAGAAAAAAATCCAGTATTTGCACTCTTGGTGGTTTTGCAGTCAGGACTTCAGTTAACAATTCATGCACCTACATGTTTGATTGCTATGGATTTACACAGGAAAAAGCATGAAAGGGAAACCACACCTGCAAAGGGATCCCCATTTGGCACACTTGACAGGAATGTGTGGGAATGACCCTACAGGATAGATCTAATCTGTTTTTCTGATGGTGTGAACTGCCAAATCTCTACCATGCAATCCACAAGGGCAATCCTAGACCCTACCCCAAACTTCACAAGGCCTCTCTAATTTCCTAAAATAAAGTTCCAGAGTAAAGCTGGTAGTGTTGAGTAGAGAATGAATAGCCCGAGATTACACCTCACATTGTCATGATTCCCATGCAGCTGTGGGTGATCCTGCACTTTGGAGTTTGTCAGGCTAAGTGAATATACAGATACCTGTGTGTGATAAGCAGCTCTGACAACACAGGTTTCAAAGCCACTCGACAGCAGTCAGGCAGCACTGCTCTTGCTCCTGTCTTTCAGGATTTTCCTACCCACAATCTTGTGCTTTTGATTCTTAGCAGCCCCAGCATCTCTCATCACGATGCTCCATTGCTGACTGATAGGTTACCATCTCAGACAAAGCCTTGGCTGCTAAATTACACTCAAGTAGGTCTTTAAGTGCTTTCTTGGGCAACCCATTCTCTCTCTTGATGTGCCTGTTCATTGCATAAGAAGTGCTTGAAATTCATTCAATCCATGTGAATGATGGGTCGAGCTCCTTAAGGCAGTCATTTCCTTCTCAGGGCTTTCCTAGGCATGCAGACTAGGAAACACACAGGAAGATTTCATCTTGAGTCAGCTCATCTAATCACCTTATGAAAAACTGCTGCTAATGGGACTTTCCAGGGGAGGAACAATCCAACCTTACCTCAGTGTATCCAGGGATCTGCTTTGCAGAACCACCCCAAATACTGACTGAATTGTTGTGGCAGTGGTGTGTAAGCAGTCTCTGTCTGTAATCTGAAATGTATCTTTAGAATTTGGCTATTAAATGTTTAATGGTTTTGTCTTAAACATTTGTACTATCTACCCATGTCTGTGCAGTAAACAAGGGAGATGTGCAAGTTGACTGATAGTTCATGAATCCAGTTCGTGATTCAGACCAGAAGGAGATGGAATTCAGAGGAGGCTTTTACCTCAGTATTGATTGTTTTTACCCTCTTTCATACCTTTGAAAGAGAACTTTGGTCATAACAAGATGAATGAAATACAGTTAACTCAGTAATACAGAGCCTAGTAAATTTTTGTCTATTTTTTTTGGCTTGTATCAATTGACCTAGCACAACATACCATACTAATCTTGCCTTATTTTTAAAAAGTTGTAATTTAAAAAGAAGACTCCCTTTTTACGTAAAGAACGTAGGTGAGGTTCTAATTGCCTCCACTCAAGATGATACTAAAGTATTTGACTGGGTTCAGTAAAACATTATAAACTTCTGAAAGCACTGAGGAGTGTATGGAGTCTACCAGGCAGCTTTTGCAGTTGTTAAAAACGCTTTCTATAACTACTGCCACTTAAATTTTTAAAAATATTCTTTATATAAAAATGTATTTATCATAACTGTACCTTTCCCAGGGGCTCTTTTTGTTCTTTGTATGCTCTTCTGCAGTCCTTGTTCCTCTTGACTGGAAAAGCAGGTCCTAATGTGTCCCTGTTTTCTCCACTGATGCAAGACTTTTCTTATCACACACTTAGTATAGAAAAACTAATGAAGTCTTAACACCTCTATTGTTTATGCAACTGTGGTATGTCCTCCTTGCCCTTTGGTTTATATTTGTGCCTTGCCAACACACTGCATTCATGAGAAAATCATTAATCTATTAACCTTAGCACACTGATTTAATTTACAAGCTATAGTTAGAACTGGTTCACTGCAGCTGCATCTGTAAAAATGAGTTGAACCAACTTCTGAAAACTTCATGTTAGAAATATGTTAATTGCTCAAGCTGCTCTCTGGCCTGTTACAATATCAGATGCATCACACTGAGGCCATTCTGAACGAAAAAAAGTCATTACCTATTTTAATATTTGCCAATGAGTGTGCAGTGCCCTGCCAGAGCTGGCATCTCTTTTCCCGAAGGGTCATCAGCCTGAACCCATCAATTTGACATATTCGGCTGAAAAAGTCATCACCATCTCCCATTAGACTATGAAACACATTAAGGCTGTTCTTTCAAAATTAAGGAACAGTTTCTCATCTGTCAATCTGGAAAAGAGACAGAATAATTTGGCTGCCACTTGTATACTAAATTATTATAAGGAAAATAATGGTGTCATATAACAACAACAATCACATGATCTTTTGGGCAAGTAAATGGATTGTGTTGAAAATGTAACTTACATCATGCAGATTAAAAATACCTACAAAATCAAAATGCTCTGGGCCCAATTCTCTTGTTGTCCCAACTAACAAGTACTTTGTCATTAATTCTAAACAGACAAAGTACAATTTCATTCAAATAAAGGTCTGTTCAAGATTTTTGACACTTTGTAATATAGAAAAGATAAAAAGCAATTATCATATTAGTTTAATTAGGTTACAATTGTCACATAAGTATAATCATATCTGATTCTAGTATATAGTGTTAGGAAAAAGGTTTTTCACCATTCTAGAATGTTATGAAGTAAATAAGAGAAAATATGTTTTACAATATTTGTGGAAGTAATGGCTTCACTCACACAGTTTCTCCTTCTTTTGTGAAGATGAATTGCCATTGGGTCGGGGCAAAATTAGAGATGGAGAGATACACTAAAAGTCATCATGTCAGAAAGTAATCATATGATATCCCTTCATGATAAAAGGGAAAAGGAGGAAATATTAACGAAATTTGGGGAAGTATTTTAGGTTAAAAATAATAAGGATATTTTAAAAGGGAACAGATATTCTACATTTGGAAATAAAATAAAAAAACCTCCTATCAAATTTCAAAAGAGAAAAAATTGTTTTAAAAGATTATATAAATAAAAAGCACAAAGATTTTCTTTAAACTAAGTTTTCTGTTTATCCCCCCAAAAAACTGAAAAAGAACTGACAGTGCCCTCAAATTCCCTTTCAGTTTGACCAGTTT
Organism: Hylia prasina; assembly: GCA_013397195.1. Taxonomy (NCBI): domain Eukaryota; kingdom Metazoa; phylum Chordata; class Aves; order Passeriformes; family Sylviidae; genus Hylia; species Hylia prasina. The sequence goes on along the minus strand of VYXD01012325.1, from coordinate 1,032,999 downwards.
GAACCATATACTGTAGTTTTTGTTTTTTTTTTTAGTTTGAAGTTACTGGAGACTTTAACTTCATTGCTGCAGGTTGCTGAATATCTACCACCAATTCTGATGACAATTAAGTCCATCTGGTAAGAGCATTAAAATGGCAATTCCCCCTTAGAAGTACTATAAAGGTTGCAGTGACCAGTTTTTGCCATGATCCTATGAGAAAGCTGCTCAATGTCTGAAGTCCAAATGTTGCCTTCTTATCGTACAAAGGTGCAGAAAGTGTGAGAACTCAGGAGAAGGTCCAATCTATTTAAAAAATGCTGCATGTGGCAATTTGGAAGTTGTGTCCTGTTTTGTCTGTTTCATGCGTGCAGTTATATCACTACAAAATTTCCTTACTTTTCCATGGGAATAGGTTAATGTAACCAAGCCATCATTTACATTTTTCCTCTATAGCCATCAAAACCAGCTCATACACAACATCTTCCCGGGGGAGATAAATTGACCTAGAATTATTTCATTGAGGAAGGAGTGACAAATGGAGTATGAGTCAGTCTGTCATGTACAGTCCACCATCAGGACACTTTCCTGCCTTTGCCTCTTCTCCTCCCCCTTTTCCCTCTTCATCAGAGTAGAGTATTCTTTTCAAAGGCTTTATAACTTGGGAGGTTTTGAAAGAAACACTAAATGTACAGTGAATCTGATGATTCTTGCTAATTTCTGACTTTCTTCTGAAGTCAACAATTTTAAGTTCTATTCATTTTTTGTTGAATCAAAATGGGACCAAACCAGCCATTTGCTCCTTCACTGAGGTCAAAGCTGAATAGACAGGAGTTGCTGGCTTAACTGATTAATCATTGCAAATGTTGCAGATGACTACAGGTAATCAAAGCAGCTGACCATGAACATAGTGAAAGCCCATCTCATGACCTGTACGAGATATTTATCTTATAATTCTTAAGAATCAGTTAATGAAAACAGCATACCCCACTGATCTAAACTTTTCACGTTAAAAACATAAGCATAAAAAATTTGAGTCAGAATTTTTTTCACATTTCAGTGAAAAGTCAGAGGCCAAGAGATCTTGAACAAGTGTTTATTCCTTCCCAATCCCTGGTGTAAGTGGTTACATGAAGCAGTAAGACAACTTAACTGCTAAACTGCTTGTAATTATTTACCAAGACAAGTTTTTAATTTGTACACAACAGGTCTACCACCCTCAGACGTGACTCTCAAGCCTTTTAATCGTGTCATAAGAGGATAAGGTGATCTCTCTTTCTTAATGTTGTTGTGCTTGATTTTATGACTGAAATAACGTCTAAAGATTAAGTTTTGGTTTACATTTGAAACGTACACTCTTTTATGGACATGGCACTAAGCATCTATGGATTTGGCACTAAGACAAAGATTAGTTAAAATTAATCCCCTTAACTAAGACAGTCAGAACTACTTGTTAGAATTTGAAACATTTTCATCAAATACATTTAACAACATTCTTGCACTGATTTTCTCTGTTCCTGCTATCCGGACTGTCCTTTTATCCTTCACAAATTTTGACTCCATTATTCAACTCCAACTGTTTCTGAAGGAAAAGTAGGCAAAGATAAGGACTGCTTCAATTTTCATGAAAACTGCAGACTGGAGAGAAGGAGGAGACCAGAGTAGCTCAGCACTACAGGAAAGGCAGTGAGCACTCAGCATTTTTTAGCTCTGTTTAGCAGCAGTCAGTTGTGCAGTAACCATGAGCTTTCCAGCCATCAGGCACATAGATCCAAGGGCCCTGCAGCTCCCCCTCCCCATGGGACCTGCTGAGGGATGAGATTTAGGGGTGAGATTTAGGGGGCAGAGACATAGATCCAAAAGCAAGAGTGTTTCACTGACTCTGTTGCTGGCAGAAAACTCATTTTAATGAACACAGACATGCTGAGATAGAAACATGGCCATTATTCTTTTGAGGCTGATAAATGTCTGTTTCTCATTGAGATGAAAAAGCTTGACCTTGTGCTTAAACTAGAGATGATATGATCAAACTACACATAATGTCACCTAGAAACCACCTGGAAAGTGGTGAAAGCCTGATAATGTAAGAGTTGAAAGAATGTAGCACCAGGCTCCTATCCTTAGAAAACTATAATAATTTTCCCAACATGGGCAGGTTTCTTCATTTATGCTCATTCCCACCGTCAATATTTTGTAGCAAAGCAATCCAACAGGTGATAATTCTTGGAAATGGGAGTTCTCTGTGCTCCGTTCCCTGGCTTATTTGATATGAATTGTATTCAGCTCCATCCAGCTCATCCACCAGTGCTTGCCTAAGGCACTGTCTACTGTACTTTGCAAGTGGAAATGTCAGGATGTTTAGCATATGCTCCTCAGGGACACAGAGATCTTTCCTGGAGCACAGACGAGATTAATATTATTAATGGAGATATCGGTAGTGGAAACAATCTTCCAAATGCTTTGAATATTGAGCATATTAAACAAAGAAAATAAAACATATTGAAACACCTTAGAAACTTGCAAGGCAAATAGTAGCTCAGGGCAACAACATTTCTTATTTCCCAAGGTTTTTTCAGTGAATATGCAGGTTTCTTTTACGTATTTGCTCTAAAGACAAAGGCCACATTATTATCTGAAAAACATTTACATATCAGTTCGACTCTGTCTGAACAGAGCTGAGGAATTTTAGCAAAACTTCTTTACCATCTATCATTCATCTGAGCAATTCCAGACAGATAGTGCAATAATTGTTGGGAAAAAAGGAAAAAGGATCATTGGTGTATTATTTTTGGACAATTCTCTGGCATTCTTTGAAAAATAGCATATTGAACACATTAACAGCTAAGCATGAAAAGACCTGCACTGAAGCCATACACTGAATGTTTTTCAGTACAGCCTTATATTGTGAAATTCATTAACAGTTTATTGCTAATGTTCCTTTCTCCTAATGCAACACAAATGTCAAGGACCTTGTAGGTGGGAGGCTAATAACCAGCCTGAGGAGATGTTTGCTGGAAATGGTTCTGTGTGATCTCAGCTGTCCCCACTGGGCTGCAGGAGGATACTAATAGGCAGTTGGCTGAGATGAGAGCTGTGTGTCTCTTCCAACTGGAGCTGTTCTGTTCTGTTCTGTTCTGACATGCCTTCTTGCAAGATCTATTCGTCCTCCACACAGTGCGGAGAATCCAGGAGCATGTGTGGGAATTTCCTTCCCATCAGCTAATAAGCAAACGTAAAATAGCTTAAAGAAGCCTAGCTTTCTAGAGTCTATAATTAGGGAAAATAAATCCCAAACATTATTGTTAGCACTGCTTAACCACTCCTTTCCAAAGCTTGTGCTGAGGGCTTAACCTCACTATGAGGTAGCGAGACCCATGTTTTTTGCAGAGCTTTCAACATGCCCTGGTCAGAAGGGCTTGATAACTCCTGTAGGTGCTTAAATGGGTCTTACCCTCTGTGTTTTGCCTGTTACATTGGAGTCATCTTTATGGAAGGAAACTAATCATGCCAAATCTTGATGCAGCTACACACTTAAGTAGAAAAGTACTTCATTTAGTTTAATCTCCTAATAAGGAGTTCTTTTGGTGTTACTGTTCACATGAATTGCTCTCTGTAGACAATGATGACTTTCATGCAACCTGAAAAATTATAATAATTTCTGAGGCTCTTGTTTCTCTTTCAAATCTGGTTGAGACTGGTCAGTGGACCCAAAGTTCTTAATGAGAACTGGCAGATGGATGAACAGATGATTAGGCAGACAGATAGACAGCAGGAACACATAAGACTCATTTCATTAGGAAGCTGGACTGAAAACAGAAGTAGCAGTGGGTACTTGGATAATATTCATATTCTGGTTACCAATCTAAAAAATGCCATGTTTTTGAAACAATTTCAAAGCTTGTAGATTACATCCTTAGTGGTTTAAACAGCAAAGGAAAAAACAAAGGAACATTGCTGAGATTTTTTCCGGCTCCTTTTTTTTGGTCAGAATGCTACATTTTTATACTTTGGACTGTATTTTAAACCTTTAAAGCCAGATTCAGCTTGGACAGCCCTGGAAATTTCAATGGAGGATTAATGTGTGTCATTAAGCAAAGAAATATGGTCTAGTAGTTTTCAATAGCAACAAATGCTTGCTATGGTAATTCTCTGGTCAACATATTTTTCACTTTCTGTAAAGCCTTTGGGCTGCTCCTAAGTGTATGAAATATCCATGCAGGAAAGCTGACAGTGAATTGTTGGGATTTGAGCTGGCTGCTACATTCCTGCAGCAAAGGGCATTCTTGTTCCTAAACACTTTCCTTCCAAGCAGAAAACCAGCTCACCTAAAGGAAAGCTCCTTTCCCCATTTACCATTTATTTATTTACTCATATTTACTGTTTACTTAGAGGGCTATTTACTTATTGGCAAATTGATCCAAGTCAATCTGTAGTCTGACTGTCTGTTCATCCATTAAGAGGGAGAGGTTTGCCAGGTGCAGACAGAGAGGGCAAAAAGCAGGAATGCTCTTTTGAGTGGTTGAAATACATCAAAAATCTACATGCAGGAAAAACAAGTTCCCCAGAAGAAAAGCATAAAGAGAAAAGCAGCTGTTTAAAGTTAGAGACTGCTTTTCTAGGGCGGTCTGAGTACAGCAGAGAACTCCAGACATTCAGAATCCAGTGACTCCTTTGAACTATGGTAGCTCTAGAAGGCCATGGAAAAAGTTTGGCTTGGTATTTCCTATGTGAGATTATATTGGAATGCACAAAGAAGTCGGTCCCCTCTCTCAGCTGTCAAAGTGGGACCCTAGTTCAGAGCTGTTACCCTGTGCCATCCTCCCCTCAGGGCTGCTGCTCCTCCACAGGCAGCAATGGGGCTCAGTGGCCAAGCAGCAGCAGCAGTCACTGCTGGCCCTGCTGGCTCATGGCAGGGCACTTTCCCAACACACAAGGTGAAACTCCAAGTGGTTCACATACAAGGTGGGATTTGCAAGACTTCTCACTGCTAAACTGCTTCTGCGTCCTTTGGAATTGGTTCTCTCACACACTCCACCTGCTCAGTTGGGCCGATGGTGAAAGTTTTGAAAACTACATTTTATGAGTATGAGAAACATGACAGAATCAAGCCAGAAATATAACATATAGCCTCTGTCCACCTTCTCTGCTTTCCAACTTCCCAGTTTAATTTACCAGTTGATGCTGCCTAACAGGTTGCAAAAGTCTGCCTTCTCAAGCAGTCATGAGACAGCCTGCAAATTTTTCAAAGCACTTTCATAATATATCATAACTATTTACCACTGCCTCCAGAGAAGTATGCCTTGGAACAGTCTCATAAGGTCAAGTTATCCCACTGAAACACCTATTAGTATAAAGAGAATGAAAAAAAAAAAGAAAGAAAAATGAACAAGCCAACAGCAGTAGCACAGCCCTGGAAAATATGAAGTCATAAGTAGAGTTCAGCCAGAGCAGACTCCCATTAAATTTTGTTTAAGAGCCAAGTTCCACCGTGAGATATGTGTGATCTGCAGTTTATTTCAGGGAGAGCTGTGCCATGGCAAGGCTTGGACACAAGTATGTATCTGTTACAAGAGAGGAGTAAAGCCCACTTCCTTTTTGCATTTTTTTTTTTGTTCTGTCTGTATAGGTGAAATAGAAAACTTAAAGAAATAGATAAAACAGGCCACAGCCCCCAGCTTTACAGGACCTCTCTGTCAAATTTAATTCCTTCTTCCACAAGACCTGAATATCTGTCTTTCTAAATCCACTAGGCTCCTTTCATGAGATGTGGTAGTCTTTCCCTGTTCCCCTGCCACACCCACGAGTGTTAAACACACAGGCAGGAGCTCTAAGGACTCTTGTTCCAGCTTCTTTGCTCTTGAGAAGTGCTCCCTAGGAGATGCACATGCTTTTTAAAGAAGGGTCATACACAGTAGTCTGACTTTAAGACCTTGCACTGGATATTTTTGCCTGAGAAGTAGGAGGTCTGCTTGATGAGGAGGGAAGAAAGGGTGGCAGAGATGTTCCCTACCCTGGCTGCATTCCAAGACAGGGGCTAGGTTTATCAGCACCTTTGTGCTGTGCTGTGTTGCAGAGCTGGCTTCAGACAAAAGCCTTTATCATTGCTGGGGAGGACAGCTGCTGCACAGATGGAAGGGACAAAATGATAAAGTCATGGTCACACGCTGCTGGAGGCACTGGAGTTACCTGGGAGAAATGGACAGAGGAGTTCCCTGCTCCCTGCCACCAGCTGTGCATTCAGTAATGCTGAGATTCAAAGGCTGAATTCTTTCAAGTGCAAGTTAAAAGACCTCATTCAAGAAGAGTGGCAGACAAGGCTCAGTCCCGCCAAGCGCCGAGTCTGGATGTGAGCAGGAGGTTAAGGTATTTCATATGAGAAACTCTGGTAAATGCAAGAGCTTTTATACCCCAAGGCAACCATTTAAACACTGAATTACTAATTCTGGCTCAAAACTTTCCCATTCCTCAGATCCCTTGATGGTTGGCCTGTGCTTTAACTCTCCATTAAGCATCTGCTACTGGCTCTAGCAGGTAAAACAGCCCATCAGCTCCATGCTCAGTGCAGCACTTCCATGGGCAGAGATGAAAAAGCTTTTAAGCCCTGGTTAGTCAGGAAAACCCAGCACCATCAGGATCAAACCCACATTGGCCATCACTTGTCATGGATTCTGTAGCAGATGGGAAGAGGTGGCATTGTCCCTGAGAAAGGAAGCCTCTTTTCCTTAATGCTGGTGTAAACTAACAGCTGGTGAGGGTTAAGGGAGACACACAGGCAGCTTTGGTCATGCTACATCACCACTTCACCGTGCAATGGCAGTGAAAAAAGGACAGAAAAATTGGTACCAAATCCCACTAGCTAGAAGATGGATTGGAAATATCCCAGCAAGGTTGGGGAATGGAAAGGACAGATGTGTGTGGCCCTGGGAGATGGGAGAGACATATGACCTTTGGCCACAGCTGACATGCCATGGCTTTGTGTCGGTCAAGGGACGGAGTTTGCATTTCTTGCTACATCTCCTCTCACCAAGGATATTTTCAGTGGATGGGAGAGTGGGAGGAAATTACCCTCCAAAGGATATGGATGCTCATGTCCACAGACAGCAAGATGGTGCCCTAAAGTGCCAAGCAGTGGAAAACAAAATCAACTGCAAAGCTGAACACCCACATTTACGTGTATTTCGCTGGCGAACTTCCCTCAGGCACCCACAAGTCCTGGGCCTTGCTCTGTGCTGCAGGCAGCAGGGCATGACTGGGGAGGGTGCACCCCCAGCTCCTTCTCAGCTGTGAGCTGTGAAGGAAAATGGCATGTGCTGCCTGTTATGCTTTCCAAGTATCTTTTTCTCATTCCATGAGGGAAATATACCCCTCTCTTCTGGAATAAACCACAGACACACTCTTCAATTACAGAACATGTGCTTTCCCCACTCCCACATCTCCCCCCAATGACTACTGCAGTTTCACATCTGACAAAAATAGCCATCCAGACCTCCAAAGGGAGGAGCTTGTGTTTCTCTGTCTGTCCATCTTCAGCAGCTTCCAGCCCTGCAGGGCCCTGTGGCTGCACCACGATTGAGAGGGGGAAAGATTCATGCAGAGAGTTGGAACTCAGGGCCCTTAAAAACAGCACAGTGGGAGCAGCAGCGTGGAAGTTACACTCCTGTCCGCTCTGCTACTGGACTCCAGAGAAAACAGGACACAGGATATGCTTCCTGCCTGAGGAAGGCTTGCAGCAGCCTGGGAAAGAAGGAATGACCTTTTCCTTAAAGGAAATGCAATTTGTGGAGAGGAATAGGGAGGAAAAGTCTAGGCTGCATTTTTTTCTTAGAAACAGTGTCATGCAGCTGTACCTCATCTTGCTTTCTCCCCTGTTTAAAGCTGATCTTTATTTATTTAGCAATGCCACCTTTTAAAGAGTTTCATACCTCTTTGTCAACCCATTATTGCTCCAGTCAGTCATGAACCTTCTGACACAAGTCAGAGGCTGTTGAAATGAGAGGTTTCATTCATTGCAAGCAAAGGAAGCCAGAGGAGGTACCTGGAGAGCAGAAGGGCTCAGCTGTTTCCAGCTCACAAATGGTTATGTCCCCAGGATGTACAGATTAAGCATCTCACACAGAATGTGGGAGGAGGAAGAAGAGTCTTTGTCTGAGATTCACAGATTTTAATGCATTCCAGAAGGGGAAATCTTTTACCCAGGAGCAACAGCAAAGTTCAGAGAAATGTAAAAGCATTAATCTCCCCAGTTATATTCCTGCCTGCCAAAAGCAGGAGGGGTGATTTACTCCTCCTTGGTACAAAGAGTCCCTTATGGATCATTAATCCACAGGGGGAATGAGCTCAGGAGCCACAGACATCTTTTCTTAATGTGTAAGAACCTTGAATCAGCGGGAAGTTTTATTTGGGAGCATACAGGATCAGTTTATCTTTATTTGCTCCCCACTACCCCCAGTCTTGAATAGTGTTTCCTACAAGAGTTCTAGTTACCACTGATAAATCACTTTGCTTTCATTAAAATCTGTGGTGATAGTAGATCTGGCTGCTGTGAGCTAAACCAAAGCATTTGAAACAGAATAGTATTAAAAACTTAAGATCTGAAATCAGCAAATTCTGATTCAAAGTCCAATAAAATCAATATGAGCAGTCTCAAGTTCCAGGGTACAAGTATCTCAACAACACTGGTTTCAGCACTGAAATGGCAGCTTGCAATAAGTAAGGCATTTCTTGAGAAACTGCAGAAACAGGAAGGACACAGAAATAGTAGACTGTTTACAGGCCAGAACCTCAGGTGATCTCAGGTGATGAATTTTTCTACTTAGAACTAGAGCTGTGCAGAAAACATGCACCAAAACTTATGGTAGGAAAGGGTAGGAAAGATCTGGTGGACACCACTTGTTAATATTTTCTCATTTCTTTAGGAGTAACAGAAGGAAAAATAGTCTCATTTTGTCTCACATTGACTCTGTGAAAGCACCTGAAAATCTTTCTATAATGTCTCAGTTGCTAAGTGAGGAACATTATAGACTGTGTCTCTCTATGCATATTCACAATATGCAGACATTTACAATATGCCACTGTTTTATGGTGGATGGTATTTTATATTCTTTACCTCAGCAAAAAAGAAGTGCAGCAGGGAATTACATTTCTGTATTCAAATCTCCCAAGAAGCACTCCATGCTTAGATTTGCCAGGTTCCACATAAGTCTGGTAAATACACATCCTTGTTTCTGTAAATGACTTACAAGATCAGAAATGTGGCTGAAAGGGAAAACCCAAAGCTGGCTGGTGTCCTTGGGTTTTATGCTCTCGTGTGTGTCTGCATGCAAGCACAGCATCCTTTATTTTGGCTCTTTGTCACACAGTTAGGCTTTGACAAATTGAAAAGTATTAAGATTAGAACAATCATGCTTACATGTTTTACCACCTGCTACTTCATTTCTTCCATGGTGCTTAAATGTTCAGGCATGTGGCTTTGAAACACACTACCTTTAATGCACTTAAAAACCCTGCTGGATTTCCAGCTCTCTTTGATCTCCACAGTCGAGAGACTATCTCAGAGAATACAAATAAATGTGTTTAGGGGAAAAATATTTTCAAGGAGAAACCCCTAAAGTCCTTCCAGCTTGATACGCATTACCAGTTGATGTCATACCTAAGGTTGTTTTTTGCATTTTATCTTCATGCTTCAGGAGGCTGAAATCTCTATCCAGAATCAGCAACTTGATGAGGTAACTTGGGAAGACAGACGTGGTCAGCGCCACATGAGCACCAAAGTGTCAAATAATTATTTGGTGATTCTTGTTTAGAAGGGAGATGGAGGGAGAGATGATTCTGTCCCAAGAAATTTACAGACTAAACAAAGTAAAAAGGATACACTTTTGCAATGAAGAAGGCTGTATTTTGTCAAGAAGAAATGGGAAGGATGTGTTGGAAAGCTTGCTATTAATCATGAGTAGGAAGGAGACATTAATTGGAGAGCTGGAAACAGAGGAAAGACTCAGATAACCAAGGGTATGAAAAGAACCAGTTTCTTTGGGGTTTGTACAACACCATCTTTTCCGTCTCTCACCATGTCAAGTCACCACATATAACTATCCTTGTGGTAATGGCTTGGATTTGTAGCAATTTCAATTTGTCCCCTGTACAAGTACAAATCAGATTGGGGTTCTTGGGTCAGAGTATGGGATAGTTAACTTGGGAAGAAGTGTTTTGAGGAGCCAGATCCATTCAGTTAGAGAAAAGGTAAGATAGAAGATTTTTTTTTTAAAGGATGTTCAGGGGTCCAGCCACTACCTATTGCTTGAGCTGTAGGTATGACAAGTAGACAATTCAAAAAAATTCACTTCTCCACATTAGGTGGACACAGCCTTCACAAGGGCCTACCAAACACCCTTTGAATCATATAATCATGAAATGGGTTGGGTTGGAAGGGGCCTTAAAGACCATCTGTTTCCAACCACATTCCCATGGTCAGTGACATCTTCCACTAGACCATGTTGCTCAAAGGCCCAGCCAGCTTGGCCTTCTTCTCCCTGACCTGGTGGTGTTCTTCTTGGCTTTGGTGATGTTAGCAGAAGTTGTTCACTCCACTCTTCATGACCAGAGCAGGGATAGGTTGAGTAACAGGAAAAGTGACAGAGTATTCAGAGCACACTGACTGGTTTTTCAAAAGAGTGAAAAAATCCTTCTTTTCCCAAAGCAAAAGGGAAGCTGGAACTCGGTTCCCAGCTGCAGATTTGTTTCCTGATGTACTCAACACTTTATGCAGGGTTTTCTGCAGAGAGAGATACAGCCTAATTCTGTGTATAGCCCCTCTCTCCCCCAAGGGATTAATTGCCATTAGTAACTGGTAGCATGGCTTCTTTAAACTAAAAAAAGTCCCTATGAGTTCAGTGTGGGGAAAACTGGATTTTTATGCAATAGAGTCCAAAAATCAAAGGACCTCGATGTAATTATGGAAATTCAAGAGAGACAGACAATAATCATCTCTCCCAATCATGCGATTCAGAATGTAAAAAGCAAGTCCCAGTTGTAAATAAAAATTGCTATGTGACGACAGGAAAGATCTGGAGAGGGGAGGTGTTGTTTCATAGCAAGCTGTGAAGATGAGAGCGCAAAGAGAAATCAATAGAGAAGAGGGAGAGTGGAAGAGAGGGCAACTCTCAAAGGAAACAAAGCCTCAGCCCAGATGGTGACAGGGAAAGATCTATGTCTTCCTGTCCTGTTCTTTTTTCTTCCTTCCCACTGGCAGCACTGTGGAAGGTCCTTGAGAGAAGGGGGGAAATGTCATTTAACAGCTGGGACCTGTGTGTCTCATATGTTCAGATACAACCATTTACTTGTGGGCTAAGAAAGGGGCAGACAGGTAGGATTAGGAGGTGCAGAGGATATCTGAACTAGCCAACATGAGAAGGCAGGTGTGAGAGAGGCCCCAGATGCATCAAGGATTTAATTTCCTGCTTGCTTTGCTGGATGGGACTGGGACTGTGCTCATTACACTTGCATGAACCATCAACAGAGGAGCAACCTCAGCTAGCTCATGAGTGCTGGTTATAAAGTTTCAGGAATAAAAGACTAGACTATCTCATAATAAATTGGTAAACTTCTAGCCCAAATACATGCTAAGAAAATCTTGAAAGCAGAAGGCAATAATATATTCTAGAAGATAGAAATAAAATATAAAAATTCAGCATGTCACTTTAAACATCAGAAATTTTGAAAATGTACACAAGTTTCCTGAGCTCTTGGGTGACTACATTTTTATGGTAATTCTTCACAATCCGCTAGAAATACTTTTTCCCTCTACTCATTCATACATGTAACTCTTTAATCACTTGTGTTTAAATGATTGGTGGTCTATTTGTCTCACCTAAGGATTATTTGGTTTATCTAAAGTCAGCCATGAAGATCTCCTTTTTTATCCCTTCTTAAGTGACTGAAATTTTTGAAACGTCCAATTAGCAGACAAGAACCATCTTGCTTTTGTCTTAGTAAGAACACTTTTCAAAGAAAACGACATGAACAACAGAGATATTTGCCTTTCAAAAAAAAAGTTTAACTGGAATAATAGTTCTGTAAGATCTCTTCCAGGATAAATTAATCTTCTCAACTGTTTGAGGGGAACACAAAATTATGAAATATGATTGAATTGATTCTTGAATAAGTATTTCGTTTCCAAAGGAGGGCAGTTTTTTCAAGAATAACTTTAATTTTGGTATGAATATATTATATGGTCAGTGTTTCTAGAAAAGAATGAAGTTGCCCTAAAGATGCAACTACCAAATTCTCCCAGCACAGATGAGCTAGAAGAGGAATATAAATCTGAACAAATAAAACCATATGAGAATACGAGAACTGGAAAAGGTGGTGGGTATAAATACATGTGTCTTTATATATGTTTGCATACAGATATAGGGTATATTGTATATACATATCCTCTGGGTGTGTATATATGTGTGTATAGACAGAATTCAAACCTGTTTTCTAGGTTTGGTGTTACTAAAAGAGTCTCTGTTCTCAACTCCAAACACCTACACATATGTAAGGATTTGATGTCTGATTCTGCATGGCTGTGACCTTGTCACACACGTTCTTTATGGTGTGGACTGCCTCATAAAACTAGATATTTTAAACATGTAGTCCCCAGTAAAATAGGCATTTATCCCTCACAAATAACAAAGAACTGTCTCAGGGTGTGTTCAAAAGCCCCCCTGCAACTTACTGATAAAAAGCTTAACTCTGTTTCAGGGCTTATCTGGAGAAAAAATAGGTAGAGACCCTCATGAAATAACTGAATTTTTTTTCCCTCTTAAGATGAAAAAGAGAGGCAATGGAAAGAAAAATCACTTTAAAACTCCAATGCAGCAGAACAAGTTTAACCCATTGAGATTTTAAGTGAAGTTTTCTGCTTCATCAGGAAGAACCCTGTGGTGAAACATATGTCAGAAGAGAAGAAGATATGAGAAACTGGCCTCCTTTGCATATGAGATGATTAATTAAGAGGAAAATCACTTAGCCAGCTGTCTCATTGGTGAAACTACACGTGCAAGGTACATCTGCAATAGGGGAGCAGTATAGCACAGGCAGTGCATTTGATTTCCATGCTAACATAGCAGAGATAGGAATCTGGTGTGAATTAGGTTGTGCTGACTTTTCGAGAAACAGAGGAGTCCAGGCCTTATTTCAGCCTCAAATTATGAGCTGCATGTCTGTTGTTATAGCATTGCAGTGCTGGTACTTGATGCAGTTCAGTTATCAGTTACAAATAAATCATCCAGAGAAGAGAGGCCCTTCCTCCATTCATGTTCATAAATTGTTGGCAAACAAAACCTGATTTCTCTAAGTGACACTTTTTTCCATTCTCCAAGTAGTTTTTCAGAATGCTAAGCAGCTGGTGAATTTTTCGTCTACTTATTACTGGGGTAATGCTGTCAAATCCATCTGACTTAGAAAATTAAGTAAGTAAAACACTGCTGCCTGAATACTGGCCCTCCTAAGGTGTTCCTATATTCTTGTCACTTTGGTATCTGGGTTTTTCATGCATTTTCTATCACAACTTGTATGTGAAGCAAAAAACTGTAAACAAAGTTCATACTCATGCCAAATGCTGTTTTCAAAAGTTGTCTGGTCTTTCTGTGGGAAACAAGCAGGCCAGTTGCTAAATAACTTCTGAGCTGTGTTTTTTTCCAGAGCATGCATTACAAAATTAAGGAACAGGAAGCAAAGAGCTGTTGCCCCAGTGAATCTACTGGAATCAAACCAACTCCTACCTCCCCAGCTTTTCCCAGCTAAAAGCTGCCTCACCAGCAGTGTCTATGGAGAGCAGTTATTTCTCTCCCATCTGTAATCTCTCTTTACCAGCCTTTTGAAGAAGAGGTGACTGTACAGCACCTAGCACAATCAGATCCCTCTGTTGGCTTGAATTTCTCTGTGCTATAGGAATACTAATCCCTCCCCAACAATAGAGACAGGCACTGCACAGAGCACACACACAAACAGACTTTCATTAGAGAATGCAGTCCTGAAAGCATGTTTTACAAAAGACTTTGCTGATTGGACTCAGTCATTTGAACACTGATGGATACAGGGTATATTACACAAGAGCCCAGAAAGAAAGGTGCAGCAGTATCAGCAATGAGATGCAATCACTGCATAATTCTGTAATATTAACAGGCTTAAGCACACAACTAGCCATAACCTGAATCTTTAACATCTACTGTGTATTTTTTTTTTTTAATGATGCCCAGCAATGCTGAAAATTGTGTATTTTAAAACAGCAGACTCCTATTTGGGTCGACATCCTCCCTGTTCTCTCCAGCTCAGTGGTTTGCCAACATTTCTGGTGTTAATTACTGAAATTTCAGGTGCATTCTGAGCCTTTCAAGTCCCATGCTTTCACATAAATATGTCAGACAATGAGGGTGTCAGGAGAGCCCTGGGGTATAAAGCCACATTTTCCAATTCATATGCACAGTGGTGGGAAACAAACATACAAGCAGAGACATTCAATTTACATAAATGCTTGTAGGATATATTTTGAGATTTCTGTGCTAAAAAATGAGAGGTTATTATAATCTGTAGGTTTCCTTGTGCATAAATGCTCATGGGGGTTACCAGTTAAGACCAGATTTTCATAATCAATAGCCTCTGTTTTTATTTATCACTTACTATCACAGGCAAGCACTTCTGTTGATTAAGGGCAGTGAAATCACATATATTGCCAAGGTGTGAATAACACAATTAAAAACCTAAAGGGTTCATTCAAGGCTTTTCACAGACCTTGTGGGAAAGGCAAGTGGTATTTTTCCAGGAACATATAAAAGAAGCAGTTTGCAGCCCCAAAATATATCTCATTATGAGTTAAAGATGTGTCACAGCTGTTCTCAGAACCACACTCCCCATTCACAGCCAGAAGTCACTCTGCCATTATCTGAGGCCACCTTTGCAGGTCTCAGCCTCTGTGAGGGGACAAGCTCACACACAAGTGACTCATTTTGCCAGGAACTCTCACTGTCACTGGGGCAGGTGGAGAAGCTTGGGCTGATGGAGCCAAGAGCTCCTGCTTGTAAAACAGAGGCAGCACCAGACTCTGCTCCCCGAAGCAGGGCAGTGCCTGGGTTACTGCTGGAGGACAGCTGGCAATGCAGAGGGAGTGCATACAGCTCAAGAAACTGGTTTTGCTTCACCCTCTTCCTCACCCTCTTCCTCTCTCTGTGGCTGAGGCATGGCCTGAGAACCAGCCTTGCTTCTTGGTTTCTTAATTCTTCTGCATTGCACACATCACATTGCTTCCCTATCCCCCCAGGAAGGGGACCTTTTCTGCAGATGGGTGATGTCGAAGAGAAGCTTCCACAAGCTGCTCTCCTTAACTACTAACTCCTTTGACAGCTGGCATTTGGAGTATAAAAGACCCCAGATAAACATTCCCAGCCTGCTGGGTACAGATGAAATCCTGTAAATTGCAGAGCACCTTCTCCAAAGGGGTGAGCACCTCTGACCCATAAAGATGGCTTTGCACGGATCACTGCCTCCCCAGGTTGAATCTTTGACTTGGTGATGTTTATTGTCCTAATCCTTCACCTCATTTGAGCTGTCCCACTGCCTCAAAATAGGGTCACTGCAGTCCAAAAGGAAGTGGGGCAAAAGCTGCCAGCTGAATTGAGATTGCCAAACCTGTGGAATTCCTCAGGTTTCATAGGAAGTCAGGCAGCTACTGCTTGTACATCTGAGCAGGAAGCAAATTACAGAGTTACTGTCTCCCACATCTCTGTACAGAGAGCCCACTCAGATATCTGGTGGATAGCTGAGCTGGGCCTGGGAAGTGCCCAAGGTGAGATGGGACATCCCCATATAGAGGCAGAATAGATTTACAGCATTCACAGAGTTGAATATTTAAAATCTGAAACAGCA